>KK502676.1:0-182893 GCA_000688735.1 Glossina austeni
TTTGGTTGCATGGCGTTCTTTGAATCTTCTGAAAATAAATCTAAATAAATGTAAGAAGCTTACTTTCTCAAGAAGTCATTCATTAGTCAGTACTTCATAGCTTCGCATAAGTTGGAGGACGTCGATTCGTTCACAGATTTAGGCGTTCTATTTGACCATAGGTTACGTTTTAACTTGCATATTGAGCTCTCGTTAAGCAAAGCTAGGTCCGTGCTTGGTTTTATAAAAAGGTAGTCCAAAGAGCTTGATGATCCTTACATTACGAAAAGGCTGTACATGTGCAATATAGATTCAATTGAATCTGTTGAAAAGCAATTTTTGCTGTTTACTCTTAGGAATTTGGGTTGGGACCTAATTGCCTCTCTTCATCCCTATGAAAATAGGTTGCTTCCGTTATCCTTTCTGTCTCTTGAGAAACGTAGATTTGTTCTTGGCGTTTCCTTCTTAATCGAAGTAATAAATGGTACTATAGACTCGCCCGCATTACTTGGTGAGTTAAGCTTTAATATCCATAACTGCTTCTCTAGGCACTTTGTCTTGATAAAGCTTAGCCAATGTAATTATAATTATGAGCTGTTTAGCCCGCTCAGAGTTGTTTGCAGAAACCTAAATGATGCCTATCACTTATTCTCATTATCGGACTCGTTAAAGTATATTAAAACAACTTTGTTTAATACGCGCGATCTACCTATGTCGTACTTAAACTAACTTGTGTTCGTAATATCTCACTTTTTTTTTCGAAAATTATATGGTGTTGATAACGTGTCGATTGCTAAGCTTGTGCATGTTTGCAATGGGTTAGGGGTTCACTTGCAACCTGGATCTGTTCTTGTTGCGGGTGTGCTTCTGTGCTAGCTGTGTACATGGTTTTTTTTTTCTTACTTTTTTTCTTTCTTTCCTTTTTATTTACTTATGAATTCTTATTTTTAAGTTTCTTTGGTTTTATTGTTCATCTTTTTTCATATCTTTTTTTATTTTATATACTAGTTTTGAAAACAATTAGTATAATATTTACTCCTAAGATGTACTTGAATTCGACTGCTAATTTTGTTTAGTTGAATTTCATGTATAAGTAAGTAAAATACAAAAAAATACTGTAAAAGAAGTTTACATGAAGTACCATACATATGTAGTGAAAGCTCGAAAAAAAGAAAGCGAAAAATTAATCAAAATTTTATCCTATGAAATTTGTTAACCAATTGGGGTGTTAATTTAATAGGTTTTGCAGAGCCACATAGATATTAAGCACGAGTAACTACTAATAGGAGAAATTTGTGTAATTTAAAAAAGTAAGAAAGTTATATCCGCCTGTGGCCGAATTTCGCATAACTCCACCAACACTAAAATTTTTGGCGCCCCATGACTTTATTAATTGTCATAGGAAAGCAAATGGGATAAAATATATTTTTCGCCTTTTGTTTCACAAAAAGGTATTGTTTAGAAAAATTAATCTACTACATCGTGACGTCCACCATAATTAATTTGGAGTAAACACCCTTAGCTTTTCGCAGTCTGCTCTCCAAGCCCTTTGATTTGATACCCATATTGCTGATAATGCAACGAAAAAATTAATTCACCAGGTCGTGGTGTCCGTCACATTTGTTTTAAAATTAATATATTTTTAAACAGATAATATATATTCATTTGGGGAATGCGTAAAGTAGTTTTAAGCATTCTACCTTGTTTATCTTATAATTAATAAGCATAACACCTCAAATAAGTGAAAAAAAGAAAATTTAATCACTTGTATAGCAGATTTTTTTAAACTAAACGGGGAAAATTTCAGCCTACTAACTTTTACAATTTATGTCTAACATACAAAAATCCATAAATTTTTATTTACAAAAATGGAGTTACGTTCAGCTTACGTTTTACTGCGGGATCTTGCTCTCACCAATTTAGGCCATTTTGAACACTAGCCTGCGCGAACACATTTACCATGTTTGTACCAAATTTGAAGTCGATATCTTTATTTATTTTTATTTATGTGCATTGTTCACGCAGACACCACACAAACATACAGACGGACAGACGTAGCTTAATCAACTTATGTCGATCAAGAATCGGCTTAGCAACCGGTGCATTACAAATTAAATTTACAGATATATAATTTTAAACGCGTCCGATATAAAAAAGAGACCGTGCGCATCATTAAATTATTTACCTAATAATGAGTTTATTACTTGCACGATTTGTTTGCTTTGAGTAGAGCATAACCTAGCACAACGACGTAAAAACAACCAATCTGGGAAGGTATTTGAACTTATCTGTAAAAGAACGGCAATTATATAATGTCGTTCCTTTTTTAATAAGGTGTAATAAAGGCTATCTTTCACAAAGCTTTATATATTTTACTGCGAACGGCAGTTGTAAAAGATATATATACTTTATAGGATCGTTGCAGCTTCCATTTGGCTTTTGCAAACATTATTACAAAATGAGTAAATGAGTATATCCTCATCATTCGGTGGAGGATGTAAAAACAAGCTTTTTCGCACCAATATGCTTTGCTACTAATAACATAACGAATTGAGAATTACACCTGTAAAACTGGAAATGAGAATAAAAGATGAATTTAACATTTGCGTGAATTTTTAAAAGGTTCTCTTTACACATGTAATGAACAATATTATTTTATTTGTTAAAACAACCCAACTTTATGGTGGTTGAAAGACGAATGATACATGTACATGGATGTCAAAAAACAACTACTACAGCATGCATAAATATGTATGTTCGCGAGAAAGAGAGATTTTATGCCTAACCTAAAGTAACTTAAACCAATATGTAAAACATTTATATATTACGGAACGTCTGCATAATCCCAACACAATTTGATTGGTAATTTTCGTAGGCAAATGGGCTACGAACTTCCTGCTTCTTTGACAGGCTTTGGCTATTAAACATCATAATAATTAGCCAATATCACTATTTTGGCTGATTCGTTCTGATGTTTGTGTAGATGACTGCTTTTCGCTCACTGATGGGCCAATACTGCTGCCGAAATGCAGCGAGAAATTAGTGCGTCACTACATACCAAAGGCATTCATAAAAATGCACGACTGGCACTATAGCAAACAAACGAAATTTTGGTAATATGATGGGATGTCGATTATCGTAGCTTAAACTTGACTCTTTTTAAGTCTCCTATCAACACGATTTAAATATGTTGAATTGGTAAATGTTGCTAGTGAATAAAGTTTAATCGTGGATGCACTATTTTTATTTGTTATTGACGCTATGCAGTGTGTTTCGCAATGCATCTGCTGCATGGTGCGAATCAATAGATTTACTTTGATTTTGAAATCAAATGACATAAGAAGACAAGCTGTGATCCCCTGATTTAATACAAATTTGAAAGATAAAAAGATTTGTTTCTCTCCAGACGATCAGCTAGAAAGCGTAGATTCTTTTTTTTGAGAAGTAAAGCCCCTTCTTTAAAAGATTTGCAAAACATCCGCCGGATTTAAATTAATCATTGAGCTATGAACCGATGATGCTGTTTAGAAGTCGTGATAATAGCAACGCTGTTTGGCCTTCGCTACTCCAAGAATTTTCAATGGTCCTTCTTTCGACTGCAAACATATTAAACAGGTTTGGTGACACCATCTATACCATGCATAGAGACATACCCCATATGATGCCAAGCAAGCATCACAAAAAATATGAATTTGTATTGTTGCCTTTGACATCGGTACAAAACGAAGAAGTACAAATCTCTGTAAAAGAGAGAAATTTTAAACGAAATTCAAACGCACCAAATGCAAAGATGGCGCCAAGCTTTCATTCCACTGCAGATTATTTTTCCCTAAACTTTGTATGGATACTTTGATCTTTGTATTAATTGGACCAATTAAACCGAGTGACGACATATAGTAGATACTATGATGCGGTTTATTACTGCGGCTCTTAGTCTTCATAACACCAGTTCTATCACGAAATTTGAGGAAGTGTTTAGAGCCTGGTGGGGAAATCTCATCTAAGACGGCTTGATTGTTTGAACACCATTTTCAAATTATGAAAGCACCTTTCTATAATAAGAATGCAACTTGTCGTATTTTAATTGCTTTAACAATGAAACTATCACTAGAACGTGACCGTAAAAATCCCGTCTTAGCACCTGCGAATTTCAAACGAAAATCGCTTGCTTCATCAACCGAAAGTTGTTGCATAGCACGAATTGCTGAAAAGGCTGCTGCTCCGTACGTGACGTTATTCAATTTGTAGTTTTTGATGTCCCCATGTTCAAAGAACGTATTGTAGATAACCGTCTGAAAAAGAAACCTCTACACATCTATACATCTCTCATTCACTCATCATGTGTCGATTTCTAGGTGCATGTTCACGTCTTTTCCAAACCTTTAAAACGCTGAAAAGTGTACTCACAAGAATTTCCCAGCACATCAACTTATTTTACTTTTCTCACGCTTAAGAATATGCACCTAAATCGAGAAGAACTGTTTGTTGTTGAAAAAGTTGCTCACAAATAATATGTTCACCGGTAGCAGGACAAGGTTTATGTCAGTTATTTTCAACTTCCAATAAAAATTTATCTAGTGTATCCAATTTGTCTTCTTCATGCTCAAAAGGCTTAACGCTTGCGACCATGCATTTCAAATAAGGAATACACCACAAGAGATTACCCACCCGGGTTGGGATTTTTTGCAAAATAGGTAAAATTTTGGCCAAGCAAATTTAGTCAGCACACATCAAATCAACGAAAAGAGCAGCACCAATTAAAATGTCTATATGGCCTATCCTATAAAATGAGGAATCTGGTAATCGCACATTTTTTGGAATGTCAGCGTTGAGACTAAACTGATAATCTGTCATATCTAGTATGTTGATAACTGGGAATGAATAATTTTCAGTTTTTAATTACAGCGAAATGACGAATTTTAAATGGCACAAGCTACAAATGAGTTGTAATGAACTATTACTCGAATTGTTGTTGTAGCTAACACAATTGAAAATAACGAAGATTTTTAGGGTTGAGGTGTACTATGGACGTGAGAAAATTTGGAGCAAACTCGACGGCAGCATTGCCGAAAGTGTATAATGAATAGTGATTCGTTGGGCAATGACGGCAATGAGCAGACTATCAAATTTTCATTCTGTGTTCTTAAGTAGTTGATGCACAATTTCTATTTATTGGTCTAAGCATGGCGTCGTGATGGATTTAAATTTCCAACAAGGTGAAAAACTAATAATATAGTGTTTTTGCGAAGCGAAAAAAGCTCTCTGCTGGCCGGATGGTTTGTCACATTATCTGTCTTATAATATTTTCCAGAATACGACACCTGTTATTCAAAAACGATCACTTTGTAGATAACGATAGAAACTCCTCATTCGACAAAGAATCTTCCCATCTAGCTCGTGATTGTGCATCAATGTTTGAAGTAACTGAATGTACGAAGACTCCATCAGGAATTTTCTCCTTCCAATCTTTCAACCCAAAAATCTTCATAATGTGTATCTGAAAATGAAGGTTATTCAAGTATTCTTTAAATAAATTGGCTTAACATGATTACCTTCAATAGGTTCCAACCACAGCGGCATGCTTTAAGATGGCACCAAGATCTTGCAGTTTGTTGAAGTTGCTTAACCCATAATAATGGCTTAGGAAAAGCTGAGGAACAGTTAATATTCTTGCCGTTGTTGTTTTTATAGTTATTATAGAACATTAGATTCTATGTTGTACCATTACTTACAAATACAACCCTATAGAATATAGGCTTGATAATTTCACTAGCGAAAAATGCTGGTAGACAGAGAAAAAATGGAAAAGAGTTTTATTTCTTTGGGAGCAGAGTAGAAAGCTAAAGGATGTAAAATACCGTCATAATTTTAAAAATAATTTGTTTTATTTTATTTTAACGCGATAAATGAATGCAAAATTATGGCTCATGTCAGATAGTTGTTTACAACCTTACACAAAATTGAATTGTTTTAAAGTAAATTTTAAGAATTATTTTTTGAATGTATAATTAAATGTCGACACATTCTCTTACTATAATTGTTGTGTTTATAATTTCAATATTTTTGTATTACGCGTACGATTATTTAACTCAAAGAAAATACAAAATTATTTAAAATTGATGCAAAATCATAACTAATGGGCGATAATGATGTTGAATCAGCATTGTCAGAATCTCCGGCAATTGTTACACACGCAACACAAGCCACAATTGATTCGCATCATTTATATCCTATAACACCGGCTGCTAATGCTACTCGTATTATATGCAAACCCTCACGAGGGGGTTGCCAAGGCAAAGAACTATAATTGGCCTTAGCAGCACTATGCCCGAAAATTGTACGTATGAATACTTCCGCTCACATTCGCAGCTCTATAGTGATGATGAAAATCTTCCAATTGTACGCCATTACCATTTATATCTTTAACACCTCGTAATTATACAATTAAACAAACTATTAATTCGTCCATACTGCTTAACAACAGTTCGTTAAATAACAATCTAGGTAGACGTGGTGACTATAATTGCTCATCAACTGGTTCACCTAAACCGGCTTGTACGTTAAGATCACCATTAGTTAATGGAATTCTTTACAAAAACCTTGATGCTTATGTAGACCTAAAGATAAAGGTAATTTTGGCGAAATATCTTTATCCTCAGACCACATTTGCATTCCGGTTGTAAGTGAAAATGTGTATGGTCAAAATTGAACTCCACTTGAATGGGCCTTTGTGTCTGTGATACATTTTCGTATAAATGCAATCAAAAAGAACAATGCTATTGAAGAGGAATGTAAAAGATCAATGAACATGAATAAACCGTATGAGATGCCTGAATAGATAACTCTCATTATCGCTGTTTAAATTGGCAATGTTTTGACCCTGACCTGCATTCACCCGTCAAAGATTGTCATGTGCATTATAAATCTGTGCTTACACTGGCCATACAACCTGTTAATGTTTTAGAAAAGTTACATGACAATGGTTGTTGCCACAATGATGTTAAAGCGCTATATTGAATGACTTCAAAATGTAAAGATTTAAAATAACAAAAGCAAGTGGAAGAACAAATCACGACAAGTGACAGTAAATTTGCAAATAATTAGCGTTTGAACATGAGATGTTCTAAATATAAAGAAGAAAATTTTAATAAAAGGCAACAGACTACGGATAGTGGCAATAGTTCTGAGCAAAAGGCCAATGACGAGGACAATGAAGATTATGTGCTCAATCGTGGAGCATCCAACACCAGTAAAAGATGAGAAGAGTCTATGATAACATAGAGAAAAATGAAGATTTTGCGCTACGACAAACAGTACTCAAAGCATTAGTCTGGATATGTATAGCACAACTATAAGTCATAATCGAACACGTCGCGCTACAGCAGAAACGCCAACAGCAACGCATGAAGTGCTTTAGAGGGGTTCAAATGTGGTACGCTCATATCGTCGGCAGAAACGTAACTCTATTTGTGAGGAAATAGTAAGATCACATCACGTGAAGCCGTCGACACGCATCAGTTATTCTAATTTCTTCAGTGAGGATGGATCTTCTGTAAATAGTGGCAACGTGAAACGCAGCAGCATCAACATAACGTGTTAAGTGTACACGCTATTATATTTTTGTTCTTTTTTATAAATACATGTACCATTGTTAGCATTATATGTCATTAATTTATATGGCTGAACATTCAGAAGATTTCCATTTACTCAATGTATGTGTAGAAAGTTTGTATTGTAAAAAAAATATATAAAAATTAATTAGAATTTAATTTATTTAGAGAAAAGTACCTTAGGGGTCGTCGGACCTAATTTCGGGGTCTCTCATTCAACCATGGGCCAAAGGAAAGCATAGGTAGGGTACCTAAGCCCACGGCTCCCGAACTAATTAGCTCACCAATGGCAAGTACGTCCGTCTCATACAGTTTTCGATCCTCTTAAGGTGACACTTAAGTGTGATCCTAAAAGCAATGCAGTTGGTAGTTTTATATGTAGACAGACGGTGAGGACGTACAGACACATCTTTCTAACGTTATAATTATTATAATAATAATTATAATTATTATTGTTGTTATTACTATCCTAGATGCATCATGTAAGAACGAAAAAAATCTGCAAGTTGAAGGCGTTATTGATACAATAGAAAGTTTGGATAGATACACATATTCACCAGTTTCCTGCAGGTCGCCGTCAGCAAGCTTAATCCGAACACGGGGATCAACTTCTGAAAGCCAGGATCTGCTAAATTCGGATGAGAGAAATCATGATGAGTTGCCGCTTTCTACAGAATTTTCAAGTCGAATATCTAAAATGTTATATAAGTGTAATCGGTGCGACTATTTTTCTCAAACACATACATTTATGACGCAGCATTATGCGTCCTCCCATCCGCAATGCGAGAAGGACGACTATATTGTTATACCTACTAATCCGATGGCCATACATGCATTTCAAGCAGCAATGGCAGCTGCAACTTTAGCAGCTGTTAGCAGGTCATCAAAAGTTACGAAATCACCGTCGCGACTAGATGGGTACGATTGTCCTTCGTCAAGTCAAACATCTAGACTGCCTTCGGCTCGAGTTGAAAAATATGATGAACTGGAACCGGTTACAATTAAACAAGAAGTTTCGGCAGAAACCTTGTCCGCATTGGCTGTAGCCCAAGATGGCCTTAATGAAATGACTCAGCTCCGAAAAAAGATCGAGCCGAAGCAAATAATAACGCCAGTAGGAGAGACGTGTTGCTCTTCTAAAACAAAAAGGCAAAATCTTAGTGTACAATGCCCACTTTGCCAGGACTTTTTTACTGAAAAACAATTACTAGAGGTGCACTTGATGACTGTTCATAATGTGAGCAGTGGCGGATTAGCACGTCTTTTGCAATTAGTAGACAATAGCATTTGGCAAAATATAAAAACTAGCAGCAATTACGTTACAACTGAACCTGCATCGGAACCTTCAATAAAAAACCAAAACGGGCAGCAACAGTTGCACAGGCATGGTCTGCCAACTTATGATCACCTGCAATGCCAGCAATGTGAGACGCTGTTCAAACACGAACAAGAGTTATTACAGCACGCGCAAAAAATGCAACATTACAACATGAAACAAGGCGAGTACCTTTGTTTAGCTTCAAACAGTCAACGAAGTCGTTGCTCAATGCAGTTTGCGACATTAACAGCCATGTTTACGCATTATAATGACAATCATATGAGCTTAGTAATATCTGAACGCCACGTTTATAAATACCGCTGCAAACAATGTTCGTTAGCTTTCAAAACCCAAGATAAGCTTGCAACTCATGCGCTTTATCATACAATGCGTGACGCTACCAAATGTGGTACATGTCAACGAAATTTTCGCAGTGCCCAAGCCTTGCAAAAGCACGTAGAACAGTTTCACAATCAGATAACAACGAATAGTTTGGTCGCATCCATGAATGTTAGTGACTGCAGTAGCCCAGGCACCGTTTCTCCTGCTGGAAGCGAGGTGGAACGTTGTGCAAATACCAATGAGAAGCTGTTAAGTGAACAGAACGCTCGTACTTCACCACTGGGACCAGATGAATGTAGTGTTTCTTTATCGCCCAGTAGTTTAAAAGCTGACCAGGCCGCGCATTCACCAAGTTCTCAGCAACAACATATGGCCGCCATTACTACAGCTTTACTTAAGCAACAACAACCAGCGACAGATTTGTTACATCATTTACAAGAGAAACAACAGCAACAGTTGGCACATATTCCAGCACTTTCAAACTTTCAACAAATTCAACACCAATTACCACAATTAGTAGCTGCTTCAGCAGCATCTGGCATACCTTTTAATGCCGTAGAAATGCTTAATTTTATGCAATTTCATCATTTGATGTCGCTAAACTTTATGAACTTGGCACCACCGTTGGTTTTCGGTGGTAATCCAGCCACGGTAAGTAGTTCCACCAACACCAATAACACTCGACCTTCTACTGCTCATACAAGTTCCTCCAATCCAACATCTGCGCACTTGTCATCCACGGACTTATCAGTTGTTTCCAGTAATAATACTTCAACGGGCATTAGCACCAGTATCCCGGCAGCCGTTCCTGCAGGGTGCAACACTGATGTTGGTCCACAATTGTTACATCAACCACAACAGATATCTCCGGGTCTTTCTAGTACACAGGTATACATTTTATTTCATACCTTAGCCCGTTTGAATTTATCAATTTTAATTTAACGTTTACGCCTTCTATTCAAAATAGTTGTCGAATAATCAGAAACGAGCGCGCACACGGATCACCGACGAACAATTAAAAATACTGCGTGCTCATTTCGACATCAACAATTCCCCTAGTGAAGAAAGCATAATGGAAATGTCTCAAAAAGCAAATTTACCAATGAAGGTAAAATTTCCATTAAACATTGATTCATAAAATAAGTATGTGGAAGCTATTCCGCAAAATTTTTCTTGAATTAAAATTTTCATATTCTTCTGAGAAGCCACTAGCAAGTGTGGCATTTCTATAAATTTTTGTTTGATTTAAAAAACACACGTTTTTCTTTGTCAAAATTAAGTTCTGTTATAATGCAATTCGAACTTTTTTTTTAATGGCAAAATGGCAACGATATGACCTTCAACACTAAAAAAAAAGAAGGATACGGATAATATCTTCCAAAAAATTTTGTGTTATATTTAGTTAAATAAGATTCTTTTTTTTTGTTATATAAGCGTGTTTGGAATCGGTGTGATTTTTAAAAAAAGCCAGTTTGTGCGTCGGACCAAACCATGCGATCAACAACGGAGAGTTTCCGGAATAAAAGAATCACTTTCGAGATTCCAATGATGTATCAAATTGGAATTTACAGTTCTAAATTCTTCCTTCAATTTGTACGCGACATCGGTAACGTCTCTAGTGTAGCTGAGAAAAATTGGATATCCATCCGATATTTGATAGACAAATTCGCTTGGAGTACCTCCAAAATTTTCCCTGTGGGAAGATTGCAAACCAAACAGAACTAAAGTTAGTTCCTCACTACAATTTCTAATATTATCCCTTAAACATAACGCTGCCTTAATTTGCATATAGTCAGGCATTTCCTTAGCTTGACCATAGTAGGCTAAAGTTACAATTTTTTGCAAGCCTAATAATTTACTGACAACATTTAGGACATAAATTATCTGCTCTTGTCACTCGTAATAGTAAACGATACACCGAAACCTGAGATATATTTAGTTAAAAACTCCGAAGCTACAGTAAAAGAAATGTTTCTAAATGTGAATGTTTCAGACGAATAAAATGGTCAACAGAAGTAAATACATATATGAAAAATTTAAACTTGTGTAACGGATCTACAATATGCAAATGAACGTTGTAAAAACGTCTTTTAGGAACAAGAATTTTCGTTACAAACGATTTAGCATGCTTGATCACCTTTCTTTTTACTAAAAACAACATTGCGATGACCAAACATTAGTTTGGTTTATTCACATTCGGCCAAAAATATTGTGTTACAATTAGTTTAATGGTAGCTTTAAGATTGCGATAACAAACTTCGTAGTGCCTTTCGAGAATTAATATGCGTAAAGCGACAAGGACATAAGTGTTAGAATCGGAAGAAGTTTTCTCACGCCAGCCTTCCAATGAAGGAAAGCATTTTGACCAATGCCATATTGACGGAATTGTCGGGTGCTAAAAATATTTTAAGTTCTGTGTCTTTTCCTTGATCTTTCATTATTATTCTGATTAAGATCTGTTGTCATGATGAAGTTGACTTCGAAAGCATGTGAAAAGGTATAGGTTACTATATTTGCATCTCCTATAATGTATTGAATATGCAGAGGAGCATAGCTCGATTCTAAATGACTAACTTGTGTAAGAGTTCGCTCCATTTTTGAATGAAGAGCGATGGTAAGTGGCTTATGTTCGGTGAAGATGGTAAATTCACGATCATCAAGAAAATGTCGGAAATATTTTACGTTAGAGTAAATAACTAATAATCGATCAAAGGCACTGTACATACTTTCCGCTGATTTCAGTTATCGTGAACATAATGCGAGGAGTTCAATCTTCTTCTTTAGCAAAGTGTTGTCACAAAACGCCAGCGAAAACAAAAAGCGAGGCAATCACCTTTAAAAACAGTTTTGGTTCGCTTCCATAAGAATCGTTGCGATAAAATTTCTGTTTGATTATTTTGAATGCATCCCGTAAAATTTTATCCTGACTTATTATTTTGCGTTTGTTTTTAGCTACATTGTCAATTGTAGATTAAATTGTGTGTGTGATTTACGACATCAATAGACTTTTGCATTCGTCTAGCTAACAAAGCTTGTAACGAGTCTTCTTTTCGGGGTATACTCAGGGTTACCCAGGAAGTCCCTTTCCAAGAAAATTTATGTAAAAAAACTCTTGGACCTTCGGATTTTCGTTCTTATGTATTTATTATTTACGAGAAAGTTACAATTAGATAAGCGATTTTTAATGGGAGGGGGAGAAAACCAGCGTGGTGATTCGCGACCCGATTCTTGTTTGAAACTTTTCACGTTTTTGTCCGTCCCGAGAATTATTTTCCACGTTTTATCCGTATTGCGAGATTCTCTGGCTGGTATAACACGACTGAAAGGATGAGCGTGTTGCGACGCGCTCTTTTATAGTCGCGATCACCATCACTGTCCCGTTACATAGATGTTTTGCCTATACCGGCGTTACAATCTCAACACTAACTTATATATGGGTTATAAGGATATTCTTACGCATATCTTATTATGAATGCTATCTTAGGTATTATCGAACATATGTACATGGCCGCTTTGCCTATATCTTATTATTAGAGCTACCTTAAGTACAAATCGTACAATCGAACATGTATACACGGCAGCTTTGCTGTATCTATGTTGTAATCTCACCTCTTGCTTGTATATGTATTACAATGCTACTCTTTCGTATATCTTATTATTAATGCTATCATAGGTACGAAATTGTATGATTTTGTAAACCGCCGAACTGTTGGGTATGCCTTCATATGATATGTGCCATATCAACATAGTTTTATAAACTCTTTTCTATCGCAATGTATACTTGTATACATATTCTTATGTCTGTCTTATTACTATTAATGACCTAGATTCCAAATCGTATGATTTTGTAAACCACGAAACCGTTGGGGATGTGAATGAATTATTTCTATATTAACCCTCTCAAACCTAAGAAGCAAAGCCGCATTGCATGTATAGGCATGTATAGGAAATGCTACGTCATATTTATTTATTATTAAGCTATTTATATTGTCATAATTGGTAAAGGAGCAAAACGCTTCCTTACAAGCTTTAGAGAACTTTTTCCTTTGAAAGTTTTGGTCCATTTTTGAAGAGACTGTGAGCTAAAAATTCTATATTGGAAAAACCAAAGGTACATTTCCCAGGTTTAATATGTAAACCCTGTTTTTCTAACCTTGCAAAAGCAATTTGCTCTGGGTTTTTTTCCATCCTTGTTTACAATTAGGATATCGTCGATATATGAGAAAACCACACCCAGGCTTTGAAACACTTCATTAACAAGTCTCTGGAAGTCTTGTTCCGAATTTCAAAGGCCAAAATCATATGTAAATATGTAATAAATGAGAAATTTATTACTATTAACATTAACATTCAAGTCGTGAATATCTGGTAAAGGATATCACCAAGTGCACCAATTTGGTTCAATCTTCTGAAGTTACCACACGGTCGCCAACCGCTTCTTTCTTCTTCGGTTACCTAAAGGAAAGGTGAAGCGCACACATATACGCATACATATACCAGATTTTGCTAGGAAAATTCAGTTTTAGCAATCTTGAAATTAATGGGATCTAGTCTTCTTTGTTTAAGCAAAGAAAGTGAACTGCTTGCAATCAATTAATCAACTTATGGTTTCATATTTCATAGGTGCATTGTAGTTTTGGTTCTGAAAACATTTGTGGGCATTCTTCGAGGAGCCTGGTGTTTTCAAGAATAGCTTATGTGAGGTAATATTGTAACTAGGCGGCGAAATGTTAACAGACAAATTCGTCTGCGGATGTACTAACCGTTTACACTTGATGTCAATTAATAAACCATATCTGCATAAAAAGTTTGCGCCGGTTGCCGGTTTGGCTATATCCGAAGGTAGGAATACTTGCTAGCCGTGGTCCCGGCATCGTATTAGAAAACCGTTTAGATAATCTGAATCCCTTTTTGGGCGAAACGAACGGCGTTTATCTCAATTATAATAGGTGCCTGCATGTATTTTAATCAGCGATATCTATTGCTGAGAGTGATGAAATAATGTAAAGTGTCAATTTATTTCGTCATTCGATGATTTTGAGCTTTCTATTTATTACTAATGAGCTATTCAATGTATGCAAATGCTAATCATGGAAAGATGAAAATTGCATTTGCAATACGCATTACTTTTATTTTTTGGTTTGAAGAAATTTGCTGCCGAAGGCCATCGAGCGCTTTTAGAAGCTTATGGTGACGCTGCGCCGTCGTCTTCCAATTGTTAGTTTTGGTTGCAACGGTTTAAAAGTGGTGATTTAGATCTCAATGACAAAGAACGGCCTGGAGGATTAAAAAAGTTCGAACACTATGAATTGTAAGGCTTATTGGACGAAAAATCAGCTCACACTCTCGAAAAACTTTGGCTTTTGGCGTAGATAAATCTAGCATCTAGTATATTTGTCAAAAAATCTAGTATATTGATATATTTACATTTACATATATATATGCGCTGTGCTTGCACCTTGGATTAAATCAGCTATTACCTGTTGATTTCGAAGCAACGGTTTTTGATTGAGAGTAGATTGATTAAAAGCTTGCTCGACATGTGTCATTTTGAATGCTTTCAGCTTGTTCTAAAATATATGTTTTTGACTTCATTTTCTTCTCTCGAGCTATACTTTTCTTTTGTTTATTAAATCGTTTTAAATTGTTTCCAAATAATTCCAGAAAAGTGTGGTTTTGAATTTTTTTCTGATTTTGAAAATCATCCCCTTGGAGTAGGTGAAGAAGTTGTGTTATTATTCGAATCGGTGTTATGAAAGTTCCATCGAAGCAAAACAAGTTTTGTTGGTTTTTTTCCTGACAGGACATCTTTTCTTTCTCGTCTTTTCTTATTATTTTAGAAGAATCGCCGATTGTAAGTGTAGCACTCCTATAAATTTCTATTTGAATTCCTTTCGTTAAATTAAAACACATATTTTGCATTCTTAAAATTAAAGTAGTTTTTTTTTTTTTTTTTTTTTTTTTTTTTTTTTTTTTTTTTTTTTTTTTTTTTTTGGTTGTTGAGTAAAGTTCCACTAAGCCAATAAATTTGTGGCTTATATCTCCGAAGCGCAATAATAAAATTAAACTTTATTATTATACTTTATATATTTATATATACTTTATATATTTTAAATTGACAAATCGACTACGAGATGACATTCAAAACATTACTCTTAAGCAAAATCGGAATACTTAAGATAAGGTTACCACAACGGTCTCCCGATATCACTCACCTTGCCCACATTTCCTTCCGCTAAAGGGTTGCTTTTCCGCTAAAGGGTTGCTACATGACTACTCACTCAAATGTGGGAAGATTTTTGTTCAATTATTTTTAAACGATAGCACAGAGCTTGTACTTTCACTGTCTCTCTGGTCAATCCTCAATTTATTTCTAACTCACAAGTCATTGGTCTCATATCTGCTTAAAATACTTAGTTATATTTAGACAACAGTTTTTGATTTTAATGCTACTCTTCGTGACGTAACATTCAAGAGTCCAGTCTATAATTTTTAGTTCCCGGCTTATAGGAAATATATTTTTTACTGCTTTGATTTTTTATCCGTATTGCTAGCGAACAACGCACCGTGTTTTTATTATTATTATTATTATATAAATTTAGCCAAAGAATAAATTCTAAGACTAAAGTCTTAAAGCACTAGCATCTAAGGCTTTCGGCTTTTTTATTTTTTATTAATATTATTATTATCATTATTATTAAAAACTCTACCGCACTTGAGATTTGAACCCACGACCATCGAATTGCCAGTCGAGACTCTTGCCTACTCGGCCACTCAGCCGGATAACGCACCATGTTAATTTCGCTCTGCGTGCCTGAAAAGCTTGGCTTTCATTAAAGATGCCTTCGTCATTAACACTATTTATTCGAACGGATATTTTTACACTTTTACACTTACTTAGTTCTGAGTGTGAGTTTTATTCCAAACTTTACAACAGGATCGATGCTGTAGTAATGTACACATACGACTAAATTAGTTACAATTGCAGCACTTAATTCTAATTCGTCTCTTGTTTTCTTCTTCGTACCATTCGTTTTCTTTGTGATCAATTTTACTCTGGAATGTTACAAAATGATGTTTAAAAACTCGTCGAAAACTCCACAACACAAATCGCATCGATCTTGATTCGTCATGTTTTCTGCCACCTCCGACACATTTAATAATAGTAGCTTTTTGTCTTTGCTTTGTCTTTGTCTGTTTGTTAGAATTTGTCTTTTAAAGGAACAGAAAGCTTATTCCATTTATTATAAAATTCGTGAGAAAAATATAAGCACTTTTTCTATTCTTACGTTTTCCATATAAAGCCGCATTTATAGTCCAAGCATTACCTTTCGCTGAAAATAGGGCGTCATGCAACGGATTAATTTTCATTGTAATATTAGCGACTTTTAAATAGAATAATTTAGCAAATAACATGGTTTTCATTAATTTAGCTAATATCATTATTTGAGTTGTTAATTATTACATATATCTTAAGGATTATCGTTTTGCTGCAACAGAAAGTTTTCCACTAAAGCACCCGCAATTTGCGTTTGTAAGCTGGACGCAAGCCCTACCTACAATTTACAGCACATAGACATAAATCTCTTCTCTAACAAAAAATTAATATTACATTCAGAAAGTAAAAGCGTTCACACGAAGACCGTAAAATTGTACACAATTTTAATTATTTTTTACGAGTTTCAGTATCCTGGTGACGTTAATTTCGTTATTTTGAAAACAATAGAAATATTTGAATATCGCATATAGATTAAATATTGCTTACTGATTAAATAAAATGTAACATCCCAACTCGGTGTTCGCACGGATTCCGATAATTTTAGATATATAATACTGAACATAATTTCAAGTTCCAGGTACATAGTTCAACTGTTGGGAAAGGATTTGGAATTGGAATGATTATATGAATTCTACTATGTAATTAATAATCTTTCATTTGAATCCTCTTCCAAAAAGTCGAATAAATTTTTGACTACTAACTGGTAGAAGCAATGCCTTTTCTCAGATTCTTTTAAAACCTGAATACAATTTAGAGTTTTGAGTATAAGCGACTTTATGTGCTTTAATTTTAATTTCTAGGTGGTTAAACATTGGTTTCGTAATACACTCTTTAAGGAACGACAACGCAACAAAGACTCACCGTACAATTTTAACAATCCTCCATCCACTACATTGAATTTAGAGGAATACGAACGAACTGGCAATGCGAAAGTCATATTGCTTAATGAACAGAATAATTTACGTAATGAACATCAAGAGCAAGCACGTTCCCCTCCGATATCAGTGGCTATTTTAAATCATAACAGTAATGACATGCAGTCAGCACAGCATCAACAACAACACAATGAACAGAAACATACAGACGATCTTGATACAATGTCCAACACCCAAGTGTCAAGTGCAGGAAACACAACATTCGAAGCAGACGTGCCAATAAAGACTGAACCTAGAAAAGATCTTAACTTGTCCATATCAAGTAGTAATAAAGATATTCAACAGCAGCAACAATTTGTTTCATCTAGTGCGACCGTCAACACATTTTTTAATCAACAGCATCAAAAAATGGGTTGCCCCATCACGGAACACAATTTAAATGATATGAACGATACGACTGTTGCATCATCAACTACCACGATTCAACATCAGCAATATTCCGCAACTACATTTTTTGGTAGCTACGAAGCAAAATCCGAAAGCGGTAGTTCAGATATGCATTCACGTCCTCAAACTCCTAATCGCTCAAGCACTCCAAATATATATAGCAGTATGAATGAGCTGTTGGGACAGCACATAGATACATTGCCACTGAATCAAATGCCTTGCCTACCAGGCAGTAGCATGGGACCCCCTAAAAAATTTCAATTAAATAGTGCCAACGCTAGCTCCGTTAGCAACGCTTTATCTCTAATAGAACGTCCAAGCCACCAAAATAGCAATAGTAACAATTCAGGAGCAAACAACAGTGGCGGAGTTATCCCAGTTAGCACTAAGGCATTTGAGAAACACTCTCCTTCCCACGTGCAGTTTGATAACAACTCTAATTCCTCAAATTCTTCGTCGACTTCGAGTGGTAAGCGTGCGAATCGCACACGCTTTACTGATTATCAGATCAAGGTTTTGCAGGAATTTTTCGAAAACAATTCTTACCCAAAAGACAGTGACTTAGAATATCTCAGTAAACTTCTTTTACTTTCACCACGTGTTATAGTAGTTTGGTTCCAAGTGAGTATTTTTTTGTTTTTGAATCACTAATGAAAAATGACTTCGTTTATTAACTCTTTCAGAATGCACGACAAAAGCAGCGCAAAATTTATGAAAATCAGCCGAATAACTCATTGTATGAGTCTGAAGAAAAGAAGCAAAATATAAATTATGCATGCAAAAAATGTAATCTGGTATTTCAGCGGTACTATGAATTAATACGTCACCAAAAAAATCATTGCTTTAAAGAAGAGAATAACAAAAAGTCAGCTAAAGCACAAATAGCTGCAGCGCAATTAGCACAAAATCTTAGTTCTGAAGACTCCAATTCATCGGCTGATGTAAATAATACAGCTATGCTGTTGGCAACAGGTGGTCATCCTTCTTCATCAACGCATGTTCAATTACTCCCGTCCAATTTTCACAAATCCAATACTGCAAGCGAATTCGGACCGACATCACTAGGTAATACAAGCAGTACGCCATCTGTTGAATATAAGACTAGTACCGAAAATCAAAAGGTCGACTGCGATAAATGTAAGCTGACCTTCACAAATTTTGAACAGTTGCGCGAACATCAATTGTTGCATTTGGTCAACCCGAACTTAAATTTGTATGCAGCGACCTCCCAGCAGCATCCGGGAACCGATTCAAACACAGCGGCAGCCGCAGTTGCAGCCGCCACATATGGTCCCTTTGGAAGTATATTGCAAAGCTTGCAACAAGTTGCCCAAGTACAACAACAACAGCAGCATCAACAAACAACCCAACCGCCTATGAAAAAAAGGAAATATTCTGAAACTTCTTCAAACGCTGACGATGCATCGTCGCTGGATGGCATATCATTGTCAGGCAATGAATATGAGTCCCAAGCAAAAAAGTATAATTTCTTGTATCAATACTTTTTGCAGAACGAAGGTAGTGCCAATTTACGATATCAAATTCAAATCACGGATAATCAGCAGCAACCCTATACCCAAGACACTGAAATGAATCTTGAATTCCTGGCAAACTTTTATCAGCAGACAGAATCAAAAAAGCGAAATAGTTATGAGTTTTTACTTCACTATTACCTAAAGAGTGAACAACAGCAAGGCACAAATTTTAATCAAGACAACAAGCCTAGCTTGGAGTTTTTATTGCAATACTACCAGCTTTCTGAATCTAAAAAGTTTTTTCAAATTGATGGCTCTCCACAAATGACATTTGATGTGGCGTCGACACCAACCAACAACATTATACAAGAACAAACAAACGAGAGTGCTGTTAATGATGAAGGTGATGTTAACTTCCTTCATGAAGACGTGAACAGAGAAAGCAATTTATTTCATTCACTTACGAGTCAGGACAAAGTTGAAGAAGAACATCACCAGCAACAGAATTCAGAACAAAATAAGGTATTCGATAACGAGCATAATAATAATTATAGTGCTAAGATCGATAAAAAAACACGTGGAGACAAAGTCTGTGATAAAATTAGTTATGAGAATATAAAGAATAAATCATCATGGAGGATCGAAAAACTGGATTTACAAAGAAAAACTAACAACAGAAATCTTGAGCATATAGATCAATTAGATGGTTTAGAAGAGGTAAAGCCAAACCAAAAAAGACATAGAGCTCGTGACCAATCGTCATCGTCGTCTGAAATTTCTGCTTCATTGCCAATCACTCAAACTGCAGAAGCATTTGCTGCTCGTCCTTCTATTGTTGCATACAAGCAACGATCTATTGCGCTCAACAAAAACCAGCAACCGCGATACCATTCAAATAATCGAAAATCACCAATCACATCGCCCAGTATTTTAGTACCCCATCAAGAACAACGGCCAATATTCGACTCTATTGTTAATACAACAGCAGTGAAATCACACTTACCAGAATATAAGCAAAGTAAAAGACTTCGCACCACTATTTTACCGGAACAATTGAATTTTTTGTACGAATGCTTCCAAAATGAATCAAATCCGAGTCGTAAAATGCTAGAGGAAATAGCTACTAAGATCAACTTAAAAAAGCGAGTTGTTCAGGTCAGTATTCTATGCTTCAAGTTTAAGGTTTTGTTATTTATTGTGCCCACCACAGAACTTATATTAAAGTATGCAAACGTATGTAAAGGAAAGAAATACCCCTTAGAAGCGTAATACAAAATATATATTCTTGATCAAAATGGATTGCGAGTTCGATTTGAGTATTCCAACCTGTCCGTCTATTTGTCTCTTCTGCTGCGGCTACCCATTTAAACTAGCAGAGTTCTAGACGAGTTCACTCAAACTTTATAAAAGTTGACCCGTCTTTTCTTTTAGCTCAAATTTCTTTTTCGAAAACTGTATTCTTGAACACACAGCTACTGAATACATAAATACAATAGAAAATTAGTATGTAATTTTTGTATACATATGACATCGCGTTACGTAAACATGGTCTGAAGTATATTCCATTAATTTTTAAAGCATATACGATTTTTGCTTTATTTTTCAGTCAACTGTTGTATTTATGCATGGATATATGTGTATATATATACACAATTGTTTTATGTATATGCAGATTATTTTTCCTAAAAGATTTTTATCGTGTCAGTAGTAGTAGTGGTGGGTATAAAAAATCAATCTGAGCTTAACTCAACTTCTTGTTACAACTTTTTACTTTTTATGTTATACCTTTTGTTATTATATTATATGTTTTGTGTTTTTTTTTGTTTATTATTTTCTATTTCTAGTAACTTGTGTAATGTGTTGCTGATCGAAAATATTGCACACCCACCTGAAGAGAAATGACACCAGATCTCTATAATTATGACATTTGAATATATATGTAATATATCTACAGATATATAAATACAATATAAATGTCATAAGAATACATACATATACATATGTACGTAGAAAGAAAAGAACATTTGAACCCCCTTCATTCATATATTTATACTTAGAGTGAGTCGCAAACAATATTGAAGATCAACTGAACGAAAAAATTCGTATCTAAAATATATCCATAAGAATAAACACAAAAGTTTATCAAATCTCATCTAGGATGACACAATAAACAAATTTATGTGATGTACGTTTTACAAAGTGATTCAGATTGGAATTTGTTTAAAATATACATTAAATTTGAATATTTGGAATGGTTACTCTGCAATGCGATATGAAAAACAAATTTTCTGTTCTTCTACGTCTCAAATGAAAATTCTTGAAAGCAACCAAGCCGTCAATCTTTTGTGTTACAGGAATAATAATTCCATAAAATTCCAGTAGACTTATATTCGTATTCAGAAAACTGGCTGTTTTACCCAGCGTATGGCTTATCCACAAAAATTCAGCAAGTATATTCCAAACAAACCTTTTCAGTTGATCATTCATCGTTTCATTGTTTCATTGATTTCTCAGAAACCTCAATATTCTGCCATTTTAAATAGTTAGAGTACAAAAATTTTCGAAGGAGCATGTGATTTTTTACATTCCTAGGGTCTATAATTAATATACACCACCATTTTTGTTTTCCTTTGAATGCGAACTTAAAATAATATGGTTAACTTTCAAGCAATAATTAAGTAAATGGACGTTACCTAAAAATAAACGAGCAATATGTCACATCGCTCAACAAGTCTCCGATTTATCTAAGAAAAAGGTTTTTTGAAACAATTGACTTTATTCATCTACGTTCTCCACGCTCTCGTTCAACAGTGATAAATTCGTTCCAACACTGCTTTAACCTTTCGGTACATTTTTGTAGAACGGTTTGTCTTTCCTCTTAAAATAGTATAATTCATTTCATTTAACCATTCTTTTCAACGACTTGTCACGCTATGCATATTGGGAAAACAGCACTTCTGTCTTTCGCATGTGAGGGTGGTTTTTCGTTATTGATCCTTTATCTCTTTGCACGAAAATGAATAAACAAAATATCATAAAGATGCCAATGATTGAAAGACGACGACAGCTACCCACTCAGCTAGTAATCTTTTCTATTGTCTATTCCAACGCAAAAAATACGTTCAGTTCCAAACAACGCTCTGAATGTGCAAACGCGATACCAATTAACAAACAATTAAACAAAGCAATCTCATGGTGAAATGTTTATATAAAAAGCATATACAGTGCCTTCTGATATCTTTAATGTTTTCGATATTTCATGGAACTTCAATTTTGAGTCTTCCAAATCGAATCACTTTCAATATAATTTCTGAAACAACTGCCGAATTCGGGCGGCCAAAGCATTCATCATTATCAATGCTCGTACAGCTGCGTCTACATTCGTTATACCAGTCCATAATAACTGATTTCTCTGATAAAGAGACTCCATAACGCGTATTACGATACTATTTGGCTTTTCTCCCATCAAAAAGCAGCGGTTAACAAGCATATTTTTATCCATTGTTTTGGAAACCACGAAACTGGAGTCACTAAAACCACGATATTATATTATTTTGAATTTATTGTTTGAAGCCTGGTACTATCCAGAAATCAAAGGAGTTTCTCAGTAGTGTATGTTAACAGCGTGTGTCGTAATGTGTCTCTTAATATGTATGTGTTAGAGCAGAGATTTATTAATTGATATTTTATATATGTTGCCAAAATGTATCATGGGTATTCTTCTAATTTAACATTTTGTCAAAATTATCAGTTGACCGTTACGTTATATAAACTATACTCAAAGAAATTTTCGGCTTGTGTTCAGATTAAGAGAGACTTGTAGATTCTTCCAACTACCCCAATTTAACGCCTGATCCTTCACCAGAGATCCACCGTGTTAAGTGACAATATTCTATATTCAGTTGCAAATTTTCTTCAGGGCTCACTCTTCTGTGTGTTGTTTCAAATTATTGGTTTATCAGGGAGATAATGATAACTACAATTTGTCAGTACTGCATTGTCGTTATTAATGGAAAAGGTTGATGTGAAACATTTTTTCCTAATATATCGATGTTTCATATTATAAATAAATTAAGAACTCCTTTACACCCGCTCTTTCACGCTAAAGACAAGGAAAAGGAATCGCTAAATATTTTAAAGAAGTTTAAAAATTGTATTTTCTCTACAGCAGAAAATCAAAACTCAAGCTGTTCTATATACTTGTACTACCAGTTTGTATAGAAAAATATTATTATTATAACTTTTTACGACGTCTGCTATTCGGTCATTTTTAAGTTTAAAGCAAAATTGCAATTTAACTTTAAAAGCTTGTAATACGTCTTACTTTCCAAGTTATAGATACAGCTTTTTTCTCTATGGATAGTATTTCTTCGTAGTTCGTTTTACGATTAGTCTGTATCAACTAATCAAGCAATTTTAAACCCTTACATTCATTTACCCAATTTATTGCTTTTTGACTGTCTTCGGCTTTTTTTTTCAGTCTCTTAAAAATGATAACTTTCGACGAGTTATTTAAAGTTGTAGCAAGTTTACTAAATAAATTTTTCGACGTTGCAATAACAACATAGAAGTTTAATTTTATATCGCGTTATAGAGAAATTCCACAGCAAATTTTATGTATTTATCGACAACAGGCCGTATGTTAGACAAGTTTATACCAACGCTGACACATATGTACATTCATTTGTGAACAGTTTTTTCAGTAATATACGTTGTCGATGATATTAATTAATGATAAGCAATATTAAATTTTAAAGCGATAGTTTTCCTTCTGCGCTCTTCCGTCCATAAAACTACGCCTCAGTTTGGCTACCAAGTTATGAATACGCATACAGACATTTTTCCGTTCACTTCCTTCGGGCTACCTTTAGCTGGTTTAATTAAATCTCGCTTGGTCCTACTTGGCTGTGTGAATGGAAGTAGCGTTTCTTGGTTTCAGCTTGCCCCTTTTATTATATGTTACACTACTTTTTATATATTAAGTTTGTGCGGATAAAAGTCCAAAAGGACTTGAGATAGACCCAGCTTTTATTATATTCATCGATCTAGAATCACTTTCTGAATCACTTTATGAATCCATCTAACTTGTCGGTTCGTCTGCTTGCCTTACTTTCTTATCTTCAACCTACAGACCGCTATATTTTCATCAAGTTTGATAAAATTGACGTATTTTGACGCAAGGACAAAAACTGTCGCCTTATTTTGAACAGTGGTTATATGAATAAGGATATCGAACGAAATAGAGTGGTTTGGGGTATTTAATGGCGGGCCTTGGCACACTATAATGTATTTACTCGTTTTTATCTGAGAAAGTAACATGTCCACTCCCTTGCCGGAAATATATCATCACTTAATAATTTTATTTGCCATGGTAACTGTAATAATGTAGCTATTATAGTGGGTTTTTCTCCTTTCTTATGCGAGATAAATAACATTATTGCTTTTTCCAGAAATTAAATACCGTCCTCTCTCCGTTAGGAAAACCATTAGCTAGTGTATTGAACTTAGAAGAGAACTATAATTCAAATATATTATGCAAAAATTTCGTGCACATATGTCAAGACAGCGAGAGAACACAAAAGTTTAAAAAAAATTTCTTTATAGAATATCTTCTACGCAGCATTACTATAAAACCTTACCAACTAAAAATAAAATTCTCTAACCAATAAAATACTTTGAATAAATCTGTGGTTTAATTTGTCATACACATTTATGACTGTATATTTTTGATCGACGTACATGAAGCGGAATTAGTTTAGCCGATTTTCTATGTGTCTGTCCGTGTGTGGATTTCACGATTATATTTTCAAGACTACAGACATATGCATCTGCACAAATTTTTTACTGACGAGTTCCTAATGATATCGTATGGAAAAAACGGGAAATTTTTCTTTCGACATAACATTAGATTTGAAATATCGTACGCCAGCTTTCGAAAAATGGATGAAGTTTCTTCTTGTATCAACGAAGGAATGGTGGGTACAAGATAATTCGGTCTAATGCGAATATACCATTTTTCGTTTGTATTTTTCAGTTTATTATATATATATATATATAATTAATGAGTAATTCCGTACATTATAAATGCATGTATGTAATTTAATTGGTATATGATGCTAAATATGCATGTAAAGCGTCTATGTGCGCCTGAGTGCGTGTGCGTGTATGGCCGTCCATAGCGCTTCCAAATTGGCCATATCCCACACACTCACTTTGTCTATAGCTTTTCTTTCCAAGGGCCATGGCAATGAAATGTTCTCGCTAAAGCTAGATCTGGTGGGGTCTTGGTGGATTCAATTACTAGTTTCCGGGCCCTCTTCTCTCTATATCTTTTTTCATCAGTTACCGTTATAGTCATAGCCCTAGTGGTGTAATCGTGGTTTCTCGAGCATTTTTGTCGTAAAGTTGGTGCCGGTCTTAAAAACCTCAGATTTTAGAGCAAGCGCCCTATTAAGGCCAACCATAGGCCTTCAATCTTTGTTAACGTCTCTGCCCTTTGCTAAAAGTTTCCAGAGCGCATGCCATCTTCTCACTAAGGTCAGAGTGCGTAGAGTACCGCTTATTCATTTAAGTGACGCGCTCCTCCTTCTTGAGGGTGATCCACTATGTATCTTCTTCAAGCCTCTTTTTCTTGGGTGTATTTCGTCTCATTCCGCGGGATGTCAATGGTCTTTGTTCCTTGGATCAATACTGTGGTCGATCTAGAAACGGTCCGAAAACTGCTTAATGAGGATAATCCTTAATTATTCCCCGCGGTGATAATTCTGCAAAAGCGAAGAGGCTGCTAGTCTCACACGTGTTCAAATTTCTTGCCTTTTTTTTGCTTGTGAGAATCACTCTCAAGTATCACTGGGCTAGGTCTAGCCCATTTTTGTTTAGCTACGTTACATCGTGTGAACAATCGTGGCTTTCAATCTCAATGCTCACAAAATATCGCGACACGATGGTATCTCCGCCATAGTTACAAAAGAGTCTGAGACAACTGCTGATCGACCACACCGCAACTTCTTCAGCAAGTTCTACCACGCTGGGATATTCGGCACAAAAATGTAGAACAAGCGCGGCAAATCGAGACCTCGAAAAATTTCTGAATAGAGGTTATCTCATGGACAGGAGAGGAAAATTGATAGTTAATTTCAATTTACCAATCGTCTTCCCCAACGTTTTCGGCCTTTCCACTTTCTATTCAAATTCTATTACTACTCCCCTTTTTCCTCCTTTTGTGGGTACAATCCATTATACCCGTATGTATGTGGCTTGTCATAAAAAAGTGGTTGCGTGTGGAAAACTTCAGTATATTTTGGCACATAATACTTCACAGAAGTGACTAAAGGACTGTGCATTGTATTCCGTTACTTTATAGAACGTCACCCCCAGGCCGCTGAGTACAGAACATTGTAGGAGCGTCGCCGCCCTAAATTCGTTCTCCGGCTGTATCGTCTATTGCAAGACACAGTACGTGCTGCACGATGTCTTTTGCAGAGCATGGTCCAGTGTACCTGAATTGGGTGTTTCAGATTGCCTTTCCTCGGCCACCAACATCAGACAATGGTATGTGCTTCTGTTTAATAACTACCTTTAATAATAATAGTCTGCATTTTTGATTTGGGCCATCAGCATCCATTAATAAATTTAACTCGGCATTCGACTTGTTTTTCGACATTCTGCGTTAGTGTGTATAGAACTCAGCATTCGGCCATCGATGCGTGGAAGCAAACTGTATTGGAACTACTTCTGGTTTTTCCACAGCCTATTATAACTTTTTCCTGTAGCCTCCCGGCAAACAATTTTTATAGGCATTCAGCAAATTCGACTTAAGACCTAAACTATGACAGTGAGCAAAAGATTTAGCAAAGGACCTAGCAAATAATCTTATGAGACGCGTATGAATTTTTTTTAATCTCCTCTGAAGTCTACTACAACAACGTCCTGCTCCACAGCTCACCGTTAACAGTTAGGTAGATACCTCCTATATAGAAGTTTGCAATACGCTTAGCACAGATAAAATATGGTTTCAGCCCCCTGAACTTCTAGCTTTACCAATGTAAGGTTGGGGATTTGAGAAAAGGAAGGCGCACCAATGCTGTGTCTAGTATAAAAATTTGACACTTTTGGCAGTTTGTTGTGCTATCATGAAATGTGATGCGGACATAAGTGATTAATTTAGAAAATGTTTGCGCGGTATTTTTTTCTGTATTCAATATATCCTTATTTCTAGCAAATACATAACATTCGCGCACAATATTTTTTTGTCTCTTTGTTCAATCGATACAAAAAATAGTGGTTTTTACTCTATGTTGTTATTGAAAATGAAATATGGATCTATTTTGAGAGTTCCAAGTGCAGAAGATCGTAAGATTACTAAAGCACCCCGCTCAAGTCGGCCGCAAGAATTTCTTGTGATGCTCTATGTTTAATGCGCTCTCCTATTACAGCTTGTTTGCATCCATGACAAAAAGTTTGAGTTCTAAAGCGCCTCTCTTTCGCGTTTGCGAACTTTGCTTATCGTGTCTTGCACGTTTTTTGTGTTTGATTTGTTTTGTGACGGCGGCTATTTTCTCTGCGGAAGTAAGTTTAATGTTTTTCCGGTTGTCTATCATTGACAACGTGTTCTTCTCTGTGGGGATAAATTCCCCCACCGAATACAATGTTCATTGGGTGGTTTAAAAAATTTAATTTTTTGATAACCAATGTGATGTTTATTTATCGCTGAGGAAAGTGCTAGTTCCTTGACCAGTACTGCTTCACCAGTACACTAAATTTTTTCGCTTATAATCACAGCGTCTTGCCATTTATATTTCACATACTGCTTTAATTATCTTCAAACCATTTGTAAAGTTTGCAAAGTTTCTGATCTCTTCATCTTCTAAAGTGCATCCAAATAGCTGCTTAAGTATTGCCTTTGCGTTGTCAGTGAGTATACGTGGTCTTGGCCTATCTTTTTGTATCTAGTGTACCCCGCCTCATCTTTGCATTGCTTGTCATGTCCTTCTTCGCTACATTTTAAACAGCATTTGCTTCTGTCGACTTCATTTTTGGTATATTTGGCTAAGTAGACTATTTCCTGCCATCCCCTTATTTTGCAGACCTCCCATTTTATTTTTATTTTCTTTGCGTCCAATAGCACTGTTTTAGCACTTTTAATTGGAGGAACACGACTGTTGCTCGTATACCGACGTAGGCTTCTCGTAACGGAGTAATAGTACTAGCTATTTGTAAGCCATTGAGTTACTTTCTGATTATGGCGACTATTTTTTGTAATGTTTTTATTTTACCCAGATCCTTTACAGCCTTGACATTTTACCTCGCAATTTTTTCCATCCTCCTTTTATGTGTTGAATTATTATCCACCTTGTTCTGCTGGAGTTCCAGCAATATTTCGCGTTTAAAGTTTTAACATGCTTTTAATTTTTAATCTCTTTGATGGATGTCGCTGTATATTCTTTATGCCTTTTGATATTTTTCCTGCTTTCTGACGGCTGACCCTTATCGTCAAATTTGTTTACTTGGCTCCACTAGGCTTGCCCGTGCTAAAAAGGGCTATTTCTTTGATTGTTGACGTTTTTCGCTCTTTTTTAGAGTAACATTTGCATTTCTGTTTCTTGTTGCCTCTTGTTGTTGTATCCTCTTTTTTTAGTGTAGGCGCTCTGGGCGTGATCTTGGTTGCTACACACGCGCGCGTTGTGTTTATTTGAGTGTGTGTATGTGTGTGTGTGTGTTTATCTAATTAAAGGAACTAACGCTTTTATTATAAGTTCAGCTTTAAATTTGTATGTACTTCTGTCGGGATTATAGGTGTGGTTCCAAAACTCTAGAGCCAAAGATAAAAAGTCACGCAATCAGCAGCGACAGCTACAACAACGACAGTTGTCTAATGTTGCGGATAATAACACTGATAGCAACACCGTCAACCTACAAAACAAGACATCAAAATCATTTTTCCCAATTGTAAACACTACAGAAATTAACAGTAGCATTGTAAGCGACTGTCGTCTATGCGAACTACCACAAGTAAATATCCAACAACACGCTTTTACAATAGGACACATACAAAAAGTTAAGGAACTTCTTACTCAACCCGAAACTTCAGCAGCCGAAAAGACGGTCACTAACAATAAAGTTAATACGGATAAGAGTAGAGCAGATTATGAGAGCGATGCCGCTGAGACATTAACAAAAAGTTCATCTCATCATCAACCACTTGCTTTAATGGTGCTTGCTTTGAATTCGAAGCCTAATGAAACAATGTTAGCTTGTATAGCTAAAAAGTCTGCCGTAGGAACTGAATTACCAAAAAATTGCAGTTCACTAAATGAAAGAAATGTAATCCCAGAACAGCCAAACCTAGTGGGAATGCAGACAAACACCAGCATTGCTTGCGACTTTGAATTCATAAGTGGTGTTTACAGTAATGTTGACCGTCGAAATATTAACAGTGATGAACATAATCGTGACCTAATTAACAAAAATGTTCTATCTGGCGGTATAAGAGCAGATGAGACTGTTGATATAAACACTATTGGCTATGGCAATAACAATGTTACCAAATGACAAATATTTCGAAAAGCAATAAAATACCCGGTGAGTTACAAATGTGCAAAGAGTCACCGACATCTTTTATCTACATAAATATATAATATATATATAATATTGAACTTAAGTAAAAAGTAGGTGACATCCTAGATGTTCTATATAAACCTATTAAGCATCTTCATTAATCTAACTGATCCTAAACTGATGCTATTTTCTTTAACTTATCAATTATCCATTCGACTGCATATGGATTTGCAATAATTGTACAATTCAAGCTTCGTTAGAAATCAGGAAATATGGATATTATTTTAATCTAATTTTTATCCCGGCATATGGTATATCTATTAATTATACCACAATTACTGTTTTGCAAGAAAATATTAATCGTAAACAAACGTAATAAATTTTATTATTAATTTTGATATTGATATACTTTTTTTTCACTTGTATCAACTTTGACGACAATTCTTTCATTCTAATTCACGATGTAATGGGTTTCCTTAGCCAGGAAATTACTCAGGCCTTGTTTTGTTTTTGTGTCTATTTGTTTCCAAAAAATGTATAAGGAATATAAACGTAAATTAAGAGTTAGAAAACTAATGTTTCATAATATTATAGAGATAATAAATGACTGGGTTACCACGAACGGTAACTGCAGCGAACATAGGCGCTACCTACTGGACCTTATGTTAATGGTCTTACTATACAAAAACAGCAAAAGGTGCTGGCTCTGACAGTATGCTGATTTAGACTATAATGATCGGCACGATAAAGAGCAATTCGAATTGCAGGATTAAAGATGGGTTTTATACCCATCACCGAAAGATGGGAGGTATATTCATTTTGTGATGTCATTGGCAACACCTAGAAAACGTTATATCATATACAGAAAATGAGAATGAAAGAGCAAATAGTTAAATGGCTGGTCATTAACAGCGCTATTAATGTTCTTGATAACAGAAACACCAATAGTCCCTGAGACTTTACTTTAATTTTGGATTTACTCTTGAGTTTTCTATATTTTCAGTTCTCTCTGATTGTATACATTGTGTATATTTTATTCACAAAACGGTATGAAGTTCTTGAAGTTGAAAAGAAAAGCAGAGGAAATCTATGTCATAATTGAACGTAATAAATGTACTTGTATGGAATGGATGCTACACACGTGATTTATATTTTTATTTACAAAAATGATATTAGTTTGAGGTAGATGGCCGGCCAAAGCCCTGTGCGAAGGAGCCATAAAGACGGAGCAGACAAATGGACGAGCTAATAAGAACTTTAATAAGAGTATGGTATAAGGTCTAATTCTTGGTGGAAAACTGCAGATTGACATAAATGGATGGACAAATTAGAGGGACTTTAATAAAGGGGTTTTGTAGCCCATTATAACCTTCTGATAATTTATTGTTTTAGCATTCAGCTATAATACAACAAAAATATATATTGTTATCATAACGCACATATTATTGATTATTTGTAATTAAATTGTATTTGGCCTTGCACTTAGCCTTATATTATGGCCTATATTCCTTGTAGAAACAACAGGAATTTATAAACGTATGTATATGAATTGTACTTGACCAATTTTAAAGGGAAAGAACAAGGGTAGAAGTTCCCCACAAGCGATAGGTTGCTAGGATACCTTTTCTATATGAGGGGACGCGCCTTTTGTTATGACACACTCGCAAATGCTTTTAGATTACGTTCTTAATGAACGTTCTGCGATATCATGCCGACCAACGTAATTCATTCCATCCTCTTCCTACATGTTATGAGGATCGCCTCCGTTTCTTGTGCCGGTAAGTCTAGTCCTACCGACAAGAGGCATGTGCGTATTGTCCCGATGATATTATTAGCCGGGAGAGTAATGTCGTATTAATCGTTTGCATCGGTTTTCATTGCCATTTACCTCCTCCAAAAGTTTGCAGAATGCATTTTACTTAGTTAGAATTATGGCTCCTGTAAGTTGCCCAATTTCTCATTGTATGCAAGATGATAACCAAGACATGCACTTGCTTGCCAGCGTCTTTGATATAGACTTTTTGCTCTGTTACGTTTTGTTTAGTTACAGCATCTGTCCACCAATGTACTATCTACTGACTCTACTTTCTGATGAACTTTCTTGCTACTGATATACGGTAGCCTAATAAGACCTACATACAGTACTGAAAATTAAAGGTTCTCTATTAAAAATTTCATTGATGGGTTAAGGATCAATAAATGTGTTTCAAAGACACAAAAATTTATATTAAATAACACTTCAAAATTTTTCTTTGACATAAGATAAAGTTATAAGCAAAAAATGTACTTAAATTTCATAAGAAGCACATAAAAGTCTACATACAGCACCACTAAAAGGTTCGAAAAAGAATATCTTTAGTTAACAGGACTCAGTTTTTGTACTTATTTGCGTATACTTAAATATAATATTACGTCATTGATTAAACAAGTTGATTCTCAACAAGTTAAAAATATGCTTATAAAGTAAATAAGAGGGGAAAGATCTTACGGAGAAATAACAAAAACAAAGGGAATTAGTCGTTGTACTAATCAAACTATTGTAAAAAACTACAATAACACAACAAACTTACAGAACGCGAAAAACGAGATATTACCAGTATTGTAACAAAAGTACCCACAAATAGTACTCTTGATATTGCAAAAGAACTAGAAAAATGTAAGCCAATTAGTGTTCATTCCGAAACATTTTCATATATCTAAAGATCCGAGCATTTCCATAGCCATTCATAGACATGCATCTCCAAACCGTCAAGTTCCACGGTGCTTTTCAGTTGATTATTAATTTTGAATTGGTTTATGTTACTAAATTATTTAAATCAGCTTGGAGAAGACATGACTAAAGCTCCGTTAAAAAGCAAAAACACTTTGACGTCGTGTGCGTACATTCGAATTCGCTTGAAATGAGTTGAAAAGTGCGTTTAAGGGTACACCATCAAGTTCGCAGTATAATCAATTAACTAAATATGATGCGAAGCCTAAGCATGTAATGTTCATAATAATCATTTGCGGTTAATTCTATCGAAGACCTTACTGAAACTGATGTAGATAATATTCAGCTATGGGCTTTTAGAAAATGCCTTTAGTGTATACGAAGCGAATTCCAGGACATTTATGTTGGTTGGCCTTTAAGAATAGATGCTAGCTAGGACGTTATTGAGAGAATAGAAAATTGTAGGTAACTAAAGTTATACTGCACCCTTTTTGAGAATATAAGATGGAAGCCCATCCGGACTCGACATGCAGCAGTACTTTAATGATTGTAACCCTTGTCAGAGATAACTATTCTTTGGATGAGTATGCTATTATTTAATTGATGCGGATAGGAATGGGGAGATTAAAGTGAATGGAGTTCAAGTTGAGTCGAAAAATAAAGCTTTGCAATCATACGATTATTGAAAGGTCCATAACCATCAAAAGACATAAAAGGGGGAAATGCAGTACATTTTTTTTCAGATGCCTAGAACACAGTTTCGGCTGAATTAGGAGAGTTTGTTACTATCCACAGAGTACTTAGAATAATCGAGGGTACAACCACCTTTTTGTATTTTTTGAACATTCTACCCTTATCATATTTTATCCACTTTGATCAATGTTTAAACCAGGCTGAGTGCGAGTGCGCCAAAGGCTTAATGTCCATGAGGGATTGATTTAGCATGGTGTTCGTGACTAGGCTCTTAAGTAAAGTGAGATCAGTAATATTAAAAACAAATCTTGACTTGACTGGGGTTAGACAAATTTAGCAGATTAGACGTGATAACTTTACTGAATTGTATTGATACGTTAAGTAAAGAAGGATGAAGATCTGCGGGTAAGACGAATGGCGAAAAACGGCTAGCTGAGAGATATCATTACACTGGAGAAGTCCTAAGTCACAAAGGCCCTCTAGAAATTCGGTATATTCATCCCGAAATCCAATTGTATTCAATTGCCTGCGTGATCGTGCTAAGCACAATTATCACATCTACTGGCTTCATGCTATCTAGCAGTTCATGCATAAAAAGGACAGTTTTTTGTATATACTTATATCCGAATTAAGAACGATATGAGAACATGCTATAATAACGATTCTCTGTGCAACTATCACATGAACCGCAATAAATTCATTGGGCTCAAAACGCTTAGGCTACGATGACAAGACAGAGGACATCGTTCTAGGAACCCCTCCACGGATGTTATTTAACCTGTCATTTCTGAACACGTAAACGCTAGCAACAAAGAGCTCATGGAGGTGTGTTTTAGGCTTCAACCAAGTTTCAGTATATGCTACCACTGAAACTTCATCGTTTAAGCAGCCAAGATAATATTGGCGCACCTTAAAATTTAGGTCTCTAACATTTTGATAAAAGATAGAGAAATGATTATGTAGTTCTTCAAAGTTATACTAGCAGAGAAATCAATCATAGCAGGATCCTCATCGGGAATATCTATCAGGAACTATCACTGCCTTCAGTATCCTTCGATGTCTGCACGGACTCTAATCCTCCTGTTAGTTGTTTTGAGTTAAGTGTAACGGAGAAACACGTGAGGACGTAGGTTTTCTACAAATTTAAGACTTAAGTAGGAATCAGAGTTCGACTTCATCCGCCTTAAACATTTCGTGTTAATTAGTTAATTGATTGCGCTTCAACGACCTGCGTGTAGAGCTGCACAGCTGTGTATATCACAGGGTGCATTTAATCTTGATTCCAAGTTAATAAAACAAATTGGGTAAGTAAATTGGTGCATGCGCTGCCTACTGAAAACAAGTTTTGCAAGGAAAGGGTACGATTCTCAAAAAAAGAATGAATTTTTAAATTAATAACGGGATCTAATACGGGAATTGCACTTTATTTAAATTTTGTCGAAGGAAGAACTGAGATTTCTACTTCAATATTTATACGAAACTTCAGTTTATTATCTCTGCGAGAAACGCATAGGCGAACCAAAATAGTACGTTGCAGCCACAATGGGTTGCTTTAGTTGGTTTGATCCTCTTGTGAAAGAAATGAGCATGGATGTTATCAAACCTACAGTGATATCTGCGTACCTAATTATTGTTTGGTGATCGTCCTCAATATGGGCCTTTACCTCCCCTGTGGCACCTGCGCCTATATGACTGCTTCATATTTCTTTTTAGATCACACCTATCTATAGGGAATTTATTAAAAGTTTCACAAATGATTATGGTTCCTAAAAGTAATTTTTCAACGATATTTTCTAGTCGACGCATTTTTGATTGAAAATTCATAGGCAGATTGGGTTTTCCTTTTAAAGAACTAATAATTCCAAATATTGTCTACTGTTTTTAACAAATTAGAAATATGTTTCCTTTTAGTGAAGCATTTAAATTTTTGGGTAATTTCTGTTATCAAATTTTCCTCGAAAGATTTATATCGAAATTTATATCGGCTAAATAGATCAGCGAATGATAAAAAGGCTTACGATCTTTGCTTTTTTTAAAAAGAAGAACTTCCGATAAGCGCGGATTTAATACTATATTATATTGTATATATACGGTTGTGTATAGGATTGATTATATTGTATTATATATGTAAGGTTATCTATATATGTAGGTTATCTATTTGTGGTCCAGATTTAGGACCCTGTTTCAGTAACATATGTAGAGCACTTATCCATGGCCTCATATGTTTGGCGCAATGTTTGTCATTTTACAAGATGGATCGTTTAACACCCGCTGAACGTGTGAAAATAGTACAATTTTATTACAAAATTCTGCAGTATCTACATTTGGTGCATTACGCTGTTAACGAAGTGTCGCAAAAGATCCAAGTTTATCCATTACACCGTGCGCACAGAATTTATGACTATTTTACGGCACATTATGGATTAGTTTGCATTTGAATTTTCATCTCCATCCTTACAAAATTCAGCTAACACAAGAACTTGCAATGCGTGCAAGAACATGCAATGCGTGCAAGATACGTTGCTTGGATGCTCGAACAGCAGCGTTGGGATAACGATTTTTCGCATGGAATTTGAATGAAGCAGACTTTCCGCCTGGTTAATATGTGAGTATGCAAAATTGTTGCATCTGGGACAGTGAAAATCTACAAGTAATTGCCGAAAAACCTTTGCATTCCTGAGAAACCACTCTATGGTGTGATATTTGTTTTGGAGGTATGATAGGTCCGTACTTTTTTGAAAATGACGAGCCTATGAAGCGGACCATCAATTATGATCACTTCAGCTACATGATTACCAATTGCTTTTAGCATGAAATTCAAAATCTATGCCAATTCTACAGGACTGTGCCAAAAGACGCACACCGCCGTTGACATTGTTGCGCGAGAAATTTACTGGACATGTAATTCCACACACAAGTTATAACTGAGCTATTTCCGGCAGACAAGTCGTCAAAAGTTACTTCAAAAGGATCTAGTCGTAGAAGATATCCCGTGGAGGGCATATGAATGACGTTGTATTCCATAAATAACAACGAGGTCCAAGCAATATGTAGAAAAGAAAAGTTACCCAAATTAAAAATGTGTTTTATAGTAGGGCGGATTCCGAGAAGTACCACGGGTAAGCTTTTGGTTCACTGTCGACATAAGTGTTCGATGAAATCGTTCAATTATTCCATTCAACTGCGGATAGCTACAAAGTATTCTTGCTCGAAGATACTTCAAGATGTGGAAAACGGCCGTATGTAAAGTGGCTTTCACGATCCAGATGTATTGTACAAGGACATCCCACACGTCAAAGCCGTTCATTTTAAAATATTTGACAAACTGTATTAATTGTGATATCTTCCATAGGAGAACTATTCAAGGGGTGAAATGATCAACGGTTGCTAGAAGATATCGTTGACCTTGTGACGGTGGAAGTAACCTAGCTATGCCCATGTGGGTACCTTCAAATCGTCTCGTTGAAATAAGGAAGTTTCTAATAGTCACGTGTTATTTATTCGACTGACACTGTCGGCAATTTCTAGCCAATTTTTTGCTGTCTTGATTTATAGAAGGCCAAACAAAACGTGAGAATATTAATTCCCGTATGACCAGTGATCCATGACCTGAGAATCTACCAAGTAAGGCAAAGACAATCTTTCTAAAGTCTGCCGTGAAATAAGGTCTTACAATATCTGTGAAAAGGTTAAAGAAACATCGGAACTATGTCTGAATGTCTTTCTTAAATCTTGGGCAATCAAGCCCAAATGGGTCCACTGACCAGGACATAACGTTTCAGGGTTTGTGTTGACAATATAAACAAAGATTTGTGATCTTGAATGATATGAACGATTTTCTTTCAAGCATGTGATTGAAGTAACGAACTGAGGAGTATATTATTAGTAATTCTCAGTGATATTCGCTCTGTTTAGCCTAGGCTGGACTTCAGTTTTTTAAAAGAAGGCTAGCAGTCCACACCAGTCATTGTTTGTTGCCCAATCACGCCGCCGTTAGCACTTTTAGAGACGTTAACTTTATGTGCGCGTTAGGCACCGTCTTTAGGATGCAAAAACCAAGTGCTTCTTCAAATTTTGAAGATGAAGTTTAACATTGCCCAGAATCGTCGCAATTCTTCAAAATTGTCAAGCTTGGGAAAATTGATTATCTTTTCAACTTGGTGCTCTTCAATGTTGCAATAAGAACACCATATATACAGAAAACAAAATTTTTTCTTCGAAGAATAATATCCAATATGTCTGCACGGCGTTACGAAGACCAACAGGCATGTTTAAGTGCATATAAGTTCTGGATGGTAACGTAAAGTAATTACAGCAGTTTTGCAAACGCTGTCCACATAAACGTCAGCTTGACGATAAGCTCTGACTAGAATCAAAGTAGTGAAAATGACGCGTCCATTATGATATATGCCTCAACCAATAATGAATAGTATACTCGAGAAATTAGGAACTGCAATTCTATTAAAGTGGCGTTAATGTCCACAACAACGTCATGCGCTATTCTTGTTAGCTACGCCATGATGAGTACTTGGCCATTGGGTTCAAGCATGTACGTATTGCCACGGCTAGTTTTTCAACATTCAGACGACGATGTCTAGCATGGACTGCTCAATCTTTAGCTTCGATGTGGTGATAGCCAGTACATTCCAAGTGCCAATTAATCGACTTCTTACAAATGTGTAGATACTCCGAAAATATTTCTGTAGATGGATTGCCGTCTTTATGGATCGTCGCAGTATCAAAGGAAGGTTCTTGGCCTGTTTTGAACGAATGATGAAAAATGAGTCTGCCAACGCTTTATATTTAAAGTCAGGAAATATATGGATGAAATGCTATCATATATTTAGCACCAACTATTGCAAATTTCCAATGAAACTCACCACCAGCGAAAGTCACGATCAGCAAAAAACTGGAGAAGCGCAAAAGTCTTAATTTGTGTACCATTGACTGCGTATGAACGTAACGGAAGCTCGTAACTGTTAAAAAGTATGACTTTGACTGAAACGATTTGAGAACTCTAGATATATCAGCTCCAGCGGCAATCAAAAGTAGCATTTACAATAATTTGATAAAAAATGTTGCAAGATGTGACGAGTACATTTTTGGGTGGTATTATTTCCGAAAACATATTTAGTTTTTATGATTATATGACTAAAATACACGTGTCTTCTTCCCAAACTTATTGTGATACCAGCGTCATTCGTTTTGATAAGGACATGATTTAGAACGACCATTGACACGTTGAACATAATCTTGAAGCGTATTCTTTGCCGGAAGTATTTCAGTTTCTCCTGAAGTCTTTGTAATGACAATTTGCTGCCAACGTTTTCTTCGAGCTTAGAATCATCTTAACCGCTGTAGATACCAAGAAAAAATATTTCTGTCAGAAGTGACCTTATCTCCCATTTTTGGCAACTTTGATACATTCCGATGTAGGCGGACTAAGTGTATGCTGCTCATGGTAATTAAGTATATGCATGAAATCTGCACGGTCTTCGTAAATAGAAATTGAAAATATTCTCAATATTGTGGACTGCAAATTTACAGCAAATTTGTTTTACTTTCCAATGTATGTCTGTCAATTTAATGAATAGGTATAACGTCCAGAACTTACAAACAACCAACAGACTTATGATAGTAAAAATATAAACTAAGCAAACTATTAACGATGTTATTTGGTGTTAATTTAATTTATTTTCTTTGTATATTTTTATGTCCCTGCAGAACTTGAACGGTCATCTCGTATGAAAGAGCATCGACTACAATATTCAAAATCAAGAAGAAGAAAAAGTTAGCTGAACACTCACAGGCAGCAAAAGAACGAACAAGTATACTAATGTTCAAATACGTATAAAAGATATGCAAATTTGCTTATAAGCGAATTGGTTTTTCTTGGAATTCACCAATACTAACACCTATAATATAATAATACGTACATTTAAGCTTCAAAAAAAAAGTTCCTATTAAGAAATACTAATACAAACGTACATACTTATACTTAAATGGTGATTAACGTGAAAACAAAAAATTAATATAATTAGTTTTAAGGTCGAAAATCTTTTCGGTTTTCTAATCACAAAACTAAAGTGAACGAAAGTTTAAAGATTCATAACATCTTGAAAGTAAGCCAACGTGTTCCTAATATATAAAATATAACCTTAGTGTTAAATTGAAGTTTAAATTATAGGTATATTTAAAGTTATATGTGTACATATATACATTAATAAAAAGTAAGAGCAAGCACCTAAATACATACATCTAGATATATCTACGAATATAGTAAAACGAGAAAAACTTCTCTACAATATTTCTATGAAAACTAAAAAAAAGTAATAATCGATTGTACATTTTCGGTAGCTTATAAATTGTCTGGAGGTCTGCACGACTGTACGGTCCAGTTTTAGTTTATATACATACATAATAAATACTAACCCCTAAACTGACAGGTCTATTCCAGTTCGAATTAGTTAAAATACCATACGTCTGCTGCTTCAGTAACTGGTATAAGGTTACTTCTGTGTAATTATCCTGAAGACGTCTACACAGACATTCTTTCAAAATTACCTTTACAAAAACAAAAATTTTTGGGAATATTAACATTTTTTTTTTTCAATTTTCATTTAAATATAAGTTAAAAACAAGTTAAACAAATCGTAAAATTTCATTGTACTGTAAATTGTTTCCCGAGTTTGAGGAAGATCATGTATCCACTCGTCTATTCCCCCATACAAGTATTTTGTAGACCAGATATCTTCATTTTTATTCCTTTATTTCGATAAGTTTAAAATTGTTATCTGTGCAACTAGTCTCGGGCAATTAAGAACTTGGCATTACGCAGAGAAAATGCATTTTGATAGTTGGCGAAAATTAAATATTCGGACTGAACCGAATTGTGTTTCCTTGCTTTCCCTGTTGTCTTTGTTTCTGTTTTTAATTTTAGGGTTTGTTTCGCTAAAAATATTTTGTGTCAACCGTAAGCCAAATAGATGTGTGATTTTGCATTTGTGACATCTCGACTGATTTGCTTTGCATTTTTGAAGAAACCTGTGTTACTGTTGGATTTGTCTTTTATTAAATAAAATCATTCAAACAATATTAAATACAATGAGCAAAATTACTCTCACAATCAAGCAAAGGAAGAAAACTCTATTCTAATTAATATTATTATATTATATTCACAATTTTAGCAAATTATATATTATGGTTTGGAACGAATATATATTTACCCACTGTCTACTACACTATATTATAATATACTTGATATTTAGAATGCGTGTATATTATAAAATGCATTACTTTTCTACAGGGCCAATCATGATAATGTAAAATTATACCAAAAAATACAGCAGCACCTTTCGATGGTGGGTATAACCACATATTTTTAGGAAGCCGAAACATATATATACATAGTTAATAATGTACAGAAAATTAGATACTATACTACATAAATACATGTGGCTATTGTGCAATAAACATATGTATGAAAAGAGTTTATTTAATATTAATACACTTTTATATGAAGTGTGCTTCTCTATTTTGATTTCTCCTTCAACAAGCCGGTATAGGTAATATACTTTGGTGTAGATGGGTAAAAACACAAATTATTGGCTGTCTCATCTCTGAACTAATTGCTACTTTTTCTTGTAATGTTTTTATGTTGGAGTTACATTCTTATTGGGATGTAACGTTCCAAGCTCGCCTTTTGTCATACCGGATACGTTTTAAATATTTATGGAAACATTAGCAAGTGTGGCTTGGGATCTGTACATTGTAGTAACATGTGTTACCATATTTTTTGCTGTTCAATGTTTTCTACTTAAGTCGCTATGCGTAATGTGTTTTCATCGTGTGCTGAAATAAAGCATAGAAACTCTTGCTCCAAATTGACGATATATGCCCAGGTATTGTTACGGAACTAATCATTCAAATCTTTGTCTACTTTTTCTTCATAGTATTAGGTTGAGTTCTACTACGATTAATCGCTAATTTTTGGTATTTTTTTGGATAATCGCCGTTTCTTCCCTATCCAAATATAAAGTAAAACTGAATTTCTGCAAAATTTAAGCAAACTTTTATAAAAGCAACAGTAAGATTTATTCATATTAAATTTTAGATCGGTTTTTGCTATAGTTTGTACGTTATTGGTGAAAATACTATAGAATTTTCTGTTTATTTTTGAGGTTACTCAAAATTAATGGCATAAGTCAATACTCAAAACACTTCGACCACTTCGTTAAAGGGCGAATGGCGAACAAACTGAAGAGCATATTTTTAACTATCATAGTAAAAAAAATGCTCCCGTTTTTAATCCTACCTTATTGGCTCATTCGCTCAGTTGCTGACTAAATTATTTTCGTATTTAATAACAACAAAAAAAAAGGATACGTTGTTATACTGCATTAGCGTATCCTTCTTGAAGTAGTAAGCAAAATATATATGCATTACATTATAATTTCGAGTTTTGATGACTAATCACTTTTTACATTACGATGGCCGAAAAAGCGAAATATATCTATTTGAAACTTGCAATGGTCACACTCGTGAAGTTCCGAATCAATTGCGACGTGTTCCTTTATCCGTTCTGCTTTCGTCCACCTGCCCAGTAGTATTTGTAGTTTATATGTATTTCGCCAAATATTGCAGTACAGTTTCAACAAACACTTGCTATGTAACTCCAAACAAGCCAAAAACAACTGCCAGTAATGCGATATGCGATTTGATAAATTTAAATTAGAGATAATGAGTATTAAGGATTTGCCCCAAAGACGAATATTAACAGCTTCCTTTTACTGCACTCTATTTGTTTATATCATCAAGAAACCTGTAAAGATAGGAATCACATATATATATATATATATATATATATATATTCAGTAAATATATATATATATATTCAGTATTATTAAAATTTTAAATTTAACACAAAAAATAATAAAACAAAATTTGGCAATATAAAAGTTCCTGAAAATTACAATAATATGTAAAGTTTCTCAAAAGAAAAAGCGAAAACAAAAAGTGTATAAAAAAATGAAAATATTATTTTAAGGAAATCTACTAAGACTGTTTGTTATTCACACATAGACATATATAGCATACCTACACCTATATATAAGATAAGGCAAACGCAGAAAAAATTGCTTTTTTGGTTTTTGTTAAAACGCAATGCCTTTTTCCAACGTTTTTCTTAAGAAAAGCACGCGTGGTCTTTTATTTCTCCACTCATATTTCATTACTGTTATATATTAATACACACACGCACTCCACAAAGTTCCTATTTTAAGTACTTTAAGATCTATATCATGTGTAAAATTTTTATATAAATATATAATACAAACAAAATACAAACTAAATATATACACAAGCTAAAATAAGAATAAAGATAGAAAACAGTAACAAAGAAAAAAGTAAAAAAATCACAAAAACTGAGCTAATTAAAAAAAATGTTGGTGTTGTAGATTCCATTAGATCCATAAATAATCCATTAATAGGCAGGGATCACTAGCTTTTGAAACTAAAAGTCAAAGTAATACATATACATATAAATATGGCTGCCAGAAGGATTACAACACCAAGCTCAACGTATCAGGCATGTCACAAAGTCACTAGCATTCTTGCAAACCTGAATAGCGATTGAATATGTAGAAGAATATTCATTGCTTTGTAAAAGACAGCTTATTTAGCACATCGGTGCAAAAATGCATATCGAAAATAAGAGCCAAAGTTTCAAGTCTTTTAACGAAACTGTTAAATCAATGAAATGGTTTTATTACGATGAGCGTTAATCCCGGAACAAAATCCTTAAGCGATATACTCTATATCTCCAAAACGTCAATTTATTTTATTTGGACGGGGCAGTTGTCCTTCCGAACATGTGCTCACACTTTCCCCAGCAAATATTGCCTAGAAAAAGTCACCCCTGTGACTGACCAAAAGTCACATTTTCACTATTAATCACTCGCCATATGCCTTATTTAACACTTTGCGACCTCCACCTTTTCCAAAAAAAAAATTTTGCCGATGATTGCAAAGCAGTAAGTGCCATATTAGGAGGTAACCTACCTTTGTTATGTTACCAGAGGTAACAAACGTACATTCGCTTTGAATGTTATAACTCGGCTTTTAACTCTCCGATTGCCGTGTACATCTTTGAAAACTGTACCTTTGCAAGGCAGATAACCATCCATAGGTAGTGCTGGTGCAATGTCCTATATTTAAAAAGCCCCGTGTACTGGAAAGCGCACTGGCGCCATATTATATACTGTATTCAAAATGAAAGATCAATTTTTTATTACCTTTTTAAATCTATTAATTATGCTAAACTTATTTCGTCGCCTTCGAAGCACTATAAACTTATGCCAACGTTTTTTTCAATTTTCAAAGCTTTTTTCGATTCAGGCTGTATCTTTTTAATCAAGTCAAAACGTTGGCTTATGCGTATACCTAAATCTCATCTCTCAGATAGTCAGAAATCATCCCGTCACAGTTTATAACTCGAGGCTCTTTTTCAAAGAAATTTAATGTTTTTGGTACCATTCGCGTTTGGACGCGTTTTAGGCCCAAAATATCTTTCAAAATATTGTTGATTGGCCCCTTGGAAATGCCAACAGAGTCAGCAAGTTCGCTAACTGTTAATCGACGATTTTTGAGCACAAAGTCTTTGATTTGCTTTACCTGACTTTCATCGGTAGAGATTGATGGTTGTCCAGGACGCTTTTCGTCTTCAGCCCGTTCTGGGCCTTCTTTAAAAAGTTTGCGCCCCTTGCAAACATTTCTTTCTTGCAAATTCTGCTTACCAAAGGCTCTCTGCAACCTCCTAGACGTTCTCGCACAGAAATTTTCATTTCGCAAACAAAATTTAATGCGATCGTTTTGCTCAATAAAATCACACACTGTAAAAAAATCGAAAAAATACTTTTGTGTCGTGCAAAACCTAGCGCAATTGAAACACTAATGCCGTTTGCATTATGAAATTGGCACAAACGTTTGTCACAATACTACCAATTTAAAAAAAGAAAGTATGATATTCGATAAATCCGCACAATTTAATTCGAATATTAGTCACAGTTTATGGACACAGCATTATAACAATTTCTGTAGAATTTGGTACTGTTGCACTATCGATACTTATACCTTTAAACGATGGCCCTCTAAAAATAACACATGAAGTATATTTTATTGAAATATATATTGTAATAAATTCAATACCTTATAAAACTACTTGGTTATTCATTTCAAAGAGAGATTGCACATTTATCTTTATTCTAAGGAATGTAACGCAAAGCCGCCATCATATTACGTAACGTTATTTAGCATTTTAAAGACATCAAATAAATATTCACAATGATCTGGATTTTCCGTTCACAAAAAATTTAATTCGACAAATTTTTTCAAAATCATATAAATCTCTTAACCCTCTGTATGAATCTAACGAGATAAGAAGATTAAAACCTTATCATATAATGGATCTTTCTTGTTCCTCAAATTATTTTCAAGAGTTTTTCTAAGTTTACGCAGTTTCTCTTAATTTACTTAAACAGTTGTTTACCTATTCCCATTGGGGAACAATAACGCCTGTAATTTTCTCCACTTTGCTATAACAATTACTTATTATTTTTGTGGATAGATTATAAATAAAAATAAAAGTAATCTAAATAGTCTTCGATAAATCAGTTCCAAAGCTCAACGATACGCAATTAACAATATTAACTGTAAGGAAAATATAATAGTAACATCGATTTCTGATCATTTTGTCATCTTCGCATAGTCTTAAAGTTCCTTCAGTATTAAAACCTTTGAACATTCTTTTCTTTTCTCTCATGTGATGGAATGATTTCACTGCTATGCATTTTTTTTTTTTTTTTTTGTTAGCAATGCCTTTTTTGCGACGTTGTGTAAATTCATTACGAGTAGTACCAGGTTTCCATGTTTTTAAAGTTCTTTCAAGGAATATTTTTACAGTCCATCAATGCTTAGTGTTAGGACAATCCATAACAAATTTGTTAGTGATCGAATCAATGCTATCAGTTTTCGTTCTTTCAAACCTATTAGAATACTTTTCTGACCTTATTTATTAATTCATAAGCGTAGTTTTTGGATGAATAATTTGACAGAAATTTCTTATCAATTTGGCAAAGTACTTAACTGAACCAACAATGACTGTAAGGAATAAAATCATTTCAATGGTTTTTTAAAATATTACGACAGCAGATTTGATATCAAGGGAAATCATCTTAACTTAATAATGCGGGGCCGCTCCATGTAAATATTGGTTCGGAGTTCAGGTTTGAGAAATATAATTTACTAAAACGTTCCCCACATTGCAGAAAAGCAAATAGTTCGTTAATGCGAGGCGAAGAACATTTGAAATTTTGCTACAAATTTGTTAATAGTGGCTTACTAAAGATTAGAATGCCACCATTTGGTTTAATACTGACACTAGAAAAATATCCCACGAAGAACTTTCCATTATTTCTACAAACCACTTATTTAGTAATTTCTGTAAACTATTTGTACTTTGTTCTCACATACTTGTGCTAATTATCTTGGCTTAACAAAAGATTGGAGTAGATTTTTCATGAAATTTAGAAAAATGTTCGCATTTTCATACGTTACTAACGTATCATGGATATACTATTATATTCCGTTTTCATTTAATTGACGAGCATCATTAAAATTGGTTAGTTGCCATAATTCAAGATTAAATGAAAAATAAGCGCCTAAATGGCGGAGGACTTTGAGCTTTATATACAAAATTCGATAAGCTAATCCAATAAACTGAATCCGATCACCTTTCTGATCAACATATAGCGTTTCGCAATGTCTTAATGACGCTTCCAGGTTGCTGTTGCGAAAGGATTAAATCGGAATCAAAACACTCAAAACACTTAAAAAATGTAAAATATAATAGGTTGGAGGGAAAGTTCTGCCGTCTTTTAAAGAAAATATTTCAACTCATTTATAAAAATACGTGTTTATTATTAATCAATTATATATGCTCCGTTATTTGTTACAACCTGTTGCCATCTTTTAGGTAATCTGCGAATTCCTGTTTTGTAGAAGTTTTCGTCCTTGGAGTTAAAAAAGTCAGCATTTGCCTTAGAAACACTTTCAAAAGACTTGAATTTTTTTCCCGTTACATAATTTTGCAGAGATCTGAGCAGGTAATAGTCAGATGGTGCAATGTCAGGTGAATACGGTGGGTGACTAAGGACTTCCCGTTCTAATGCATTCAGTTTTTGTTGTCTCACCATTGCAGTATGCGGTCGAGCATTATCGTGGTGGAACACTATTCCTTTTCTACACGCTAATGCAGGCTTTTTTTCTTTGATAGCTGCATTCAATTTATCCAGCTGATTGCAGTACAAATCCGCGTTAATGGTTTTTCCCTGTTTCAGCAACTCGTAGTACACTGGACCCTTCCCGCTTCACCACAAATAAAGCAGTACTTTTCATTGACGGACACTTGGTTTTGGAACTGTTGCTGATGATGTTCCTCGTTTGTAGTAAGATTTTTTTCTCTTAATATTCTCGTAAAGAACCCACTTTTCATCTCCACTAACCACGTTATTTAAAAACGGCTCCACATTGTGTCTAACCAGATTAAATAAACACATTCTTACACAATCAGACAAATTCTTTTCTGTTAATACATGTGGAACCCAAACGCTTTGCTTTAAATATCACAAGTAAATGACGAACAGTAAAAAAAGACTCCTTTTGTATTATACACCAGGTAGAAAAACAAAAAAAATCCGGATTACTCACTACCTAGATGTTTTTTGTATTTGCAAGAAAAATTACCTGCCTATTTAAAATACGACAAAACTTTCGCTCCAACCTATTACATTGTGCTCAGTTATAAACTGCAGCGTTTCACGCATAGCGAATATTCATTACGGGGAGAACTATTTGTTAGCTCAAAATAGGAAACTCACGTAAATTCTCTTACCTTGAATTGGGACTATTGCTAGATACGGTGCTTAACTTATTCCAGGCCTTATTGTAACAAAAGAGGCAAAATGTTCTAGACTTCAAGACAGAGATACACGTCCTGAGTTGGTAGTGGCTTGATTACTAATTACTCCAATCAAAACATGCACAGGTTTTGAAGTCCCCCAAATCTTTTCGTTGGTCATTACTATCTCGAAAAGTGACTATGCGGCTATTTAAAGATTTATGTCAACATTTCGATGCTTTTCTGTTTTCATATATATCTTAATTGCAATAATTAGAGCTTTTCGTCAAACTATTGGGCAAATGTCCATTTCAGCGGCTCTTTATTCGTAAGACATTCTGCAGATTACACTTTGTGAGCGCAATCCTTTCTCCTGCGGAAAGATAATCGACGGGGGATTGTAAGGAATATGTAGTGCGGCGCATAGTGTATTGTAAAATTTAAAGATTGGTGTGACACGACTGCACGCACTGTGCAGACCAGCGCAACTTGCGGACCTAATCTGTTTTAGCCAAACAATGTGTTTTCAAACAACAAACAACAACAAATATGTTTTCTTTGGCGCACTTCGTTTACCAAAAGTGAATTTCGGAGCATTCGTGTCGTTTTTTCCATTTCGGCGCAAAAATTCCAAAATTCATCATTTGCATTAACATCACACCTGCACTATTTTAAATATTGTTCATCATTTTTAGCTATCTTTAATAAACCTTTTAATAAAGTTCAGGTACAACGGCGTTGATCTTAGAATAAAAAAATCTCATCTTCAGTCTACTGTACGGGTTACCGAACAGTAAAACCACTCAATTATTCGATTCAAAGGTAAATTGCGCAATGAATCTTGATTTAAAGAAGCAAAGATACGACTAGTTGAACGGAAGAACATGCGGAAATTATTGGGCCATCTGTTCTTTAAATAATAATCCAATATTTTATAGCCGAAAATTGACGTGCTTTCACATTCCGATAAAGAAACAAAATAAATTTAAAACACTTTAATATAAAAGGACACAAGACTCCTAGGTAAGAGAGCTGGATGTAGGTAGCAAAGGATAAGAGTAAAAGGAAACTGTACTTTTAGAATTCATTATATTAAATTTTAGCATGTGTTAAATGTGTCTATGTATTTAAGTAAATCAATTTATTTACATCAATTAATTACAGGAGCATGAATATTTTGATAAGACGGTGCGTTAGCGACGTAATTCTCTCTACTTGGTTTGTAAAAAATATTGGCATCATGTTCAAACAATTTCCAATGGTTTATTTTAGACTTCGGATTCCGAGACTGCAAACTTGAGTGGTTGACGGTCAGTGTGAACATAAAAATTTCTTATACCACGACGGTAATCGTTTAGCTTTTCAGGAGCTCAAACTGTAGCAAGTAGTGCACGTTCGTTAGTTGGCAAGTTCGATTCCTTACTCTTCAGAGTTGTAAAAATCATTGTTGTAGGACATGCGCTCTCCAATAGAACGGGTTCTAGGCATAAGAAATAATCGCCTGTTCCCAAACCGAATGGCTTCCTGAAGTGTGGATAGAGTTAAATAATATTCTCAGAAATTAGGAGCTCCTTCGATCTATTAAATTTTTCGGTCCATTTCTAGTCAAAATACATCCTGAAATATGGCAATTAGACGCTTTGCTATTGTGCTGAAGTCCTTAGCGAAACAATGGTTATGACTAGTAAATCACAAAAAAGATCTGCGTTTAAACTACATCGAGAGTTGCTCGTAACTTCGAATTGCATTTACTCTTCCTGATGCCGCCCACAAAGGATTGTTAGAAGGGATCTAGAAGGTCCTAATTTTTCATTCCTCAAAAAGTCATGTAACCCATTGGGCACGAATACAATTTTAAATACACTGGCTCATACTTGTTGGTATGAATAGTGATTACAACATTCCCATTATAGGATAGTAATATTTTCCAAATCATGAATCGACTTTACTGAAAAGAGTTTCTGCTGATATTATTTCTGATGTTATTTTTTGATGCTCCTGTGCCAATTAGTAGTTTGATTGTCCTCCTACGATTTTCCTTTCCTTTATTAATCTCGCCCGCAGAATTTATTTCTGCTCCCTCTATTTCACCATCGATCTATTTTACCTCGGCTTCTTCTATTATTTAGTATACCCTTCTCTCAATACTGAAGTATAATGACGAGGATGATTAATCCTTTGCTTTTTGGATCCCGTAAATGTCGCGGAATCACTGTTCGGGCTTTGCATTGTTCGCCCGTCATTGTAATGACGCACGACATTGCTAACCTTGTGATGAGAGATTATTACCCGATTCGAATTATGTCGGTTGCCTATACCCTGAGTGATTTACCATCTTTGAGGCCCATTCCCATAAATTTGATGTTTTGTGAAATATGCATCTTTGCTAAACGAGTACCAGCTCCCTGATTCTCAGCGGCAGTATTCCTATTCTGTTATCTAAGAACAGCTCTATCTTTTTCCTCGCCCTCAACGCACTTAGCGTAGTTGGCAGCGAATAATTATCGCTTATGATTCAACGCCCTGAGCTAAAGCCATGGCTAACGATGGCTCAGTGGGCCCTCCGAACAAAGTACATTATTCCAGTCTTCCCTGCGTCGGACCGCCTCCTTTCTGCACTTCTCAAGATCAGCTTTTTCTCGACTTCTTCGTAGCACTGCAAAAATGTTATATTCCTTTGCCGAAAGGAGGATGACTGCTCTATCAAGTAAATGGAGTCTTTATCGGAATACGTGAAATCCAGGCGAGCAATAATCGGCTTAAAGCTCAAAATGGTATCGAAAGACGACAACATCGTACTTGCGAATGCTCGATCTTATTCGCAAAAATTGTAACGGGCTGGTAATATTTTGAGCTACCTGCAAATATTGCGAAAATCTTATAAAGTGTATGCGCAGCTTGGCGCCATGAAACGCATATTTCCTGTTTGCCTTCAAAATTTGGTAGCTATTTTATAATATCTAAAAGTTCGTCGGATAATGTGCCGTTTACGATCTCTGTTTCTCTAAATGTTTCAATGTCAGAGATCTTTGAACGTTCGTTAACGTATTCCATCTGTTTACCAAAAATGGGTTTTTGCAATCGTATTTGCTCCGAAGTCATTGCCATGTTTGTTTTTCTGCCCTTTCACTAATTTAATTTCTGAACCGTTAACACTGACGTAAAAAAGAACAGCATATTTAAGTTCCTCTATCGATAATTTTTAATAGTTTTCCTATTTTTTGGAAAGCGAGAAAAAATAGTCTATACCCGTGCAAAGATTTGAAATTCTAATCCGATAGTTAGCGCTCCACTTATTACTCTTCCATATTCACTGACTTTTGCCTTAACATAACAGTAGTGTTCTATATTGTAGAGATTGGTCCTGAATGCTGGCCTGGTAGTTATTTTTCACTATTGTTGCTGGGGTCTGTCGTGTTTTATGTTCAACTGTTCTAAAATGTTCAAAAGCTCCCACACACTAAGTTGATCCGTTGACCTTTACTTCCTTTGCTGCCCCTTTGTCATTCTGCAAATACTCTTTTGTCCAGCTCACAAATTTTTTTAAATCAACCATAATTTCGTTTAACAAAGCACTTCAATTAGTTTCGCTAACAAATTCGCGGGCTTCCGTCCCCTTTGATGAAGTTGATTTATAAAATTAACTGTTAAATAAGCTAATATATCGTCACAACCACTCAAAACTTAATTATAAAAATTCTGATGTTACGCCTTATGCAATATATTAGTTCACAACAGAACAATGGAGTGGCTGGATTTTATGTCGCAGTTTGTGGGGCATTTTTGATAATTTTGGATTTTTCGTTGATGGACACATACACGTCAACCGACATATTGAAAATGTGTGGCTCTATCACGAGTATTTAGAAGAACTAAGTATATGATCCTTACTTGTTGTAAGTATACGCAACTAGACCGAATATAAATCTCTTAAAACTAAAGGGATAAAACGGGTCGGCAAAAACCAGTGGACAAAGCATTAACTATTGAATCTTCTATTGTCTTCTAATTCTGCGCCCATCTGTGCCATAAAATACCAAGAACTATATTTCATTTTCACATAAACGTTTATACTCATGAGAGTTTTTAAATGCGATGTGGTCTAAAAAATTCACCTAAGTAGCCTAAATTTTTTTTCCAAATCCAATGTATAGATGCGTGCATGCCATACTAACTTTTTCAGAATAAGGCTTATATGGTATCAAAAATAGTACAATCCAACCTATTTTCAATACCATTCTTCTATAACGCAAAATATTGGTAAATCATCTTAAATATTGGTAAAAATTTGTATTTTCCGATATTAAAGGAAGGAAAAGTTAGTTGGCATATGGCTATTTTGTGAACATCCTCCTATGTAAATGCTGCTACAAAAAAATGTGCTTTTACGTGGCAACAAAATCGAATTTTGACAAAAACGATTAGTAGTTGCGATTTGATATATAAACTTGCAGTGACGCATTTGAGCTCTATGGAATATTGCTGGTCCCTTCTCACATCAGAATGCTCATGAAAATTAAGCCTTATGAGGCACAATGTGCCATTTTGTATATTTTGTGACAAAGGCAAGTATTCGGCATTTAAATGTTCTAACTTGTTTAACAGGAGTCTTTATCCCACAAATTTTTGTTTAACTTTGTCAGCAGTGTTAAAAGTATTTTCAATGATTCAATTGTGCACAGGAAACAATACTCAACACGTTTAATTTCAAAAGCATGCAAGACCTGCCTTTTTCTTTCAAAAAACTGATTGAAAACATCAAATATTTTAACATTTTTAGATTTTATTCGAAATTTGTTTTCAAATAACTTCACGGCATTAATGCATAATCCTTTTGCACCAAGACTATATCATCCCGTGATGTGCTTATATGATTGTTTTGATATTACAATTTTATGTTTTACTTAAACTCATTTACACTTATCACTAGCTAAATTGTTTCTTCTACAGATTTTTTATAGAAATTTCCTCTTAACTTACTTACTTCAAATTTAATTCTCATAATGTTAGGAAAAATACTAAATTTGCTTCCTTTGCATGTCATATATACGTATAAGTGTCAATATAACTGAATGAATGATTGCGCGTCAGAGTTCGAAACCATTTCGAAACCAGCGCTCACCAGTTCGAAATATAACAATGTACTCCTTCCGTTCCTATCATGTACATATGTATGTATAAAAATGTAAATATATGAAGAAGAATGCTATCAGTCTACGCTTGTATATTTATTTATTTACAAAAGGCAGAATTAAACTAAGCAAGCAAATAGGAGTAAACATATATCTATAATTCTTTGCCAACGCAACATTCATTCAAAAATAGGTTCAAAAATCTTCAACGTAAACATATCACAATATCAACTAAGAGCATTAAGTGCTATACTAAATCACATAATAACAGGGAAGAAAGTCGCATTCACCATGAGTAACTCTTTGGTAACTACCTATAAAAACTTATGTCGATCTAAAAGTTGCAAATTATTTTGCCAAGGTTTTGCGAATGATAGCATTCCTAAAATAGAAGAAAGAGTGATAGATGAAAGATTTGTTCTGACGAAAATATAGACGGGATCATATCAAAAATATAAATAATCAAAGTGGGTATTTTATGGATATTTTTGGATGTTTGGGGAGGGAGGTTTGAAAGGCAAATTTTTGTAAACCTCTCATACTTGCGTGGTCTTGATCGTATATGATATTTTTTTTTTTATTTAACATGAAATTTTTATTCTGGTCTAAGCTAGAAAAGTATACGAACGCACTCCCATTTTTAACTTAACTAGGTAAACATTATTTAGTCTCTTCTCGGAGTACAGAACAATGAAATTATATCTAAGGAAAACCTTAACCCTTGAGCATAAAATCAAAGTGTGATATTAGTCGGAGTCAATAATTTATTTGTTTTCGATCTTAATGTGTGCTCTCTAGACAACTAATAAGGCATTTTCCGCGTTGAGTAAGCTGAAAGAAAAATATTTTATTGAAACGAAAAGTTGCAGCTGATTTATCGTCAGTTTTATAGTTATAAATATGTGTCATGTGCGCTGTTTTGCATATACTATTCATAAATAAGCATATATTTATACAAGAACAAATAGTAAATAGTTTATGACTACTGAAACAAAAAATAAACGCATATATAAGAAATTTTAGAAGTAGAGAGAGAGGAGTAAAACATATACCACATTAACATTATATTAATGACAATGATGATGAGGTCGATAATAACAATGACGATGGTGACGATGGTGATTAAGATGAATATAGTTATGTATCAGTAAACATAAGAATATAAAAGTTCCTATATATTTAAAAAAGCTGAACTAGAAAAAATGTGCATATATAATATTATTAATAAATTGAAGTCTTACGGCAAAAAAATATAATAATTATGAGTTTTATTATTTACTACAAAATAACAAGTTATTTTCTCTGTAAGTCCTTTCTAGAGTTTTGAGAGACTCTCAATATAGTTTCTAAAGGTATAGACAGTTTGTAAAATATCAAAATTAATAATAAAAAGCAAAAGGTTAAGAGATGTGCCGTCGTAACAAATTTTTAGTATTCTTTTCTCTACATAAAGCTGGTATCGTGTTACCAGTTTTCAACAAAATTTCACCAAAACTAAAAACGTCAAATGCTTGTGTCGCTAGTGCAAAGATGATCAGACAAACGATGTATATTCAAGGATAGATCATTTCATCGAATAGTACATTTCATGTAAGAGGTACTATAATGGACTAGGTCACTTGTGTTAGACGCATCGTATGCGTAGTCATACCATATGCCAATGTGTTTGATGTTCGAGCAATAATATTCCTTTACCATAATCTTGTCGCTTGAGACATCACTGTTCATGAAGATATATTCAGGACATTTCAAGTGTAATTTATTTATAACACTTCACGCAAGTAAGAAATCTCCCTTGCTGTAGATGTAAGCCCCACATATTCTGCTTAGGTGGAATTGAAAGCACCTGTACATGGCCTTTTTAATTCATATTGTTACGAAATTCTTTTCTGGATACGGTTCGTACCGCTAGATCATGGCTTTTTCTTTCTCTAGAGAGATATACTTGCACGTTTTCACTTCAAGATTCTTTTATTTAGAATCAATTCCCTTACGGATAAAATTATTTATAATCTATTTTTGACAATACACTCGACTACTCAACTAAAAGATTCTTTTTCGACTGACTCTGCCTTCTGCAAATATTCTATTTATATACGTTTTTACAAGCATATTACTACTACCTAAGTTCATGGCTTCATTTTTAATCCGTTAATCCGCTTTTCCACTAATCTTTTTCGTCAGCTGGCAGCTGCGTGACGCGCCGCGAGTGCGCACTTGGTTTTCCCTCTGGATTTGGGATTTCCGTAACAATATGATATGACGCAGCCGACTAAAACTATGGGCTATTCGGAATGAAACGTGAGAACATTTCCATCACGAGCCCGTTAACACAACATACGTTTGTAAACATATAAACCTTTGAAATTAGTAGCGTTAATACGTGTTAACATTAATCTCGAAGCTGCTAACCTTTCTTTTTGAGAATTAAAATTTATTTGAGCTAACTTGTAGACAGGGTGCCTATATACATTAATGTCTCAAAAATTGATTGGTTGCTCTTCCTTTATTTACTTGTTCGCATCGACTGGTTTCAAATTTATTCTTGCAACATCTTGTTTACATGTTCATTCTGACGAACTGACATGCCATGCGGGTCGCGTTTTTGTTTTTACGTCCATGTTCAAAAAGCACTTTATGAGCCAAATGTATATTGCTGCCCATCTGCCAAATGATTTGCTACATTTCATCGTGCACACGGCGTGCGATAATACCGGCATCAACATAAATCACAGCACTATTGATTCTATTAATATGATATATTATTTTGCTACAACATCAAAATATTATATTTCAGGATCCCCATTATCCTATTTTTCAACATAAACATGCGGATTTTTGTTAAAGTGTAGTTAAGGTAGTCAGCCCGGCCATTTTGGTGCTTTGTATATTATAATACTCCGTAGAGATTTGATTTTATCAAATACGCAATGGGATGAACATAAGAAATACCCAAAAATGCACCTCGATCTATCAAAAGGGTCAAAAAGGTTTTCTATTGTTAACCCTACCAACTTTCATAAGATCATACGAATCTGTGTCAATTACCAAATACCGTTTGATCGGAATATTAACTTTGGGATTTCCGGTTTCCGAACATACTTTTATTTGCACCGTTCATCACCTGGAGTATTGAGACCTAAGCTTTTATCAAGGGATTGTCTTCTTGACTCATTTAAACAGCAAGTTTAGATGACCATATTAATAATACCATTTCATCGAATCGGCAGAGTATTTTCTCAAAACCTTCGAACTGTTAATTTTTACTTCAAGATAGAAATGGTAACTAATCTGGTAGCACATAATGAGCGCTCGGCGTACATAGCCTTAATTACAACATACGTTGTCATAATTCCCACTACACATTTTCACTTATAACTTTGAAAACTGAAAAAAAATTTCATTTAACGCAAAGTTAATTGCAAAGTTTCCAGATACTTCTACACTGATTAAGCTTTGTCAATTGAAATTGTTAAGATATGCGCCAGCGAACATTTACATAATAATTTCCTCATTCGCTAAGTAATTTAATATTGTGCTATATAAAAATGGTAACATTAATATACTTTTAGTGCTTTTCCACGGAATTTTAATTTGTAAATTGAAGTGTGTGTTTCTAAGGTGGAAAAGCGATCATAAAGAACTGGTCTAAAACTTTTTAATACGAACAGTAGAAACTGCTTCTAAAGGAATTTCATTGTATGCACGTGACACTGATACATAGGAGGTCTATTCAAGGATGTGTCTAACCAAGCTAGCAAAAACATTTTTAGTAACAGAAGAGTATCACATTTTGCACCAAAGTTTACTAAAATCTTTTTGATTTATTGAATATCAACAGTAGACTGGATATTGAGAGAACGTTCTTTAAGCTAATCCGATTCTTTTGTAGAACGAAACTTGCTTAAGCTAGGCCAGCAACTAGGCATGCTGAACGTTTTAAAAAGCTTAAAAATATTTAAGAAATTGCTGTTGCATTATCTGTAGTAGCGGTATATCTCAGGGCTTTTAAATAGTCCGTTCCAACAATTTTACTAAAAAGGTACTGAAAAAAAAAAAATTAAAATTTATTTTTTGACGGGCGTTGACAGAATTATGCATAGGCTTATGGTATTGATGACATAACTTCTTTGAGAGTTTACGAGAAAGACTTTACTACTAGAAAAAAAACCAATATGCGCTGGGGGGCAGCCTGATAGCTGATGTATGGACATGTGACCGATTAATCGTGATTCTATATTCATAACTACCATGTTTGGTTCGTAACGATATATATATAGGTTTGCTAGATGTTTATCTGGATCGTGGGGAACTTAGTATATTCTGAGCCAGAACTCTATAAAGTAAGGATTTCATGATGCGTGTTTTTATATTGAAAACCTTCTTTCGAATGGGATAAGGCCATTTGCGTCTTATTACCTAGAGAGTTGGCTGCTAACTGAACAACTTAAGGAAAATTTCGGTATGTTCGCTGTTTTTATATTTTTTAGCTACAACACTATCATGTTTGTCTCAGAGGTTTCAGCGTCATTTATATAGTTATTAATACAATTATAAGAGCAGCATACATAACTATGTGACAAAAGTTAGAGCATTATATAGCTAGGTAAGAAATACTGTAATGGCCAGCAAGACAATAGTGGAGGGTGACCTTGGAAGGACAGTTAGGTTTCAATTGGAATACCTATCAACAAGGTTTCTGGCTTATAAGACTTATATTCTTTGTTTTTGCTCTTTATTTACTTTTGTAATTGGCTCCCATCATCGTCGTTTTTGTTTTTCTTTTTTAATCATTTCATATAATGCCCTAGTAGATCAGAAGGCAGAACTTACGAATCTTACTATCAGGATCATGGGTCAAGGCCACGTGTTTGTTTATGAGCACTAGTTTTTCTTCAAAAGTGTTATACTCTTTTTTTCCATTCAGGGGATGCCTACCATACGTTTGGGTACGGTGGTTTAGGTTTGGTTGGTCTGGGAAGTCTGTAGTAATAGAGAGCTGGAGAAAGCGAGTAGTTTTCATTAACTTTTGACTTTAAAATGGAGACATTAGGTACAGTAGCAAAGACCACTGTTGTTAGGTTGTTCCAAAGGCAAACAGTACTTTTACATAACGACGAGACGCAGTAGTGAGTTGTGAGGTATACAGGTAAATCCAGGACGAGTAAGTGCAAACACTGAGAAAGCCCTGTAGTCCTGTTAAAAGGATAAAAAGGGTCCGGTTAAAAGGATTGGAATAATCTTCTTTATCTCTGTAGAACACATGATTTGCACTTATATGCAACGCAGCCCATATTATGCCGACGCTCAAGAGTGTCCAGACTTTTGGACAGACTTTCGTCACCCATAAGCACCAAACTCTTTCGCTGTACGCGATCGAGAAATACCAAGCAAAGTCATACGAGTCATATTCTAATTTTGTCTGAACATAAGCCGCGTAAATGGTGCGGATGTCGACTGTAGTGAAGTATTTTTTACACCTCTTTAAAAAACCTAAGCCGTTCACTGGATCTTTGGACACTTTGAACACATATTCGGTCCAACGAGCACCATTTTGTATTCTCATGCTCAGATCTCTTTACACTGACACCGCTAAAAGAGATGGGTTCTTCATTACTTTCCCTGTACGATAGAAGGCAGCTTTGAGCTTTGGTGACATTAAAACCTATTCTATTTGCCTGATCCCATTCAGATATACTTATAAGGTCACAATTTAGTGTGTCATTTATCATGCAGCGTTTGTTCTACATGTTTTTGTTAAAGGAAAACGAATGACACAAGGTGCTGCCGTCTGCGCACGAGTAAATATGGTTTTTGTTTATGGAAAGGTTATCGTTAATTAACACTAAGAAGAGAGAGGAGGAAAGAACAGAGCGTTATGATTCACCTGTAATTAAAGAGAATTCTTTTGAAGAATACTCGTCCATTACAGCTCTTATCGAACAGTTATCCAAAAAAAAATCGAACGAAAATGTTATCGACACCAAATAAAATCAGCTTGAAAATAAGAGCATGATGTCGTGCGTTGTCGAATGCCTTGCAGATATCGACGCCAACGCCGTTATTTTCGCCAAAGTGACGAATAACTTAGCCTCTCTTTTTGTTAAGGTAATGAATTAGGCCATCAGTGGGGCGATTGTTGCGAAAGACGTATTGTCTGTCGCTAATTAGTTCATTGGGATATCTTCTTAGATGGTAGTTTTCGATGGTGTCCATGGTTTTGGCTATAGCGGAACAGACTGCAATAGAACCATAGCGTTCAGGACGTGTAGGGTCACATTTTTAGGACTATACACATAATGCTATCTGGCCCCTTAGGTTTACGAATGTTCAAATTGTCAAAACCGTTTTAACGACTCTGATTCGAAAAAATAATGCAGACATCCACCATGTCACTCTTTCAAGCGGAGACAGTTGGTGACCAATCACTTATGACAGGATGCCAAGTAGATGTTAAAATGCGTTAGCACTTAGAACTAACAGGACTATCGTATATAATCCCTAGCCGCTATGCAAAGTTAATATCAAGGCCATATGTCTGTATATTTGCTCTGTCGAGTAATGCACTTTTAACCTTGTACCATGACAAAAAAAGACGGGCCGACTCGTGGTCGTGTTTTGCTTAAGTCCGGTTATTTTTTTTTTCCATTAATAGGAGTAAAAATTAATAGTTTTCATAGCCATACGAACACAACCTAAAAACGACAAAATCGCAAAGTTTCCAATGCAGTACATTTGAAAAGAAAATGTGAATTGTTTTATTTGCAAAAAATATTTGCTTGCTAATGAATGATAAAAAAAAAACCGCGTTCCCTATGGTAAAATTCTACTGTAGGAAAGGCCGTTAGCGTTATAATTTACTGATCGAGCATACGAAAGCAACAGCTCCGAAAATCAGCACAAGAAAACAAAACAGAATTAAAACAATTCGTAAAATTTAAAAGCAACGAAAATATATAACAAATCAATAATTAATCTGGACCAATAAATAAACAAGCACAAACAATAGAGGAAACATCAATACAACATGAATATAAACAACAGCAACAGCAATAGTAGCGATAATACGATAGCCTTACGGCAGCAATATCTACACAAACCAAAATCAGCGGCAACCACAACAGCATCATCGAGAAACAGTAAACGGCGATATTTATAACAACATCCGTGGAAAAATATCAAATTATTTTGCGGTATTTCGGTGATAACACCTTCATTATTAGAATTAAAGATATTAGACTATTGTTTAATGTGAAACAATTCAAATAGACATAAAGAAATAATCGAAGAGAGCAAAAACCATTTGATGACTGTACGGCTTTACAACTCGACGACTTCTACTTAGCTACCGTGCCACCTCAGAGCTTAACTTGTCAACGTCCACTTAACGACTCTGCACGTTTAGAACTTGACTCGCCGACTTCCATGTAACCACGGGCTTTTGTTTCTCTGCAACGTCACTTCATTCCTTTTATTCTTCACTGCCACTCTCCACTGTTTACAGCTCTTCTAGGAATCTACACTTTACATACATCTACATATTACATATATAAATATACGTGCATACATCCTGCACTTTGATGTACTCTGTCAGGACCGAATTAAGAGCTCGTTTTTGCCGCAGACTTTATGCTAAGATTGTAAATAGTAGAATAATAAAATAAATACTATTAAATACAACGAAAGCTAGGGTAACAGGGATGGACATATCACGTTCGAAGCACTTGATTTCGAATAAGATTTAGAGATCGGTTCGCAACGTCAGTTAAAAGAATACGAATGACTGAGGCGACTTTTGCAATCCGGTTCCCGCTTTCGCTTTTCTTTCGACGAGCGCGCATGTGTGCTCAAAGTTATCCAATTTAAAAGCCTTGTAAGCAAATTTCTACTTGCTGTAGGTGTAGATATTTGCTAACACCTACAGTAACAAAGGAAAATATAAGTGAGCGATAACCACGACCTAAAGTTGATGGCCAAGCAAACCAAAAAGATTAATTGAATGAAAGAATAAGTTCATGTAAAATTGGGGAGATTCCCGAGGTAAGAGTTACCGACAGGATAAACTAATAAAAATAGAAAGCAGATTTGCTAATTTAAGAAATCTTTAACGCATCACTTTATATTTTATGACGTCAAGTTAAATAACAAGCGTTTCATCTTCTATGTACCAATGATTAAAGGATTAAATTATAACATAGATGGTTGCGTATGTGTCCTTTAAGAAAAGTACAGAAACGTCCACATAAGGTCGCCGCTACGCGTGGGAGGATCCCTGAAATTCCATCCACTCTACCATTACCATTAACACTTCTTCACATTTAATTGACCGGTCTACAATATGTAAATATGTTGTAACAATTTTGGGGAATTGCGCAGCCCTACGCATCGCGATCGTGTGATTCTCTCGGATGCTGAAAGTTTGTGTGAAACTTGCACAATGCGCTAAATTTTCCCGCGGAGTTTTGTATTCACTGAGTTTTTTGTTAAACAAATCTAATATAGCATCCGTTTGTGAGATTAGCATTTAGTGCTCCCGTGCATCCCTTGATGCATAGTGCTTCTTTGTTTTTGGTTGCTTTGTTATGACTAGCTTTGTCTTCAGATTCTTTAATTAGTGATAATTTCTGTGTTTTGGGGCGTGGTAATAACGAAATGGTTATCTTTTCCGTTTTGAAAAACCCTTTAACACTTTCTTTTATATGTATACCGGCACGGCAGCAGAAGATGTTGTGGACTCTGCAAAAAATTTACGGTGTACGACGAAAGACTTCTACCGTCTTTTTGCTCAAGCTATAATAGACTTTTTCAAATTAAGTACGAAGCTGTCGGATCTGAGCCTGAAATTCAAGAAATATAAGGCCATGTTCAATGAATGCTACTGACGAACCTCTTTCGCGTTAAACTCTTCCTACTGCACGGATTTTATCATCGGCTCCTACCGTCGGCTCCCGTCTTATACTGCTGCTACTTCTCCGTTTGCACGGACTCCCAGCGTTGTCCGGGTTGAGCTTTTAGATCTCACCTTCCCTAATCCGTCAATAGCATCATCGAATGATCAGAATCTTTCAATACAAAAAAAGGTAGTAATAGTAGTCTGAGGATAATGCCGCAAATATTCCTTATTTTTTATTTATTATACAAATGCAAAGTTTTACAATAGTACGTTTATAGTTCTCTTTTTTTGTTGTTTCGTTCGTTACTTAATTTGTGTTTCAGCTAAAGATCACCTTAATTTTCACATTTTTATATTTTCAATATTCGTTACGTAGGTAAGCATGTAGGTAAATGCATGAACATATATATATATATATAGGTACAGAGATCTTGGTTTTGTATATTTCCCAATTCTTTGCATTATTTTTGTGTATTTTTAGTTCAATATTTTTATATTTATTTTTTTTTTATATTATTAGATTCCGCAAATATATATTATCTTATGGATTTTTTTCCCTTTATATTAACTTAACTATCAAATGAGAATTATATATATATATATATATATATATCCATATATAAATATGTTACATACACGTTTACAAGCATTTGGCATTTTTCGCCATCTGTGTACATTCCCACACCCCATGTGTAACGCATGTCTTATGCATAGTGCAAAAGGCTGAGGAAAAAGTATATCCACGGATAAATGTTTTTTAACTTATTGAAATTTTTGCTTTATCAAGTGCATTTGTAAATCGGCAATCGTTATAAACGCTTTTTAAACAAAAGAAAAGGAATTACTCTTGCTAGTTATGCTTCGAAGTCAATTTACCGAGAAATATTTTACACACATAGAAATATAACTGCGAAAGTATTTTGATTATGACAAATTCGTTGATTATTAATGTTTTCCATTATTTTCAAAGTTTATAAACCACTTATTATCAAAAAGTTTATTATTTGTATGAAGACCACGAGTGATTGATCCCGGCTGATTTAAATAGCATGCTATAAGCTCTGATTGATCTTAATTCTGGTGGTGAATAGTCGAATCCAAGTGGTTGAGCGGGTATTTGCACACTATTAACTGACAAATTAAACCTTTACAAATAAAAATTCTCGAACTTTTGTTTGCAATATTTTATGATGAGCAACCAGTATTCCAGGATTAATAGTTATATGATTCATAAACAATTGTCCTTCCAATATTTTGAGCTGCCTTTCCTTATCAGGATTTTCCATTAAATAAAATGGTGGCTTTTCCAAATTAAATATAATGCGCAAATCAACTTTATTTTGTAAGAGTGTATTTTATCCCCAACGCAACGAGGTTTTATTATATCGGTATAAATAAATAATGGTGAATATTTCTGCGCGTATTCTTGAAAAGTATCATTTTCGATATTGACAGTATTTAAAAACAGCTCAGCTATTCCAACTTCCCGCTGATCATTTGTAATCGCAGAAAAATTTGGAATATTTTGAAATGAGGACAAAGTATACGTTCGTAAACGCACTTAAAACTACTTTCACCCTTCTGAATTGGAAATTTCTGAACCGAATTTTGTTCTCCATCTGGATTGATAACATCTGCATTTTAATTAAATCCATCTTGTGTTTAAGTTAGCTTCTAAGTCGATTATCATATGGAGAAATGGGTTTCTGAATTCTCGATGTGGCCTCTTCATTTTCGGCTAAGAACTTTTCGGGCATTATAAAATCATCTTTCTGTCATCCAAGTCACTTTGTAATTTTTCTCTGCTATTTTTTAATATGCGTTTACGTTTTTTACATCTTCTACACCATTTTTAGAAAACGTCATTTCAGGTATACGATCAAAGTTTTGATTAATTGATTTTAATTTTCTTTTAAGATAAATATTTAATTCTTGTTTAATTTTGAAAGAGATACGTTGTTGTATTGTGATAATAACTTTCTATTAATAAATTACCTTCTATATTTGTCATCCATCATTACAGCGTATGCTTTTGGGGCAATAAATTTATTTAGTTTTGGTTTAAATTTATTGAACATTGTCTAACAACTTTCCGATAGATCCACTTAATAGTGACGCTAAGATTATAGGCGAGAAGCCATCACCTTTCTGCACAAGAACTTTTCTTTTGGACTTTATTGGTCTCGCGATGAAACGAAGTTGTTTCTTATACTTTTTTAAAATCTGCAAATCTTTGTTTTTTAGTTTAGCATTTCCAATTATTGTGTGGAAGATAATCTCACAGCACAGTTGAATATAGCTTTTCTTAATTTGCTATAAGTGGTTTTGAGCATATACAGCATATGTATATGGTTCTTTAGTCGCTTTAAATTCTTTTTTAAGATCGTTTTCTCCAGATTTACAAAAGCAATCCCAGAAATTCGAATTAATTATTGTTACGAAATCTGCTTTTCTCGGAGATCGTGGATTTTCTTTTTAAGAGAAATGCACTTGCACGTTTTCACTTCAACATTCTTTATTTACAATCAATTTCCTGAAGGGTAGAATTATTTACATTTTACTTTGACAATATTCTCGACTTCCCAACTTTAATATTCTTTTTCTGACTCTGCCTTCCGTAAATAGTCATATTACTATAGCATATTACTATTAGCTAAGTTCATGGCTTCATTTTTAATCCCTTAACCTGCTTTTGCGTTAATCCTCGGCCGGCGGCTGTATGACGCGCCGCGAATATGCACTTGATCTCTAGGTAATTTATTATTTGGGAATATCAATTAATTGGAATGAACTGAATTTGGAATTTTCGTAACAATATGTTCAAAAATCATTTATGTTTTGTGTAAAGTGGATTAATAAATAACAGTGAGTAACGATTTAAACTGACGTACATAAAACGTACCTTGAAACACATGTGTAAGCAACAAAATTAACTTACACACACAGTTTCAGAACTGATTATAAAAAAGTACATATAGAGTAAAACACGTTAAAATTTATATACATAACAGGTAAGCAAAGAAGTAAATCATGTACTTATACACACATATAGTTAATTAAAAAATTGAGATTAAACATAAATCACATTGTTTTAAAAAGGGTTTTATTAGAAATTGTTAAATGATTATTTGTTGTACACAAAAAAAAATAAACGTGGTTTGAAATATTGGATTTGGGTCTCGTTTTAATCAAGCACATGAGATCATTGGGAAAACATTGAGATCACGCCTGCAGAGCATGGTGCTGCTGCATAGAGTTTGCCTTTTTTTTTCTCTTGGATGACCAGGTATTGAAAAAATTGATAAAGCACATACTTCATCAAACGATTTACCATCAAGACTTTAGTAAGTAAGTAAATAAGATGAATTTTTAAACAAGCAAGCCTAGCAGTTTCATCAGAGTGATGTAGGCTTTGTGTGCGTGTGATAATGAAGTCGAACAAACTAGTACAAATGTATGGACTGACGGAGATAGAACAAACGAAGGTCGGAAAACAGGCGATGGGATAAAACAGGCAAACATTAGGCCACTTTAACAGACAGACAGAACGCGCAAAGCCACATTGGCAAAGATTGTATTTATCAATTGTATTTTTATTTTCTTTCTCATTTTGTAACACGTCAACTAGGTTAGACAGGTCAAAGATAAATAATCACGGCTCTTGATAAAACTTTGCAATTTATAAATAAGTTTAGAGTTGTATCAACACGCTAAATCGAGTTCTTATTTACGAATATCATTTAATTGGTTGAAATTCTTGATGAGCTCTTGGCAATTTGGAAGCACTTGCGTTTGCTTTAAGTCAGTAAGACACCATTAGATGTAGACTAGATTTGAACATGTTTCGGATCCCTATACATTTAATTAACGCCCATTTTCTTTAGCAACTGCAGCGGCGTAGATATAGTTATAAATCATCCACACACATGTCACACATGCGGTACAAAACCGTTTTCACTCCAGTCGATATTCGTGCATTCTTCACCACCAAAATTAGAGTAAACCTTGCATACATAGGGAGGAACGGCCAAACCTGGTTTGAAAGCCTGCGAACGTAAACAGAGAAAGGATCACATTCTTCTGGACAAGAAAAGTGTGATCAAAACTCTCGATAATGTTGAACGTCAGCTCTATGTGGTTTGTGGACGATTTACGTATAGCTGTATTCAAGGTCTTGCTTTAATCGCACTGTCCGTTTCTGGGACTCTCAGCAGCGGTTTTGTCCACTGTGCCAAATGTTTCCACGTTTAAGCTGAATGTGCACAAATTACACTCCCTTCTTCAGTCCCTTTATACATCATCCCTTCTGCCCGCCCTATCCGCATGAGCAGCGGAATAGGTAAGACCCGCGACTACTAACCCAAAGTTCGAACCTCAAGTCCGATGTAGTTTTCTTAGGTCGCAACTATCGTGAGTGCTCACTACGTAAAGGCATAGCTCTTAAACGATTGAACCCACACTCACTAAGGTACGAACACCACTTACGTATTTCTTGCTCTTTTCTCTCTGACCAGCACCGTAGTGCATGAATAGAGGACATCGTCTGAGTAGTTGGTTATATTTTTAACAAACAGAATTGGCCTCCCCCGTATAATCCTAACCAGTTGGTCATTTACAAACAAAAAAATAAATAAATTCGATTTATATGTTTTAAAAAAACTAATAGTTAAAAGAAACAACGTCAAATATTCGTTTACGCTTTTCATTTATAATTGTTAAATGAGCAAGCAAATTTTGCTTGATACAATAACTGGCGGACCTCCCAAAAGAGTGCAAACGTTGTTGCAATTGCATCAATGTGAGAATTACAATCGTCAGCGTACATTAAGATCTGGCTGGATTTAATCATCGAGGAGAGATCGTTAATGTATAGATTAACTAAAAAAGGCCCTAAGTGGTTGCCTTGAGGCCAATTCATCTCTGAAGATGAAGTTAAAAAGAACCCTGAATAATTTGTTATGCAGATGAAGGCTTATCCATTTCACTAAGTACGAAAAGAAGCCAAAGGCCTGGAGTTTAAAAATCAATAAGTTATGTCAAACGCTTTACTAAAATTAGTATATACGACATCCGTGCGAGAGCCACTAGAAAAAGCTTTCAAAACTTGGCAAGTATACTCTAAAAGATTCATGACAGTAGATCTTCCTTTCTGAAAGCCATGCTGGAATAGAGAAATATAAGCTAAATGCCGAGTAACAATTCGCTGAAACAATTTAGGTAAGACACTCAACTTAGCAATGTCTCTACAGTTCTCAACGAGATGCCTGTTTCCACATTTATAAAGCGGAATAATGAAATACTCTTCCAATACAAAGGCAAAACGGGGGGCTTCAAAGACTTATTAAAAACCCTTTAAATAACACCACATGGCTCGTCAAAGCATGATTTGAGTATACATGGGGAATCTCGTCAGCTCCAGGCGCACAACTATATTCTAGAGACCTCAAACAATGTCACAATAGGACTCGGAGCCATTGAAAGAATAAAATTTGTGGTTGAGATAATTAAATCTATAGCTCATAGCAGAATAGACAAATAGTCATAAGAAAACCCACTTTTCATAAATTTTTTGGAAAGTGCATTTTTCCTATCTCTTCTTAAACCAGTAACTAGGTTTAATACGTAATATGTGAAAGATGAGTCTTAAGCAGTAAAATATTGGTGTTGTTACAATCACACTGTTTAGTTGGATTTGATAAATTAGAGTGATTCAAGGGGACGTCATGCGTGTAATGAAAGGTAATGCAAAATGCTGGATGATACAGCATACTTAAAGGACGCTAGCTAAATGTGACTAGCTCGGCGAAATTGGGGGGCCCATAAGAGAAATTGCCCTACAGAATTTTTATAATTTGTATGTGTTGTAAATGGAAGTGTGGTGTAATGAGTAAACTCACTTCGCCAGCCAGTAACAAACAAAGCAAATTAGTTAGAAAACATTTTAATTATTAAAATAAGCAATATACAATAAAAAACAATAATAAATTAATAGTAATTAGATATCCGACAAACTATCTAATTAATGATTATGTTAAATAATGTGAATTATAAAATTAACACTAATTAAGTTATTGACACAATAACTAATTTAATTAACAATAAAATTGAACTCACCTATTAATAAATTCGCCGAATGTACATTCGCGTTTTCTTAAAAAAATAAAAAGAATTTTTATAATTTTTTTTTTTTTTTTATATAAAAAAACTAAACAATTAAGAGCTGCTGAATTGAGCTTTCAGGCAGCCATATTGATGTCGTTGTTATATGAAATGTATGTCTATGAGTTTGTGTTTGCAGTTGTCATAGATTTCTAATCTGCTTTTTCTCCGAGCTTTACAAATGCATTATCGAAGGAGACGAGTATACTGCTTTAGTGATTCAGTTTGTGATATCTGAACATATTCCTATCATAAACAGTTTGTTTCAAATTCACGCCAGGAAAACTGTTATCCCTACCATTGATTTTGTGTGATGTGATCAATCATTCCGAAGGACTTCAGCATACGTTGCAACCTATTGTCTCAACAGTTTAAAACGTATCCGTAACGTTTTTAACAAATTTGACAATTGCTATTTTTTTTATTTTTATTATTAATTGATATAAATTAATTAGAAAGTCTTTTAAAGCAAAAATTTTCTATTCGCAATTTAAAAAGATATTTATTCAAAAATTGTAAACTTCAAAATTTTTCTTTTTTTTTTTCTCCAATTTTAATGACTAATCACTGCAAACTCAAAACAGAACTGCCTCGATTGACAAAAAAAAATCCAATCACAATAAAAAACAATCGCTTCCCATTTTCCTACAGATTCAAGGGGCCGTCAAGCGTATAATGAAAGGTAATGCAAAATTCTGGATGATACGGATCGTCAGGTAAACTAAACGGTGGACAGCGATTTACAACTATGTCCGGGAAATTTAGAAAGGCAAGATCTAGCCGTCTGCCAATACACGGTTGCATAGAAGCAGATTATTATTATACATGCATATATATATAAATAATAAAGAAAGATAAAATATTTTCACGGTAATAAAAGGCTGTCAACTTTATCATGTGTAAATAAAAAATTTGTGCTCAGCTACTTTAAGTTTCTTAAGAAAGTGGATTTTTGTAGTTTATTTATGTACGTGTTGTGATCTAAGTTCACTAATTTCTTTATTGTTATGTATAAATTACAGTTTTTCCAGTTTTGTGCTTGGAGTCTAATAATTGCCTGTTACAGGCAATTCCTTATTTTGGTTGCGTGCGTTGCATTTATGCATGTCGTGCTGTTTGTGGAAGAACGGGGGAAAAAGGCGCAACTGACTGCTCTCAGTGCCCAATGTGGCTTGTCTATACTTGATTAGTCCAAGCTACAATTGTGTGAATAGGTTGTAGTTAGTTGAAGAGGAATGAAGGCCCATGAGGTGAATGTACTTTCTTTCAATGGTTCAATGGACTCCGAAGATATTGAAAACTCAAATCTCTTTGCTGAATACTTGCGACGAAATTTGTCGACTGCTAATTCCGATTTAACTGTAAACTACCCGTATCCGGTAACTAATTCGGTTTCAATTCCTAATTTGGTCATTTCAGGGAATGACGTTTTAGAGGGGTTGAGCTTCCTAAGGTATAGTTGTGCGCCTGGACTTGATAGAATTCCAGAATGTGGAATTAAATCATGCGCTGTCGAGCTATGTGGTGTTATTTCCAACCACTTCTTGAATTTAGGTTTTTTCACTTTATGTTGGAAGCGTAGTGTTCTTATTCCTATTCACAAAAGTGGAAGTAGACAACTCGTTGAGAACTACAGAGGTATTGCCAACTTAAGTGTCTTACCTAAACTGTTCGAACGAATTGGTTGATTTGGTTAACCACAAACTACTTATCTTTAAACTGCACACCCCTGGCTTCCCTTTCTATTTAATAAAATGGATAAGCTCTTATCTGCACAATATATCATTCAGGGTTTTGTTTAACTTCATCACCTCGGATGAATTCCCCATGACGTCTGGCGTACCTCAAGGCAGCCACTTAGCATCCATTTTATTTAATGTATACGTTAATGGTTTGCCCTGACTGATTAAATCTAGCCAGATCTTCATGTATCCTGATGATGTTGAACTGTTTGCTTCCTTTTCCATAAAATCGCAATCACATCAGTTTCAAATTGACTTATATAATTTAGTTGCATGGTGCTTGTTGAATCATATAAAACTAAACATAAATAAATGTAAGAAACTTTCTTTCTCAAGAAGAAAGTGATTACTCAGTACTTCAATGACTCGCACAAATTGGAGGACTTCGATTCGTTCACAGATTTAGGCGTTCTATTTGACCATAGGTTTCGTTTTAACTTGCATATTGAGCTCTCATTAAGCAAAGTTAGGTCCGCGCTTGGGTTTATAAAGAAGTGGTCTAAAGAATTTAATGATTTATGAGATATATGAATTACGAAAAGAGTGTACATGTGTTTAGTTAGCCCAATACTTGAGTATGCCTCTGTTCTGTGGTCTCCTTCCTATAAGTACTATGTAGATTCAATTGAATCCATTCAAAAGCAATTCTTCCTGTCTGCCCTAAGAAATTTGGGTTGGGACACGAAAGGAAAGGAAAGGACACATCCCAATCAATAAACACATATTTAGCAGCACAACTCATCAAACATAACTCTACTTCGATTATAAGGCGTTATTTCCAGCAAAAAAGGCTTTGAATAAATCTAAAAGAATGCAAAATGAATGGGAAAATGATTCCACCTGAAATGTTTGCCATTAAATGTTCATTTATTACATGTCGTTGCATTGAGTGTGGGCGCTTAATACAATGATGTAACGCAACCATATTAATGATATCTGTTCGAATAGGCTGTACTGCACAGATAATAAAAAAAAAACATAGACACACCTACTTTTGAATGAAGATTGCAGAAATGTTTAATGAGTTTATAAAATTGTCTTCTGAATTTTGAATTTGTTTAATGCCTTTAAAAATATTTACTGAATCCCAAAAAAAAGAATATTTGTATTTTATAATTCAGTTTGCTTTAAGGTTTTGCAACAAAATGCATATGAGAAAATTTTCGGCAATTCGTCACCACTTTTGGTTTGTTTTGTCTTTTCCTCGTCAAATCAACTTACCATCGTTTTTGTTTTATTCTCATCTGTAGGAAAATGTTCCAGCTTTTGGCTCCTGTGCAACATGTTGACATACACTCTTTTCTTCTCTTTTAGACTTTACTTTTATGTAATTTCGAGATTATCTGCATCGAAGTTTCGCAAATTTTTCTTTTCTTTTTCTATTGTCCACCGAATTATGTCAACAAAACCGATAATATAGAGACACAATGAGCCCTATGTTTTCGTTGTTGTTTTATTGCAAGTTAAAGTTTTTTTTAAGCAGATGGTTCTTTAGCTGAGAATCCCGAAAAAAATGGAAGGGAAATTTTTATTTAAATATTTTTAAAATTCATCAAATTTCTCTTAAAATTTTCTTTTTAAAAACCACGAAAAATAAAAAAGCAACCGATCCTTTCACATTTTTTTCAATCTTTTTCTTTCCATAAATGCCTAAAATATCTGTTTTACAATTGCTCCAATATATGCTTATTTATAATAATCCGTGTTTTATTGCTTGTAAATGTGATTTTTGTCAAATTTTTTCCTAATTTCTTTTATTTTCGGTTCAACAAATTTTTACACATCACTCTAGAAAACCATATAAAGACCACCTTTTTTTTTGTTGTTTCTCTTCTGATTATTTAACTTTTACTTAGTTTGCTTAAGTTCGCGGAATTATTCCTGAAATGGTTTGATCAAAAAAAGAAAAAATTAAGACAATTTTTGATTGTTCTCAAGAAGTATTTAATCTTCAATATACATTTACACCGTTCAATGATGTCCAAATTGTCTTTTCTTTTATTTGTAGTAAATATATTCAGATTTCCGAAATTTTTTTTAGCTTCACATTATATAAATACGCCGACACATGCTTGCACCACCCGCCATTTTTTCTTTTTCTTTTTTCTGTTATTCCAGTCCTCCATCGCCCGTCCCGAAATTTCGACATCCGTGCGCGCAAACTTCACAATCCCTTTTTCAACGCCTTGTTGCATTTTTGTTTTACCAACAAAGAGAAAAACTTATATGACAAGTTACTCAATAAATAAGTGAATGAAAAAAATTAAAATGAAAGCTTTTTGCATAATTGGTGGCAAAAGCAAAGGAAGAAGCGGATATTCCGGTATCAGTTATACTTACTACATCTTGACAAAACAACTATCAGAAAGAACAGAGGAACAAAGTAAACGTCTGCTATTTAAAAAAAATATTCAAAAATATTTATAAATTGAAGGAACAGACAAAGTTTCTTTAAAAATTCTGTCCTTAATTCTATTGTATTCAAGTAAACGCACATGGTAATGTTTGACAATCCTATGAGTAAAGTTCTCGGATAGAATATGGGAAGCATGTTTGTCAAACTCTACGTAAAAATAGTTCGGATTGAGACATATCGCGCTAAGATTTATATGTCTTTGGTGACTTCCGACGCCTCAGAGAGATTCCGGACACATTTTTTGAAGATTTGCTATATTAAGGACATTTTGCTTTAAAAATATTCAGGGGTCCACAATCATAAAGGAATATAAGCCCATCCGCTAGACTGTCTTCGAAACGATGACTGGTTTGCGAACAATTCCAACGCGTTGTTACTCTGTATTCTTCAATCGTATAATCAACGAACTCTTCTTCTTCTACCATTTCTGAAACATGACAAATGTGGGATTTTGAGAATTTAGATTTGTTCAATTCTTCTTCTAATAATTCGTGTCTCAACACGTATTCTCTCACGGCACAGACTTTTCCTTCGAGTACCTGATCCTTACAATGGTATCTCCAATGCCAGTTTAAGACCTGGCCCACAAACAATAAGTAAAGATAGCGACATAAAACCTCGAAATTTCCGCGTAAAGTTTATCTAGTTACTACTTGAGTTCGGTACAGCAAATTGTCAAGTGTCAAGCCTGCATTTTCTTTGCCACTAAACCTTAAAAGCCATTTGGAAATAATGTTAGATACTTTATCCGGGTTCAAATCGTAATGTGAATGATCCATAGGTTGTCTAGAATGAACTGGCAGCGAACCATTATAAACTGACAAATTATTGGAATTTGAATAACGCTGAGCTGTGTTTATACTCAAAACGCTCAAGTGATGTTTAATGATGCTTTTGTTCTGAAATATCTAGTGAGCAATCTTCATTATTATAATTTTCGTTATTTGCCATTTCAGTAAAATCTCTATGGGGGTACGTGTTGGAACTAGTTTGGAATATGCTGCTTTCAAACCACCAGAAGAAACATCCATCCGACCGTACGACTTCAATACATTGAGCTCGCAAAATATACCACAAAGCCACGTTCGGGACTCTCACTCACCTATATTTCAATGCATTCCTTGTGGATGATTACCGTGGTCTCAAGAGCCTGACATAACTATAGGCACACAGCATACTGTGTCAAGGAATTATTGGACGATATGCCATACTTATAGTGCAAGTTGCATACGATAATAAAAAAAATTAAAAACGAATCAAAAAAGTGACTTGTGTGCCACGTTAATGAAGAGGCAAAGTACAACAGAAAAAATATCCACAAAAAAAGCAAACGAAGCAAACTAGATATACTGTAAAGAGATATGTGCGATATTTTTGTACGTTGATAATAATAGTAAATTTTGTAAATATTATATAATGAGTAGATACTTATAATAAAAAGAGAGTAAGATGTATGTTATAAAAATATTATTAATAAACCAAAATATAAAAAAGTAAAATTAAAAGGAAATGCGCCAATTACGCAAAAGAAAAAAATTGAGCATGGGGGAAGTATATGATTATCAAAAGGAAAGAACACTTTTAGAGTCTTCGGATTCTTTATCGGTAAGTTAGAAAGTAACGTTTGTCTAAAATTATGTTTGAGCACAGAACTCAATTTTATATCAACAATAATTCATAAGCAACGGTGAATGGCTTAATCAAAAATCCGTTGCTACACAAACATAGTTCCAAATCTATCTATAAATGAATCCACCAATGTCAAGCATTGCACCATATCAGACATCCTAAAATAAACTTCGAGTCATCAATGCATGGTCCTCAAGCTTATAAGGTCCACGCTCAAAAACACATTTTTGTGCAGATGAATTTAAAAATAATGGAACGCAGAACAAAATAATATCCAACTCCGTGGCTTACGTTGGATGTCACTTTTATGTAACGATAGTGATCTGTAAGTCCTTTGATTAACTGGACGTTTTCTTATAACATACTATGTCTGGGCCCCACGTTGCAGAGGTGGGATCATTCGAAGTCAGCTGTATTCACTTAGTGTTAAAGACCATCGGCGCCAGTCGTCTTAAAAGAATTCAGAGTCGCGTATGTGTCGTGGTAGCCTACGGTAGACGGAGTGTGAAAGGAGCGTTAAGTTGTAAAGAACGCGGATAATTAATTTTACAGATCCTATAAGCCCGTCGTATTCCAACATAAAGCCTATTGTAACGTCAGTGATTTGTAAATCCTTCGAGTAACTTGAGTTTTTATTGAGACATGCTGGCTCTGGACCCCATCTCGGAATCCAACAACTTTTGTGTAACGATCTCAAATCTTTATGTCAATTAAACAGTTCTTCACTTTAATTTTAGGTGATAATCAAAAATAAAAACAGAAAAATTACCTATAAGATCGAAAAGTCGAACAATTGCAAGGATTGGAAATCTCATAAAGATACAAAAATCTTGAGAAAAAATCCCTATAACTGCGACGCTAATTTTTCATTGACGTTGTATTACACGGTTACCTTCTAAAACCAATCTTTAACTAGTTTGATATAAAAGATTGGTAACAATCAATAATTAGTCTTGTTAATATGTCGACTTTAGCGAAAGAAATGAGTATTTTGTCCTTACCGATATTTCTTCTGAGAAGAATACTTGATACAACGTGAATATCGTTTAGTACAGTTGCTGTAAACACTTGGTTCCTAAATAGACCCCTGGCTAGCCTTCTTACGTGATTGTGTTTAGTTCCCAATATTTTGTCGTACATAAATGAGCGTGGAGTTTTTACATTTTCGTCGAGCTGGTACATAGTCACTGTGACAAAAAAAGTTAATCCTAACTTACGGATATTTTAATAAACGGAGATTGGTATTAGTACCGTTGTATTCCGAGTCAGTCCACTCATTCGCCACACTTTCTGCCTACTCTTATACCATCGCCCATTTCGTTAGTACATTCTTGTAATTGTCCGTCCGTCAAGGCATCATCGACAACGTTATTGTGCACTTATCCCTCACATTTCACTTTATCTTACTGAAACCTATGTTTTATTTTAATAATCCATCTTACAAATGATCAAGTAAAGAAAAAAAACATAGTAGAAAATACTTTGAAAAGGTGGACTTATTTTAAGTACAGTTTTATTGTTTCCTCCTGCGCTATAGATTCTCGTTCAACAATTTACCAGCAGTTATTCTCTTACATCAAATAAAAGAAATAACCTCTACTGTTTTTCTCCCTACCGCTCTTACGCATTTTTAATATATCTTTTGTATTTCTGCTTAATCACATAATTACATACATCGGGAATATAAAGGTACATTTCACGTGCATTCTATCCTTTAGAATGTGTTTTAAGGGTGGTAAGTATGTTTTTCAACAAACGCTTTTTCTTTTTGCAGTTAACTTTGTAGCTAGGTAAAGATTTTGTTCAATTTTGATAATTTGTAAATTTTTTTTTTGTTTTTATCTCTTCATTTACTTACATTTTATTATTGTATGTCTTATAAGGTAAATATGTAGTTTTTACATAAGAACTTTATTTCAGATTTAAACTTAGCAAGTAATTGTTTTATTACAAATTTTTAATTTGCAAGCTCATCTTTTCTTTTACGATATCGTATAAATCGAATTTTTAGTTTTCAATTTAATTTTAAATGTTTTTTTTTGTTTACATATACGTATACATTTTTCTTTGTTCTTAAAGTTTATCACGTCTTTACTTTTATTCAATTCCTTATTTTTTTTTCTTTTCACACAGAAAAAGGAGAAAAACTTTACTTTCAAATATATAAATATCTATATCTATCGTTTTCATCGGCCTGCAGCTGCATGACGCGCCGGCGAATGTGCACTTGGTTTTTTCCTCTTTTAGGGACTTTATTATTTGGGAAAATTACTTAGCTGTAATGGACTAGATTTGGGATTTCCGTAACAATATATACGGGAAAAATCGCACACCTATGATCCGACAATATCGTCTTTGTAACAATGAACAAATCTGAATGAATCATTGCTTATCACGTACCAATTGCATGAAGCAGACAGATAATTATAGACAGACTTTTTATTTCTTTTTATAATTCTTTCCTCTTTTTTTAGTTATGAAAAATTTTTACGTAAGAAACAGAGGAAGAGAAAGCATTAGGGGTATTATGCCATCTTATAAGTTACTGCCCATTGGATATGATCAAGGGCAAGCGCAATCGGCGAAACCCGCCACATGAATTTTCGCGGACATTATAATTTAGGGGCGTCTATTGGTCCCTTCTTCTCACAACGATGTGAAATCTTCTGCCATATGGGTGCATTAGAATGTGTCTACACCATTTCTGAATACGTATGGTAAACATGAACGTAGTCAGAATCTTAGTAAAATGGAGAAGAAGTCACTTTGCACAACTTGTCCAGTATGCAATGTATAGTTAGATCCGCGACGATGTTTTGGCTGATACACCCAACACAACCCGCTATCTGACTTTTGAATACGATGATGAGATGTGAAACATAACAGCAATAAGACAATGGCTGAATTTATTGACGTTTTATGGTGCAGTGCTTCATGCTCGTCCATGATGTATCTTTTAATTTTAATTTTTAATTAAAAATCCTTCGACCAAGTAAAATCAATTGATAGCTAAGGATATAAAGTCTCCTCAGCAAAAAGTGTTATCTGCGAATAGTAAACCCGTAACTTGCAACGTCTGCCATCGTGAAATATTTAAGGCGAAGCAACCTTCGCATCTCTTATCTATCGGTGATTGTTACTTAGGCGTTCTAACTTTTCCTCCGAAAGCCTGTCTGTTTCTATGAAAATGCGACGCATTGCCTGATTCGATCGAGGTTCGGCTTGGTCTGGAAATTATACAACCAAACATAGTATCTTGTATGCTTGATGATCTTTTTTTCAGATTAATATGTTCAAGTTTAGATAGTTAAAAATAGAATTCTGCACCCAAAATGATCAACGTCGCCTGGACGATTGAAGAACAGATCTACTAACGAGGTTTCAAAATGTATTCTCTAACCATCAATATTGAGTTTTGTAAGGCAAAACAGATATATCAATTGTAGTTGATAGGTTGACATTGATTCTCCTTTGTGATTGTCCTCCGATTTTTCCTATACCTTGAATATCCACGGTAATCGGTTTAAGTTATATTTTTAAGCGATGATATAATTTTGTTGTGACCACATCACTTGGTGATCCTGAGTAAGGAATAGCTTGACAATTTGCCGGGTGTCCATTGGTTATCTTTAATGTTATAACGGCCTTCTTAGCGACACACACCAAACCACATGGCGTCGCTAAGGTTGCAGTTGTGAGAAATTGTCTGGTACCCTAGCTACGGTACTCCCTGCAGAATATCTTTCATTTTCCTTATGTTGGGATTGCTCAGTTGATTGGCACAATTGATGCTGCTTTCTGTATGTATTGTAACTGCAACCAAATTTTCTCCATTTTCCCGCTTTGCCCTTTTTGATTATACGCCCAGTATCCAGTCAGGTGCAGCGAAGATTGTGCATTGATAACAAGTATCTTTTCGATGGTTTATCTTTTTAATTAACGGTTTTAAAATGTTGGAATCGCTTTCCCAAAAAATAAGGAAGACAGCTGTTCTTGGTAATTTTCGTGGATCTGCTAGAGATTATTCATACAATATGTATGTGGGCCAGTTTTTTTACTAACGTATGCATTAATATAGAATTCCCAGATCCGTCTTAATTGCTAAACTACGCAATCCAAAGAGTAGTTCCTTAGTTAGGGTATGATGATTTTGAGGATCGTTGCAGAATGTGTATCGGTTTGACTTCTTGGCTGTGCGATTGGCCTTTCGATAATTGCGCTTACTAAAAACCGTTGATCATTGTAGCACTTCTGCAGCATTACCCTTGCGAGATTCTCACAGACATACGGCGTGTAAACTCTTCCCCTTCGTCGCTTAAATTAACCTTTAAATGCCAATAATTTCTCAGTAGCCACTTTGTATTATTATTAGTTGTTACGGCAATGTATTCTCCCTAAACCCTACAAAACCGCTAAAAGAACACCTACCCATATGTGTAAAAAAGAGCTTGGCAGTGACATAATTAACGCAGGCAAATACTTTTGATACGGAATTTATTAACGTTTTGTAATAAGCACCAATATTAAATCTGCATTATGTACTATAAATGGAAACCGCCTGAACGTTAAAGAGCTAAAGCAAGTAGAAAACGAAGTACAGGCAAATGAATGTAATGGCATGCATAATGGTGTCTGCTTAACTGGAACAATGAGATAAATAGTCTTGTGTTATACGTTTGCTTATATCAAATAAATGTGAAATATATAAACAAAAAGTTTTTCTGGCAGGATGACAACAGAGAAAAGGAATGTTATATGTTATTGATTATGTAGCACATATCGTATACAATTGAAGTCTCGACGAAAAAAAATCTTAAAGAATAAAACGTTTATTTCGGGAAACTAATGGTTAAAAATTAATTGAATTTTTTACATCAGCATGTAAAGATTCCCCTGCAACAGCCGCAATATGTAATACGCTATATAATTACAACTTTGTTTTTGATTTAAATCAGCATAACTATATATTTCAAATGCCGAATAATCGGTGATATGAGTAACTGAATTATAATAAGAAAGAAAGCAGTGCCGCCGAAGCAGACTTAAATAATTTTTTTGTGTTGAAACTAAGCATTTTAAATATCAGAATCAGTTACCAGGCATTCCCTTAAGTTCGATGATCAAAAATATTGTCAAAAATATGCGAGCTTTAGCTATGTTATATTTAAACAGATAATTACTCGTTAAAGTTTCGTACGATTCTTACGCAGTTTTATATCTATATATTTTTATCTATTAATATAAATGAATGAAACGCAAGCTTCTTTCATTTCATAAAGTTTTCCGAGCAACATGTACTCAAGTTTAGTAGATCCGACTGAAGGAAATGAGGATGCGATTTCATGTTAAATGTGGAAAACAATTTCACATCACCAGCGTACATCAGGACATGGCTGAGCTTAATCACCGATGGAAGGTCATTAATACTCAGGGTAAACAGCAGGAGCGTAAGTGATCTCCTTGAGGGACACCTGACTTCACGGGAACTTCATCAGATGTGATTGAGTTGAAAAGAACTGTGAATGACCTCTGAAGATAAGAGCTTGCCCGTTTCAATAAGCATGAAGTATAGTGAAAGCAAAGCAATTAGAAAATCATCAATTTTAAATCTTTGCTGTAGATTTCAACTTTACAAGAATAAGAAATTCAAGAATTAAAGATGAAACATTTCAGCTTTAGTCTGATGGATGTTCTCTTCTTGTTTTTTATTATTTCAGTGCCTCTTGGAAATAGTCACAATTAATTATGTTAGCAATTGTGTCAACGTTAGTGTTAAGCTAATACTAAAATGATAATAATATACTTTAGTCATTAATAAATGCTTCCGCTAGTATAATTAAAATTAATTTATAAATAAAGTCAAAATAATGCAAAAGTGCAAATAATGAAGTAAGGTGGACCGAGGAGCACCCCAAAGCTTGGACTTTAAGGACCAATTATTTATGGCTAACTAAATCAAAAGCTTTAGGAAAAGCCTTGAAAATATGGCAACTAAGATTCAACAAGATCGTAACGTGATCTTCATTTTACGAATCCATGCTGATGTGGAGAAATGGAAGACATAATAGCGAAAGCTAATTATTGGGTAACAATTCGTGCCAATCCCTCGACTTGGCAATGGCTTTATAGTTCTCGTCTAAAAGCGTGCTTCCACTTTTATGAATAGAAATAAGAAAACAACCTCCAAAACAAAGTGAAAACTTCGGTCTTCAGAAAAGAACTAAACATCTTTGCTTTCAGTATATATGATGGGATCTGCCTTATAACTTTTAAGGCCTCAGCAACGTCACAAATAAAAAATTCATGTGTCTTATAAGTAATAAGATACATGAATCTCTACATTTGGAGGAATGTAGAAATAAGCCAAATATAAAGTTTTGTTACCAATTTTTACACACGTGGTAACAAATCCAACGTCTATATCTAATATAACTTATAAAAGGCCACCACTAGCCACTAGTAGATCTGGCCAACTTTTCCTGAAAACATGACGGATGTTGGGAACAAATTCCGACGAGTATAGGTTGGGATTTAATTCAGGTTTCCTTGGAAACCAAACAGGAACATTTTGTACTCACTAACCTCAGGTAAATAAACCGAATTTTTGAATTTACGCCCTTGACATTTTGGTAAACCATAGTGAGTGTGCAAGAGGAAATATTTAATTTTTTCTGAGTAGAAGCGTCGTATTAGGTGGATGAGTTACCGAATTATTATTTCTAGGCTTTCTAGAGTAAATTCTTTCCTAGAAGTATATTCTCTTATTAAAAACTCTTTTGCCCACAATGATCTAGTTAGTACACTTTCGACGTCTGCCGTAAGAACCAGAATTTTAAAGGTTCATATGGCTCTTGGATGTGGTCTAGACATTTTAAAAATGCTAACACGACTTAAATAACAGACGGACTTTTTTTCGCAAGGTAACATTTAATGTCTTCACATGAGTTGTTCGGTGTTAACCTAATCACAAATGCTGCTTTTCGAGGTGGCACAACCCTTAAAGTCACTGTATTATTCATGGTGTTATTAGAAACCACGGAAAGAGTATTCCGAGTTTAACAGGATGGCTCTGCTTACGTGTGCTTCTTGTTGCTTCCCAATTGCATCCAAAAAGCCAGGTAGGGATAAAAGTTAGTTATTTTTCTTTTCGAGACGCTTGGCCTTATCCAAGACAATAAGCCGAGAAATTCTTGCCCCTTCCGCATAGGTAACACGAAAGGAACTACAATGACTGTTGTGACTTTTAGAAACTTGGAAATTTATTATTTGGTTAAAAAAATATTAAATTGAGTGAAGAAGCAGCTAGAAAAGATGTATGATATTTATAAGAAGCTGTTTTGGAAAGTAGGGGTGGATGGACCTCAGGTGACACTACACGACTTTATGTTACAAATATCAAAATTATTTAAAAGAAATTTAAATGGTTAATTCATAATCGCTTGTTATTTTTAAAATTTATCAAAGAAACACGGGTTTAATTACCAAATTAATCCAAAAATTTATCGCACATGAAAAAACACACGACCGTCGCGCACATAGTGCTACCAAACTATGAATATATTCAAATAAAAATGTCTCTTTTTTTACATTATTCAATAAGTTTTTATAAGTATTATTATTATAAATTTAGTCAGAGACTAAATTTTAACAATAAAGTCTTAAAGCACTAGCATCTAAGGCTTTCGGCTTTTATTAAAAGCTCTACCGCACTTGACATTTGAACGCACGACCATTGAGTTGCTAGTCGAGACTCTTGCCTCTCGGCCACTCAGGCGGATAGGTAATAAAATATAAATATATAAAATATATAAAAATATAAAAATGCATTGAAGTTTTCTTCTTTTTTTTTAGGAAAGTAGCTTAGGGGTGGTTGGAACTAATCGCGTGGTCTTCCACCTACAATGGCCGACAGACATAATAAATAAGGAAGGCTATAGAGCGGTCTAGGATATAAGATCAACCCGTCTCGCAAGTAAGTTCCTTCTGTCCTTCTGCCTTCATAAGAGTTTAAGCTCGTCAATTTTTGTAACCTGTGGAGTGTGTATGAAAACTATAAATCCCCAATTACCGCGATAGTAACTACCTTTGTAATGACACCTGTGTCTATCCTTTTGCAGCCTTCGAGCGTTTGACCTTTATGCCATACATAATATAATTTTTATTACGCAAAAGGATGATGGATACACAGACAAATTTCATAAGGTATGAATTCAGACCGTAAACATGCTAAGCTGCAAAGTTTTCTTTTTAAGATAAGCCTGAGATACTTTCTTGAACTCTTGTTATTTTTCTGTATATCAACGTTTTAACAAAAAGTTATACTAATTTTATCCCAGTGTCAAATGCACAAAATCATACAGCTAAGGCAACGTGATTGGTATGGCAGTTGCGAGTGACGAGTAATGGATATTTTGAGACAACGGCAGATTCAATTCTTGGCAGAGGTTTTGCGCGTAGCTTTTTTTCTTTTCTGGTTCTGCTAATTTATAAAAATTTGATAAATTTTTTTTTGCAATATGTATTTAAGATCTAAAACTAGACAAAAAGTGAAATAAAACAAAATCATTATAGTCGGTATTATAGTAAAATTTCATTGATCAAATTTACCCTATGCTTGTTCGCGACGGCCATTTACTTGTTCAACAACATTGTTATGCATTTCAGTGACCTCTTGCTTCATGAGACATCATTCTAAACGTTTTCACAGCGTTCAAAATATGATAGTGATATTATTTTTTCGGCAGCATTAGGAAAATTCCTTAGAAGTAGACACTGTTAGTTGATCGGTTACAACAAACATAGGTATCCCAAAAAAACCTGTCAACTCGTTGAGCAGTGAAAGAACATGCTCAGCAGACATATTCTTCACGGCACGCAGCATAGTATATTTTGTAAATGCCTACACAATAACTAACATGATTCTTGGAAAACGACGCAAATGGTTAAATGCAAAGTCCTATATAGTATCAGTTTTATGAGACCGTTGTGATATTCGTCTTCCTTCGTTCCACTCCGATGTTTATTGCATGCACACCTCGTACAGGCATTAATATAACCTCTGATAAAATTTCGCATCCTTGGAAACCACGCATAGCCCTTGATTCTCTCGATTCTTTTGTCAATATCCAAATGAACCGCTTTATCGTGATTCTTTTGCGCTATTTACCAACGTATTAGTTTGGGAACCACCCATAAATTTTTGCCGCCAACCTTCCCCTTCCTGAATACCCGAACTACGGTGTAGGTGTAATCGATCGTTTTGTCTCCCATATTTACCAAGCGTATTGTGTCTTTTATAATAAAATTTTGTAATTGCATAGAGCACAGCCAACCGCTTTCGTCAATTCTGATTTTACAGATTTGCATATCTGCTACGTCGAGATCACTACGATTTTCGGTAGGCATTCTACTTAAGGCATCTATGTGCTTCATACGCGTGGAGTTTCGATATTCAATTTCTATATCAAAAACTATACTCGAAGCCCCTATAGTGTAATTATTGGAATTAGTTCCTTTTTTTTCATCGTAGTTCTCAGTACGCTGAAGTTAGGACTCTGATTTTTTCCTCGTATATGTAGTAATGACACCGGTGCAAGGTTCCTATCACCGCAGGTGTTTACAGTTTGTAACTGTAGAAATTAGACTCTTGTAGGCGGAATAAAATAAACTGCTGCTTTTCGAGCGTTTCCGTCCCCTGTTAATAACAATGCAGCAAGATTATGTGAGCTTGCGTCCGTATAAATTTCAACACAGAATTTTTTGTTCATTTGTCCACTCGAATGTTGCTCCCTTCTTTAATAGTGTTTCAGATAAAATTGAAAATCTGGGAAAGAACTTTGTAAAATATGCACATATACCTAGGAAATTACGAGTTTCACCTATACATGTAGAACCTTGGTATTTTCCTACAGCCTCTGTTTTAATTGTTGCAGGGGTAACACCTTGTGGAGTCAACTGCTGGGCCAAAAATTTAATCTTCGTTTTGAGAAACTCACATTTGTTGAGATTTAATGTTAAAGCGGTTTCCTTTAGAGTTTTGAGAACAATTGCCAATTTAGTTAACGTTTCATCTATCGTATTGCTGTGAGAATCTCGACCATGTAGTATAGAATTATGTCATTTCCCGTGCTTTCTTGAATAGTACCCATTAAGTGTTAATAGACAATTAGTGCGTTTTTAAGCGCACACATCATTCGATTAAATTCATGTAACCCCTTAATACGCGCTGTTCATATCTAGCGTTGTAAAATATGTGAATTCCATTGGTTGTTGTAAATATTCTTCAATATTTGGAACCGGCAATATTTTTTTGCGCTATTAAGTTATTTAATTTCCGTTAATCAACGCAAAATCGATCGGTATAATTTTTCTTCTGTTGTAACGCGACCGAGCATGCATATTCTGACTGTCGACATTCTCGTCTGATATTCGACATTATTTTTCTCTCACATTCGGGAACACGATATGGAGATTGTGATACAATTGAATCGGTTTTTTTTTTTTGTTTGTACAAAGGAAATGGATTCGGCCTGTATGTATCGTTTTAGACCCATAATCCAGTAATATAAAAAGCAACGCATTGATGATGTAAATAAGATTTTATGCTACGTGATCAACGCGCTTTTTTTTTTTTTCAATATTTTAATAATTTTTGATTTATGTTGGTGGTGCTTGTTTGTTAAACAAGCGATGTTTTGCACCGCAATCATTCCCAAAGGCTTCGGTACGGTATTGTACTGTCGATAATCCGGCCGGAGAGTGTCGGAGAAACAAAAGTATAGGTGATCTGTGTTAGTAGACAAAGTTATGAGTAAAGAAAGTTTAGAGAAGAGAAAAAGAAAAAAAAACTTGGAAAGAAAAATCGGCTGATTTGATAAAGGCAGTCAGTTGCTTCAAATGCCTAAAGTTACCAGCACGAAAAGTTTCAGTACAGTTGTACAGGCTAAAAATACTGAAAGACTGTCTGGGGATGTCAAATCTTCTGCACTCAAATATGAGATGCTCGGCAGACTCGGTAATGTTACATTCTTCACAAAAATCAGTGGAGGAGACTGATCATTTTAAAATATACCTTGTCGTAGGTGTAATTACACATAAGCCTATGAAGTACTTTAAATTCCCATGTTGAAAATTTTTCTTTCGGTAGAAGTATGGGTGTCAGGAAAGGGTGGATTCTGTAAAAAAGCAGGTTACTTTTTTCTCTAGCTAAGACATGATACTCACCTCAGATGGACCTTGTTTTAAGAGATCAAATTCTTATTTGAGGGTAACTATTCCTTCCAGGATGGTTTTGACATTTGCTTCGTAATGAGTGGTTGAAAGAATTTTGAAGATTTTTTCCAAATTTCCTATTCCGTAGTTTTGTGATTGTTGATGAATGTGTGCTTTTCAGCAAGAAGGGGAGGTGTTTTTTCTCGTATGTTCTGCTGCTATGAGTTAAAAGCATTTTGTCCGAGGTTTTTTGCTTGGGTTTGGGAATACCCCTTTTATTTTTGATAACTGCGTTGAAATTCTTTTTGACTAAACTATGGTTTGTTTCGAGAGTAGTGTCCCTAATGTTATTGGATGTAGAGCTATCCTTCATTGCTGGGAAATTTACGTCATAGTTATCAAGTAAGTTATAGGGGTTGTTGAAAAATTTTTCCTTATATTCTCTAAAGGATATGTTTTGAATGGTTAGGATCTTTTTTAAATTTTCCTTTCTTTCTTTTAGGATACTCGCGGAAGGTTACATTATGGTCCACAGACCCACAACCCAAACATTTAACTGAAAAGCATGAACTTGTAGGACAGGCCGGTGTCTTGCCACAATTAAGTCATCTGCCTTGCTTACTTTTTTTGAGATGTGACCAAAACGGCCGCAATTATAGCATAGTTTAACAAAGGGGACGAAATAGTCAACCGGGATGTTACAAAAATTAAATTTTATAGCTTTATGGATCAGTTTACCTTTAAAGCCAATCTTAAGGCTGTTAGTAGGGATAAACATGTCTCTATTGGTAGGGTCTCTTCTGTGAAGTGTTTAAGATGAAATTGTTTGCATCATCTGCATGGCTTTGCCATCGCTGATGGTCAATGGTCAATCCATTAAGTTTAAGGTCTTTGATATGTTCAAAGAAGAGTAATTTGAGACGTAAAAGCTTGTCTGAGTTATTGAGATTTGCTTCAATGAAAACGTAGGACTCACCAGTCACGTCATCACCGTAAAGACTTTGACTTGATGGGTGAGAGTTCTTTTCTCTTATTGAACTGCTGTTTTTGTTGCTGTGCTCAGCACCGCCCTTATTGGGAAAAGAAGTTAGTTTGCTGTTAGGAGGGACCGGAGAGTTAGATGAGTTGGTGGGAAATCCACAGTCAGGTCTTCTATGGGTGGAATATCCTTATCATTGATATTTTTTTGGAATTATTATTTTGGTTTGAGATTTTTTTTTTAAAAGAAACTCCACTATGCGTAGTTCGCACAAAATCTTCAAAATCTTCTTCATTGGAAACCATTTTTGTAAGCCTCAACCCCTTGTCGGGCGGGCGAGTTTTAAATATCGTGCTGGATTATAGGCAAAAGAAAAGATCAACTGACTCACCGTGAAACAAGAGAGGTGTGGAAATCAGCAGATACTGTTTAAACCGATAGCGACAGGGAAGATAAAAAGCCTAGTATGTTAATAGGTTTAGGAATTCCACTTAAATCGCCGCCACTTGATGTCCAAGGTAATTGTGAGATGACAATGGAAGGTTTGTTGGGATGATCATGAGTACAGCAGATGGTGCTGCGCACCCTGCGGAAAAGCACGGAGATTTTGAGACTTTTGTCTCGAAATTGTAAATTGCCGCAACAACACTATGTATGTTTTTCACAAAGTGAGGAAGGTAGCACACAGCACAGGAAGTGAGGAGGAAGCACAAAAATGTTGAGAATGTTGTCGATTTTGCCCAAAGGCCGCAAATCAACTATGTATGTCTTTAAACAGATCAGAAAGTTTCCGAAAAATAAAGTTTATAAAGGAAAAAGATTTTTTTCTTAATTAATTTTAGAAATTTTCACAAAATTTTCTGCACAGAAAAAAGTAGCGTCTTATTTCGTACTAGGGTTGCCAGCTTTTAATAGATTTTGAGTAATATTTCATTTTTACCAAATTTGTTTTCCCAATATAATTTAATCATTAAGAGAAAACATATTCATATCAGTTTGGAAAGCATTTCTTTATTAGCAGTGTTACCGTTGTTTGTTTATCGATAATCACGGCTCGTTCATCGATTTCTAATTTGATATTTTCATTTCTTCCCCAAGCAACATAACGGTGGGTGGTATCTCCTTTTTAGCTATATACAGCGTAATAGAAATCTCTTTCCTCTTTATTGATAGATCAGTAGTAAATTTTTCCTCTGAAATACACCATCGCGTGGATCGCAAATCTTCAGATAACATCGTCCAGGTTTTGCATTTATGTTTCACCTACTGACTTTTTTATTAAGCTCCTCTACGGCTGTAACTTGTGATGGTAGTGTAGAGCTTGGGTTTTATTTGTATCGCCTGGCTAACCTATTTTATTCACAAAAAAAAAAAATAAGGGAAAATTTATATATATATAAAGATGATAAATAACTAAAAAATGCGTGTTCTATCTAACAATCTCATAGTCCGTTAGTATTGTTCTTTTGTCCGTTAGTCTACACTTATGTATCTGTTGGTCCGTTAAGTAATTGTTTATGGTCCCATTCCTGCGCACATTCCACGCACACACACACTTATAGTTCATCATCGCGAAACCTATTAGACATTTAATTCATCATCTTGTCATATTTTCCCTTTTTTTCACTATTCTTAAAACTAATATGCTTTACTCCTTACTTGATGTGTTTCTTGCATTCTAGTACAGCAGCAACACACCACAACATCACCGCAATCCATTTCGGTGAAATCCTCAAGAGCTTCAACCTGATGACGCAGCAAATGCACCGTAGACAAACCTACCGTTGGAGCTGTATTCAAACACTTGATTGATTGTTTTTTTTTTCGTTGATTTAATTATTTTTCATTTTTGTTGTTGTCTTTAATTTACACAATGATGGTTTTGTTAAAGTATGTTTTAATGGATCTTATTCTTGTGTGAATCCCACACTAAGATATTTAAACATTATCTTTACAAAGTGATTTTATATTTGCCCTTACTAGTTAAAGTTTTAGCGATTTAGGAAATTTATTGAAAATTGTAGCAGTGGTGATCTCTTCACATTTTTGTACTCGCACCCAAAAAAAAAATTTCTTTAAGGTTAATCCATTATTTCATTTCTACCGATTGTATTTTGGTTTTATACAAATTTCGCATGCTTTGGAACTAACAATATTATTCTCATACCCAACTTATGGAGGTTTTAATATGACAAAATTTTCGTTTAAAGGCCTATATTTAGATTTCTTAATATTTATTTTAAATTGTCTTAAATCATTTATTTGTTTTTTTATTTTCTTTCTTTTCTTTTGGTCACCACACACATCTGCCAGCTCGCGTTCTGCCGCCAAAAAGTTTTCTCTTCTGCTTACGTTTAACATCTCGCGGTGATCAACTTCGACTCTCACGTTAATTTTATTTCAAAAAAACTATCCTTATGTTATACAGACGGACTTCGGACTTTGTTCTCTTCGCATAATTCTCTCTCTAAATGGTGCTACTATGTGAATTATGAAAAGAGATCTTAATTAACGGCGTTCCGTTATTATGAGTAACGCTATTCTATTTGTGAAGAGCAGGGAGAAAGCCAACCGGCGGAACCGTCCTACACGCGCACGTTACAATCTATAAATTCAATAAGACTCTTTCTGTTCATCTGTATGTTTACTTTGAAACGTTTATCATTTACAATTGCAACCCAGTAGGGGAAATGAAGAGGCTGATGGGAAGGAGAATAAAAATTAAGGACGAGATTGGCAATTTGAGTTGGTCGAAATTTCGAATTTATGTTAATTGTCAGTTAGTAAATTGACCTGACTATATTTTTGTTGATTGAAATTAACATACATTTAAAAGATTTCCATTGCAATGAATTTAAGTCATAAAAGTACACTTTTTTTTCCTTAATTCATGGATTTGTAAACAAAAGTAATCGATCATTTGTCATTTAAAAAAAAAAAGGAAAAATGGTATAAAACTTTGGCACTTAGTGGTGCACGCGAACTTCATAGTTTTGGGGGTAAGTCACTCGATGATTTTAAGCAAGTTGAAAACTTGTGTATTGGAATTAATTCGAAGCAAATGAACACATAAACGAAATAATTTTATTAAACTTAGCGAAGGTGTACGGGAACAAATTCATTGTAAGGCTTCGAATAAAAACGAATTATAAAAAGAAGTATGTTAAGAGAAAAATGAAATGAATATTTGAAAACCAAGTATTGCCACGAAAAGTAAAGCGGGGTACTGCCTTTTTAAGTGCGGTTGACATTTCTTTTCGTGTGTATGTAGAAACTGTAATATTTCAGAAACAGAAAAACTACAAATATATATAAAGGGAGGCTCCTGGAATACAGCTCTAAATGCTGACTGGAATGACATTTCGATAACGTGATGTAGTCTTTTTATCTTCAAAATGCTTGACATGTACAATTTCTTTCTTTATAAATTCAATAAGAAAATTTCATAACCAATTTAAGAAACAAATAATAAATTCATATATTTGATACTGCCATATTTAATCCTAAATGCTTTACATCAACAACACATATATATGTATATTATATTAAAATATTTTTTTACACAAACAGCAAATTTAATAACCTTATTCAACGAATTCTAATAATGGATTTCTTTTTTTTTTCTTAACATACAAATCTAAAAATGTATTAAATTCCATTCTTTCTTCTTAGAGAAAAGTAGATTAAAGAGGGCATTGGACCCAACGTAGGGGTGTCGTACATAAAATTATGATTCGGTCGAAATCATAAATAGGGCAGACTACACAGTGGCCTAAGTCATAAAATCAGCCCTGCTAACTAAGTAAGTACAAGATACAGTATTGATTACACAAAATAGGTAGATTGTAATGCATCGAGCTGGAGTTGTTTGTTTTCATTCCTGGCTAGCTAGCTGATGTCACATTAGAAAAAATGATGAAAAAAAATTAACTAACAAGAAGAAATGATAAAAAAGGAATAATGTGAATGCAATGTAATGTAAGAAGAATATATATGTATATAATCGCACGCCCATGTCCCTGCGCTTTTTGCTCGTCCGTTAACTTGTCGCATTATTCGTCGGTTTTACATCATGGGCCGTTCTCTGACCTTCATCTGTCCTATGTCCCTTTTTCAACACATATACACCAGTTTGTCTGTTAAGTCATTATTAAGTCTCCTATCTTGTGTTCAATACACACACATGCACATCCCCACCTTACGTCACTATCACGAGAACACTACAGTTGCCTCTTCTCCTTTTCCTTAAAAGAGAATTTCCATATTTGATAAAATTCCATATAGTATTCATGTTTCTCCTTTCCATTACCTAGTTTTCATTAAAGTTCCATCCGACGTTATATGACCTCAATAGCAGAAACCATCTTTTGAAGGTGGAATTTTAGCATCTTCTTGATGACAGTAGGACTTTTATTAACTCCCATTAACACATCATTAAATTCAATCAATCAATCAATTTTATTTCACGCCAATTTTTAATTAGTCAGAAAATTTGGAATTTGTCTTATTGAATTTTTTTAAATTGTATAATTGTTACTAAATTTTCTAAAGATTGTAAAACTGGTTTCATAATTTTTGTAATATTTGCTACAAATACAACCCTGCAGAACATCGGTTTGTTAATTTCACGCAAGGAGAGATGCTTAATGCTTAGCGTGACGTTTAACCAGAAAAGAAAAAAACTTGTGAACATTAGTAAAACTTACAAAAAAAAAAGTGCATAATAAAATTCTCTTATTGCATAGCAGTATTTGTAGGATTCAGGCGACTAATATAAAAGTGAAATAGAACATCATGAACATTGAACGTTGTGCTTGTCAAGACTTTTATAAAAACAGCAAACTCAATCTTTTTTCTTTTTTTAACTCAATCTCAATCTTTTTTCTTTTTTTAAAGAACAACCCGTATTTCTGATACTAAAATGAAGAGTAAAAATAAGAATATTTTTAAAAAATTCACAATTACAATAAAGGTTACATAAGTTACATCAATATATTACATAACGGCAGGCGATTTTTTGTATATGTATAAAGAAGAAGAAGAAAAATTGGAATATTAAAATAAATTTGTAAAAATGTGTGATGAATACTTATTTACGCAGTTATATTCACATATATGTATAAATAAACATACATATATATGTGTAAACGAATGTTGTATGTAGATAATATGTACACACTTGAGCAAATGTTGAAACTTGAAAAATGCAATTAAAACAAAAGAGCAAACAACCCACAAACAACAGTAAACGTTTCACTAATATCTTGCGGCGTCATTTTTGGCATCGAGATAGAAAACAATTTTTAAAAGCGGCATACTAAAACTAGAATGAATTAAGGTGCTTCGTTCGACTTGTTGACATTGCCACCATTTGCAGTGACCGCTGAAGTGTTCGAAAGAACTCTTATTATAGAAAGGAGCAATAAAAGGAAAGAAAATAATGATTTTTTTCACGAATTGTTCTAGCCTTCATTACTTCATTATTAACTTTATTATCCGTAATATAAGTCGGCGTATACGGTTCTTCATGGTATTCATTTAACGTATTTAACATATATATATGATTTGTTTAATACATAACAAAATTTAAGTAATCATACATATGTATTTACTTATTATTTAACCCGTCACCTTTTAATTAATGTAGAGATTTAGGTACTATTTAGGCCATAGACACGGTAGGGTACAGAATGGGCATAAGGGTAATGCATGTGTTTTTCTTTTGAATGTAACCGTCTGTGGAGTGCCCGTGGGACAAAGCTTTTAGACCCCCACATATTCCGAACTAGCTAGTTCAGCAATGACACGTGCGCTGTTCTATACAACTTAAGAGTACCCTAAAAATAATAGAGTCAACAGTACTCCGACAGACAGAGAGGACTATTACTGACATTAGGCGTTACAAGATAATGTCACTTTAATTTAATTTCAAGTTTTAGCTAATTTTGTGACTACTTATATATATATAATTTTTTTCTTTGTTAGTTTTGTATTTATGTATTTTTAATAAAAATTTTATGTGTACACTACATTTTCAATGTAGTTTTATATCTAGTTTTTTTTTATCGATTTTATACATATATGTCTATATGTTTTTTTGGTTACATTCATACATACATACATATATATATATATATATATATATTTATTTATTTATTTATTTATTTATGTGGTTTTAATATATACATGTTCCAAACAATTTTACATATATATCTCTCTAAATACTGTTAGTTCTTTTAACAGCTCTTTATAAAAGGTAATGAAAATTTTATCTTCATTTCCTTTCGTTTCTTTCGCACGCTTATCGTTTTACTGATTCGTCGACTTGTCCACAAAATTACTTTATTGCTATTTTGTCAACAAATACTGTAAGCTTAATATTATCATTTTCGGTAATAAATAATGTGTCCTTTATGAATACGATAACCATTCTTATTGTCGCGATGACGCGATAATTTGCTTAGACTCTCCATGAAAAACAACATCTTAATGCTAAAATTATTATTACGAATATTCAGGTATTTGTTAAGAATGAGAAAATAAATCTAATTGATAAGCATTTTTTGTAATAGAATAAGTCCTTTACTTTTGGACAAAATTTATAACTAAAGTTGCATGCAAGTACTCAAACAATAAACGTATTATTTAACTTATATATATAGTTTTACAAATGCATTACAACTTCCGGCCTTCAACCTGTATTTACAAATTCCAAACTGAAAGGGGAGATAAGCAAATGGGGAACATATAATTTAAAGTTTTAATAAGTTAATTAATACGCATATATATTAATTTGGTGTGTAAAAAAATAAAAATATAATCAGGTTCGATTTAAGAAAGAACAGAGATCCTTCCTCGTCGACGACATACGAGCAACAGCTTACGTTTATCTCTATTTTTGTCTATATCTACATTGTTGCATTTAGATATCTGAAAGAATTTCGAGTCTCGAAAGCGGCTTTTAAACACATATTTCAAGCAATTGAACCCAGCGCTGTAATATACTCCCAGAATTTTCATTTTAAATATTTAATTCTCGGCGTATTTTACAGCTTCTATTTTATTATTATATGGTAATATACACAAATATAAATCAAATATTATATATGAATTATAGATAAATAAAAATAAAACAAGTAAGAGCATTACCATTGACCAAAGCCACCCCTTAGACACTCTGCGCCACTTCCGCTCATTTTGGTAATAATACAACAACAATTCTCACAACATCACATGGCTTGATCCAAATTTGTCAAATTTAACTTACATTCTAAAAGTTTTATTGCTTTTCAGTTTCCATCACAAAAGCTAAAAAATAGACTTTCTTTCCATATAAGAGCTTGCTTTTCATGATATCGTCTATACACTTTTACAAAATGTTTTTCTTGACACGGATCGTATCACTAGATCGTCGTTTTATTTACAATCAATTTCTTAAGGGGAGAATTATTTACAGTTTATTTAGTTTGACAACATTCTCACTTTCTTTTCGACTCAAATTTTCTTTTCTGACTAACTCATTCTGTTCAAATATTTTGTTTGTTGTATATTTCAGCGAATCTCAGTATATATGAATGGAGGATAATTGCAAGTTTTAACAGCTTACGAAACCCTCCTTATTACAAGTAACCGTCGTTTGTTGTCCGCGTAAATAAGCAAACAAATAAGGTAAAAGGTGTAGACCGCAAAACAGTAAATAAATATATAAAGTTATAATTAAAAACAATTTTTATACAATATGAAACTTTGCTTTGTATTAATGGCTCTTTTATCGTGTATAAAATTTTTAATACGAAGCCAATCGTAAACAAAAAACATGTTTTTCTTTTATGATGCCGAATTATTCATTCGAATTCTATACAGAACGTGAATTTTGATGCGGTCATTGGGGAGAACTTCAGGATTTAACTCAACTAAGAGAGGATTTAAGAAAAATTTCACAACAAAAATATTTACCGAAATAAATTAAACAACCAAAAAGTTCAATAAATTCACAAAAATGAATGTAAAGGATTGACAGAAACTAAAAACTTGTTAAACTATTGGTCTTATCGTCAACAGACCAAAGTCATCATCTAAACAACCCAAAAAAAAGAAAAACAAATACAAAGCATGACAAAACTCTACTGTTTCATACTGTTTCATAAAAAATGGAAAACAAGCCATGAACCCGTTTTGTTTGCAATATAATATTTGCTTTTTAAATTATTTGCATTACCTTTTATAGGTAGTCTTTCAATACATCTCGCAATTAATATGGTACAGTTTTGGATATGCCTCCATCCGCCGTCCACAAATTTCTTGAGCAAAAACTCTGCCTCTGCGTGCTTGAAAATTTATGAAGTTCGAGACTGTGGCCAGCAATACAATCGACATTTTCTGGGTTACTGTCAAGAGATTTCCTTAAAATTCTCTAACTTGGAGCTGGGATGCGAAATACCTTCTCTATAACTTGCCTTGCCCCTGAAAAGCGTGCATTGATAGTTTGTTTTGCACTAACCGTCTTGGTGTACCTTCTACACTGTTGAATGGCTATTATAATAAAGTAACTTGAAAAAAATTCTAAGAGGTTGCCATATAAAAAGACGACAATGAACTAGGCAACAGTCGCCAAGAAATCCAGGATCTAATTATATATGGCGTTAATTAGGTTACATTTCTCAGTTTCATTTTTTTAGCTACATGTACGCGCAAATATTGTAAGAAACGCTATCTCAGAATTGGCAAGACCGGCGTAAGCAAGATTGCTGACGCTTTTTAGTAATGGTTGTTCTGAGTTAGCATTAGTTGTTTAGAGCTCTAAACAGATGTAAATTGAAAATAAAATAAATCGCGAACAAGTTGTTTATAGAGCTGAAAACAGATGTAAATTGAAAATAAAATAAATCGCGAACAAGTTGTTTATAGACAGCTGAACCAAAACAAAATTTTATCTTTGGGAAAGGTATGTAAATTAACTCTTTTTTTTGGCTTTTTACTCTAATTGGCTAATTAACCAACAGTAAATCATCAATCTTTCTGTACATCATCAGATACTGTCGCTATCATTGATAAAGTGCACAGAACAACAAGTAATAAAAGGCTATTACCGTACTGGATATATTTGTCTGATCACCAACAGCCCTAATCCACTTTACTAAACAAAACAAAACAGAAATAAGCACAACGTTGTTATTGAATAATCAAGTAATGTTGAGAAATATATATGCATCAGGCGGAATGCTTCCTTCCTTCATATTGTGTTGTTTGGCAGCAGAGGAACATAGAAATTGCCCAAAAAGGAATCTTGTAAAACATAGAAAGGTCTGCGTGACGCTTCAAATTCTTTTACCTTACATGTATATATCTGCAAAAGTCTCGCGTGTCAAAAGAGGCTTTTGACTACGTTTTAGGAAAGATTGTTTAAGCCAAAGCACAAGAAAAAGTTACATGCCTCCTGTGATTCATTTAGCGCTTACTGTGGAATGGTCTGTAAATTATCAATGAAAAATATTTTATAAACCGAAAAGCCATTCCATAGCTTGAATGGAATTAAGGCGACAAAACGTGGAAATAGGAGCACACCTATTTTCTGCACTTTCAAGTTGAACTGTATTGAAATAAATGATATAAAGAATAAATCCGCTTCAAGATTTTTTGTGAAAATTAAAAGATTTGCAATTCATTTTAAAATATTATATATTCTTTATAGGTAAATTCATACGTTAAAATATTATATGTATAAAATAAAAATAAAATGATACATATTAGAGGAGTAAGCAAATTGTTTCTATTATTTCCAAACGACGTATAAATATATATTATACTTTTGTATGTAGATTTATGCAAAAATCCGCATTTCCAAAGCAGCTTTTTACGTCCTGCGGAAAATTGGTATGAACGGTACATATATATCTCGGGGGTTGCGCTTAGCCATGACTTTATAGTTGTTAGCGTCAGGAAGCTACCGGTGGCTGGCCTTCAGCAATCATACCGTAAATGTTGCACACAGCACGTTATCAGAGGCATGAAAAAAGTTGGAAACAAAATTTTGTTTAGAGTCCAATAGACCGCAAACGCGGACACGAAGGTGTAATTTTAGCATAAATTTGATATTCCTGGCGGTAAGTAATTGAACTTTTTTTTTGCAATAATATTATTATAATAAAATTTTTATTTTTTACTGTTTATTACAGTGGTTGAATGTGTTAATGGAACGCATATATTCTTTTCAAAGCCAGCAGAAAATAAATCAGAATATTTGTGTATTAGCAACATATATTTATTTACATAAATAAAAACATTTCTTTCTAGATTTGCGACCGTGAAATTAAAATCATGGCAGTCAATTTCACATTTCGCGGATCTTCTCATGATGCGCATGTGTTCAGGCACTCTGAAGTAAGAGCTTACCTGGAAAACCATTGGATAGGCCGTGACAGCAATATTTGGCTGCTCGGTAATCAGTAAAAAAAAATTTAAGCGCCAAAAAATTACACCTTTCTTATTTTTTTTTTCAGGTGGATACGCCCTGTATCTCTTCCGAAATTCCGCGGATCTTCTAAAAAACAAATAGAACATAGTGGAAAGATGCATTGGTTTATATAAAGATTAGTATTACGATATTTAGTATTTCGAAACCCTAACTACAATTTTTGGACATTTGTTAAAGTCATTGGCTCATTTTACAGGAAAAGCGGAAGAGCTGGTACAGCCCAAAGAATGGGGGAAGGGTCCCAAACGTTTGTGCAGCACTGCACCTCCACTACGTAGTGGAATTGACGTTTGTGAGGAGGCATCCCAGTTGAGACAGTTGGGGGAGGAAGTTAGAGAATTGCTGGAACGAAATTTATAGCCATCTTAAAAATGTAAATAATTTTTAAACTTGCAACTCGCACCAAAATTTACATAAAAGCTAAATAAGTATTGAATATTTTTTGATTGAAAAGAACTTTTTATATAGCGGGTAAACCATACCTTATAAATAATTGTATAGCATTGCTACATTGACCTTCTCTAATAAAGTGTAATTTGAAACCTTTTAGCCTTAAAAGTGTTGTATAATATGGCTGAATCTGTAACTGTAGCCAGAGATCAATAAAACAACATAAATAAATAAGTCAATAATCATTTCAACATTTAAATTTACTTATCATTTTGTAGCCTAAGACAAATTCGCTACATTTAATATTGGATACTTTTTATTGTTTACGATGCACACTTTGTTTATACAAAAAAGTTGATCTTTGAAAAATTAATAACATGTCAAAATTTTGTGGATTCATCGTTACACCTTTTTGAAATTTTTCATTATCGTGCAGAAATGTTCGTTCAAGCAATAGCAAAGAACTCCCTCAACATTACGGCTGAAAAACTTGTCTTGTTCAATATCTTCTTGTATTCTTACGTTTGTGCCATTTCTTTGTTTGTTTTAATTCTGTTAGTAAAGTCCGAAATCATACTCTTTCTTAATCCTTATTTGACTGACATTTCAGAAACCTCATTTATTTTGCAATCACTTTGTCATTATATATGTGTGTTTTGCCTGTGGTTACGTTGACGTCTTTGTTTTTACTTCTTACTTGTTCTTCACCATATATTAGTTGTTTTCATTTACTTGGGTTTCCTTATTTTATGTTATCATATATTATAAAAAATAGTTACGGCAAGTCCTTCTGGTTTAAGCTATGCTGAAGTGGCAAGGGTATCTCCCGCCCATGCCGTGACCCACTCTAATCAGGCGTCATCGCTTACAAATAATAAAGAGCAAAATAAATCATCCTCTCCCCCTGGCTGTTCGAATGTGAACGCTGCTCACCAAACTGGGCAGGTCGCTCAAGCTACTCGTGCAAGTGTGATAACCTCCTCAATATTCTCCCCCTCTCATAACTCCACAGCCGTTCCTAATAGTAATATTTGCTTGACGGCAGTTCCTCCCAGGAAAGCAGTATTTGTGTCAAGACTGGCACCTGAAACATCGGTGAATAACATAAAAAGCTCTCTGGCAGCGAAAGTCCCATCAGTCAACTTAAAGCGCGTTAGCAGTTTCAAAATGGGTCCTTCTCAATCTAGAGTAATCTCTTCTTTTAAAATACTAGTGCCGACTGAAAACAGTGATATGTTGTTAAATAAACCACTGTGGCCAGTAGGATCCTTAATTAAGGAATTTAGCCCTCGAGATCGCCTCCGTAATGCCAAAGCAGTAGTCCCGTCGCCTTCAAAAAAGCAAATGTATCTTCAGGCTCATTATACCTAATTTATCAAAATGCTAGGGGCCTAAATTCAAAAATTCGTCCTACTTTCCTCGTCCTACGTCCTATTCAATTGAATTTCCCACGTCTCCTGACGTCGAATTTATCGCCATTCGAGCGAAAATGCCTAATATAACCTGCTCCTACATTCCCCCAAATTCTGATATCTCCATATATAAGAACCAGGCTGCCCTCATTTGTGAAGTGGCCAAGCAGTCTAGACCCACCGATTTGGTCGTTGCGTTGGGAGACTTCAACTTGTCTCAAGTCACTTTGTATAACAGTGATAATTCTGGCTGCTTGATTCCTACTTCAACATCTGATAGAGCTATAATGTTCTTTAATGAATTACTTGACCATAATTTAGGTCAATATAACTCTACCTTTAATTGTAATGGTAGACTGCTTGATCTCTGCTTTGCCAATTTTCCTGATTAGTATAAATCGTTGTCCACCTTTTAATTTACCTGAGGATCCTTATCATGTAGCAACGTGCATTTCCTTTCATCATATGTATAATGGTTCGTTGAACTGCCTTAATGTTCCAACTCCAACCTCTTCAAGCAAATATTATGATTTTCATAAAATGAATATTGTATTGCTAAAATATCATCTTTCACATATGAAGCTTGATTGCTCAACCGGAAATACTGAAAGCTTATTGTCATCGTTCTACAATACATTAAATCTAGGTATTGCTGCATCTGCTCTGATGAAGCAGTGCCCACCTCGAAGCAGGTGTCCACCGTGGTTGGATAAGACAATTAAATATTACAAGAATAGAAAAAACACGCTATTCAAAAAATATTCGAAAAGTGGCTCTGCTATCGACTATTTCGCTTACTCAGCCGCAAGGCATAGATTTAATTCCCTCAACCACCATTATTATTGCAGATACCTTCAGTTCATTAAATACTCTCTGTTTGGTAATCCTAAATACTTTTTTAAATTTGTTAATTCAAAAAGAAAAATTTCCAGATACCCCTCGCATGTTTCTTTTAATGGCTCTGATTCCTCGGATGATTGTGAAATCTCAAATCTGTTTGCTGACTACTTCCGTCGAAACTTTTCGATTGCTAATTTCGATTTATCAGCAAACTACCCATATCCTATAACTAACTTGGTTTCAATACCTAATTTGGTCATTTCTGAAGATGACGTTTTCAAAGGGTTGAGTTCCCTAAAATACAGTTGTGCGCCTGGACCTGATGGGATTCCATCATGTGTACTTAAATCTTGCGCTGTCGAGCTATATGGTGTTATCTCAAACATTTTCCCTTTGTGTTAGAAGACTAGTTTTCTTATTCCTATTCTCAAAAGTGGGAGTAGAAAACTTGTTGAGAACTATAGAGGCATCGCCAAGTTGAGTGTCTTGCCTAAACTATTCGAGAGAACTGTGACTCAGCAGCCTTTGCTATCAAATCGTATATTTCTCCACTCCAACATGGTTTTCGAAAAGGGGGACCTACTTATCACGTTAGAGTTTACTTGTCGTGTTTTGAAGGCTTTTTCTAGTGGCTCTCGCACTGATGTCATATACACTGATTTTAGCGAAGCGTTCGATTTGGTTACCCATAAATTACTTATCTTTAAACTCCAAGCCTCTGGCTTCCCTTCCCATTTAGTGAAATGGATAAGCTCTTATCTGCATACTAGGTCATTTAGGGTTTTGTTTAACTTTATCACCTCATATGAATTTCCCGTTACGTCAGGCGTACCTCAAGGCAGTCACTTAGGACCCATTTTATTTAATCTATACATTAATGACTTGCCTTCGGTGATTAAATCCAGCCAGATCTTAATGTATGCTGATGATGTGAAACTGTTGTTTTCATTTTCCATAGAATCGCAATCATATCACCTTCAAATTGACCTGAATAATTTGGTTGCGTGGTGTTGAATCATATCACACTAAACCTAAATAAATGTAAGAGGATTTCTTTCCTAGGCGTTCTATTTGACCATAGGTTACGTTTTAACTTGCACATTAAGCTCTCGTTAAGCAAAGCTAGGTTAGCGCTGGTTTTATAAAGAGGTGGTCCAACGAGCTTGATGATCCTTACATTACCAAGAGGCTATACATGTGTTTGGTTTGACCTATACTCGAGTATGCCTCTGTTGTGTGGTCTCCTTCATATAGGTGCTATGTCGATTCAATTGAATCTGTTCAAAAGCAATTCTTCCTGTTTGCCCTTAGAAATTTGGGTTGGGATCCGATTGCCTCTCTTCCCCTCCATTAAAATAGGTTGCTTCTGTTGTCTTTACCGTCTCTTGAGAAACGTAGATTTGTTCTTGTTTTCTTCGTAATCAAAGTAATATATGGTGCTATTGACTTGCCTTCATTACTTGGTGAAATAAGGTTTAATGTCCCTAACCGCTTCTTTAGGCACTTTATCTTGTTTAAGCTTAGTCAATGTAAATATAATTATGAGCTGTTTAATCCGCTTGGACTTGTTTGCAAGAACCTAAATGACGTCTATCACCTTTTCTCATTATCGGACGCTTTAAAATTTATTAAAGCAATTTTGCTTAATACGCGCGATCTACCATTGTCGTACATAAACTAACTTGCGTTCGTAATACCCCACTTTTTTTCGAAAATTATGTGGTGTTGTTTAGCGTGTCGCAATGGTTTGGGAGTTCACTTGCAACCGGGATCTATTCTTGTTGCGGGTGTGCTCTGTGCTAGCTGCGTACATGCTTTTTTTCCCCCCTTTTATTTATTTATACATGAATTATTATTTTTAACTTACTTTGTTCTTATTATTCTTCTATTTTGATATATTCCTTTATATTTTATACTAGTTTTAAAACAATTACTATAAGATTTACTCTTAAATTGCACTTGACTTCGACTGCTAATTTTGTTTAGTTGAATTCCATGTATAAGTAGGTAAAATAAATAAACAAATAAATAAATAAATAAAGAATGTAAAAAATATTTGTATTAGCTTGGCGAGCAAATAATGTATTCAGGTAGACAATTAAGTTTATAAAACTAAAAGATAAGAAGAAAGCACATATTTAAAGTCCATTAAAGCAACATTGCTTAATACACGTGGTTTATCTATGTCGTACTTAAACTAGCTTTTAACCCTGAAAAGTCATTATGATTCGAAAATTAATCGTTGTTAACTATTATCGGTTGCCAAGCTTATGCATGTTTGCGATGGCTAAGGGGTTCATTTGCAATTTGGTCCTGTACCGGTTTTGGGTGTGGCTCTGTGCTAGTTGTGTACATGATTTTTTCTTTTTTTTCTTTTCTGCATAAATAAATAAGTATAAATATAGCAGCGCGGGAGAACGCGGCTTTTACTTGTGCGACCATTTGAAATCTAATTTGCCTGCAAACAAAATCAAGTTCCATTGATTTTAGGCTCCCGTCGGTGTTTTTTCTTCTATAACTTTCTCAAACAATATCATATTATGCTGCTTCTTTTTCTTCTATCTCAAAAAACTAATAAACAAACTCCTTTTTTATATTGTCAATAATGAAATCCGTCTGGGGATTTTCCACAGATGAAATGGAAATGAGATACCTGCTGGTGGAAAATAAAAGAAATAGCAGCTTATATGCGTCGAGCATTTCACCAGACGGCACTAAGGATCCTTACACAGTGATGAGCTACCACGTTTTTCGGAGTGGAATTTTGTAGCAATTGGCAAATCATATGATTTGGTATTTATGCGAACAAAAAAAAAACAAAAAGAAACAAATGTAAAGGAAGACATAAAGACAGTTTATATCAAAATTAAAAATTGCTTCTCTAATTTATATTTATTTTGTGCTAACTTCAATCCTTTTTATGCTATATAATATAAAATTGCGGTTTGTGCTCTACATTATATATATATATTTATAAGAAATAAGAAACAAGCAATAAAAGAGGTTTATTTTCAGCTTAAAATATACTCGTCAGACAAACCCTTGAACACATATTTTTTTGCTTCGCCTTATAGCATCAGTGAAGGCCACATGCATGCTCTTTTAAACTCATTTTTCTTCATTCTTTACGTTATTAATTAATCAAAAACTTAATTTGCTTTTGATTAACTATTACCCTAACTCTTAATATTAACTATATTTTAGGTCTTTGCTTCAATTTCATAATAAACATTTGAAACTTAAACTTTCACATCGAACAATATCATCATGGTAGAGATCAATTCCTTTTGTGTCTTTAAGCAATAATACGGCAATGATCCACCTGAGTGGCCGAGTAGGCAAGAGTCTCGACTAAGCAATTCAATGGTCGTGTGTTCAAATCTCAAGTGCGGTAGAGTTTTTAATAATAATAATACTAATAATATAAATAAAAAAAAAAAATCAAAAGCTTTAGATGCTAGTGCTTAAAGACTTTAGTTTTAGAATTTATTCTCCGGCTAAATTTATATAATAATAATAATAATAATAATAATAATACGTCAATGATCTCGAAAGATGATTTAGAATAGATAGTATCTTAGATACCAGGTATGAAAACAGTGTTTTCCAGTTCACAGAATTTTTTGATATTATAATGAATACAGTTATCGTCTTTTGCTACAAATAGTTATGTACGGAAATGTCCAGTCTTATACTGTGTGTGGTCTTTGTATAAAGCTTTTCGGTAATTATAATGATAGTATGGCAACTCAAAAAAATACAACTCTTTAATATTCAGCCACATGTGGACGTTTTATGACAGAATGGCACCAGTGAGTGTTAACTTACAATCTACTTCAATAATTGAGAAACTGATAAGTCTACTCGTAGGTAAAAAAGTTAGAAAAAATCCATTAAAACTACCCAAAAGAAGTAACTAAAGTGTTTTGTTAAAGCATTTTAAAAATATTTATTATTCAAAACATCCTAACAAAAGTACAAGTAGCGAAGACCATTTTAATAACTAAAAATTTATATTGTGGTGAAATTGCTTGTCTTGGTGTCTTGCAGTTGTGGTTTGTCCTCGACTGAATACAAAAACTTCATTGTAAGGAAGGAATCGAATGATAATACATTTGCGTATATTCTCAGGTAATTTTATTAACGTTATTAACGTCAAACAACCGATTCCATCTATATTCAAGTTTTACGTTTTCAAAAATATTGTGAGTAATACAAAAGTATAAAAAATCCGAGGTATCTGTTTACACATATAGTAGCACATACGTATGTAGTCGTAAACACCACGGCAGCAAATTCTACCTGAAAAAAATTGCTTTAAACTGTATTTTCATGAACTAACAGAAAATTATTTTGCGAAAAAATTTTATATTCTGACATCTTTTTGATTGGGAAATATTAATGGGTTTTCCTTTATATACAAAACAACCCTATGGGAAATTTTGCAAACTTTAGCCACGCAAGTGTAACAAACCGAAAGCAACGTGTCGTTACACATGGGAAAAATATTAAACATTTCATTCCTTATGGTTACAGAATTAAGTTTTCGGATACTTCGCAATAGTTTTTTATATAACATAAAAATTAAAATGGATGTCTTCGCCCTCCATCTTGCATTTCCGCGTCTAGTTTTCTATCGCACTATCTATTAAGAATAGATTACAGGTTATATAGAAAGAGAAAAAAACAATTGGAAATCAAGCAAACAATTACCGCAAAGTAGCTGAGTTGTATATAGCTTTTATAACAACCACTAAATGTTAAAAATATGTTTCCAAACTTTAGGAAGATGTGTCTGCAAATTAATACAGATTTTAACATGAGCAGCAATATTTGGTTGATATTAATATAAACACTTATGTTCTTAAACATCTGAAACATATCTTTAAAATGAATTAAAAAGGCAGTTATATTCGTCTTGTCCCGAAGCTTCAGCTCATATAAATACATGAAAATAATAATAAACATTATGCATTTATTGCGTTCAGAAAAAAACCAGGTATGCCTTAGACACTAACATCATTTGGGTATGAATATTATCACCATATGCGTATGTCGTTTTTAGATATACAATAGGGTAGTAATGTTAGTAACAATCCTGTCATTCATCTCAAATAAACCAATGTGGATTATAGTTTCCATTTGTTTAAATTGTATTTAAAGAATGAATTTAAAAACATATATACGTTTCCTGTCCTGTTCACGTTTAATATGTGCAGATAAACCGTACATATTCAAAAAAAAACCCCAGTGATGGGCTGACAAACACCTGAGATCAGGAAAATTCACGTCGCAAATTTAAATTGACATTTAATAAATTTTTCCCGTATGTTTTAAATGATGAGCCGTCTGCGATTGTCACCATCGCATAGGAAGGTCTTTTGTAATTTAGAAATAAGGTACACGCAACAACAGAAATTTCAGGTCCAAAAAATTTTATTTAGTTTCCTTCACTAAATATGAACAAACAATGTAAATTGTCGTCTGTATTCCCATTGTCTATTAGTTTGATACTAAGTGCAAGGCTGGTTGTATCTCTTGGTCTAATTATCGAACTTGGAATGATAATAGCAGAGCCCGTTTGAGTTCTTATCTGCCCTGAAAGTATTGCGAAAATGCTGGGCATTTGCATCTTTTTTAGTTCGTGGGCTCCAAGTGTTAACTTTGAAAGTTTGTCTCAAATGCTGGCTCGTATTTTAGTCACGTTCTGTAATATTTCGTTTCTCTGAGACTTTCTAAGTATTTCTAGCTAATTCCAATAAACTTTGTATACCATTGGCGGTTGGGCTAATTAGTGCAACTGAAATAATCTTGGGTAACCTCTTAAACCATAGTTCTTTTAGTGTGTCGTTGTTCATGGTAGTAAGCTAGTACCGGCTGTTATCGACAAGAGCCGATGAAACTCCAAAGGTTTTCGGTCGCCTATGTGGCCGTCGACAACACATTTTCTAATCTAGTATGTTCACTGCCTTTCGATTAATAGTGTTTTTAAATCGAAATAACTATTTCGTGCCTGGAGTTTTCAGACGAAGTCAAAAAGAGTCAATATAACGAGCACAAGATGTGTTCGTATTTGACTACTCGTTTGAAAGCAAACTGAGCAAGGAGAGGGTAGTTTCACGGAAGCGACTAAAATCTTTGTGTTAGTGTTTAAGCGCATATCTTTCCAAATTAAAATTATTAAATCTCTACTTGCTATGACTGTTTAAGTGAAGACTGTGATCTGATTGTAAATAAGTTTGGAGAGGAATTACAAAAAAATTTTTGTATTTATTTGTTATATATAATAATGACAATAATAATAAAAATTAATAACACAAAACGTTGAACATTTCTCTACTTACCAGGCCGACATATTGTTTTGTTCTTTCTCTTCACGATGCGCGATTATGATCTTGACTAATAGAGAGCACTTTGTGTGCTAATCGGCTATATTGTTTTAGGTATTTGCATGTATTTCGATCATTTTGTTTTACTTGAAAAAGGCATATATTCGGAAAAATTGGTACAATATTATATATTAATCAAAATATTTTCAATAATTTTCTACAACTTTGCGGTCCAATCATCGATCTATTATCGCACTTCTTCACATACTGTGTCGATCTAAACAAGTCGTAATGAGAAGGGGCTATGTTTGGTAAATACGCTGGATGCGGCAGAACTTCTCATTCGAGGTGCAACAGTGTAATTTTGACAACTCTTGCAACGTGTGTCCGAGCGTTGTCATCTAAGAAGATGATTACCGCTGTTGCTCGTCTCCTGTGCAGCAATACATTGTTCAATTGACGTCGATAGACATCTGAAGTAACAGTTTCATTCGGTATTAGCAATTTATACTACACCTTGCTGCACAGCAAAACTTCGTGGCCATGAATATTCTGCTTCCGTGTTGATGTGGACTAACTCATGACTCTTTGCGCTTCAGATTCTCGTAGTAGATCCACTTTCAACCGTCAGGCACAAAGATGCCACAGAAAAGTTTTTAGTTTGCCTAACTTTGCTTAACGTTGAAACCAAAATCGACACTTCAGATATATTGAGATGCATCACCATAAGATTCAACATGTGTTTGGCGGGTTTCAGCAGCAGAATTCTCATCGAATTTAACCGCTGGGTACATTAATTCTTCGCAATAGATGTCGCTGATCAAAACACATGAAAGCACCTATTATAAAAACCATTACAAGTTGTGGTCCTTATACAGCGCAATCTCATCATAGATTTTTGTGTTGCGAGATAAAGGAATTTTAATCCAATATATTAAACCCCATTCATTCAGGAGCCAGATACCTGCGCGATTCTCACGGCTTGGTTTTGATGCTGAACCACTTGTGGTACTTTCGTATATGCGTGAGAACAATTTACGAACTCCTTCAAAGCTTCAATGGCAACCATTTTGCTTACAAGAAATATTCAGTAGGTCTCTTCGTTGCATGAGACATCGAGATTCAAAGCAGTTCAGAAGAGATCGCATGGGCAATTTGCCATGTATGTAGGTCAAGAAATGCATATATAGTCTCATATATTGAAGGGTTTCTCCAAGTTTGAGCAACTTCTGGCAGGTAACACTAGCTGTTGTTGCGGCAGCAATTTAAACAAAAGATTTCTATGTATGCCGCGGCGGCAACGGCACGAAAGATAACAGGAACGGTCTCAACAAGATCAAAAACGGTAACAAAGATATAAGTGATAAAAAAGGTGATATGGGGAGCATTGTTATGATTTTACAAAATTAACTTATGCATAAGACAATTAAATCACGTCTTTTATTGCCTACATAGACAATGAACTAACTTTGCTATACGTAAATGTTATAAAATAAAGCAGATTGTATATATCAATCTGTAGGCAGTCACGGCAGACTGCTTGCTAAACAATTAACCTACAACATTCCCCCGCCCGCGAGTCGATACGGCTTGAAACTCATAAGCCACGTCGAGTACAGCGATGGAGTTTTCGGAAGTAGTTTCGATTACGGCAGAGAGTATTTGCCCATCAGTTGCAACATCTATTTGTATTGGTTTGACAGGTTGGTGCCGTTTCGTTCAGCGAGTTAATTCAGAAAAATTTTCGACCACCCACCGTTTCCAAAACCTTTGCTTCATTTGTTGAAGGATGTGCTTTTTCAAACATACCTTTTTAAGCACAATTCGCGTCTACGCTATGCTCAGGCATTCCAACAAAAACCAATTAGGCGTCAACGGCTCATTGTCGGTACTCTCAATTGGCAATTGAGTGAGCGGTCGTGAATTTATTAAATTTTTTGCTCCTATCAAAAGGCTGTTCAAAGTCTTTAATTGTGGCGTTCTTTCCTTTAAATTTTTCGTCAATACTCTAGTGACCCCTCAAGCTCCGCCAACAGAAGGATCGCCTGGGGTATTAAAATACCTTTCTATGCCTTTACCTGAACATTCATAAATCTAATGCAAACTGGTATTCCTCTTCGATTTCTGAAATTTCGAAAGCAAATTGGAACGGCGTCCGTAGACAGATTTTTGGGTGTTTCCAAGTGTCTAGTCGTCATGCAAGAAAGAGTGCAACCTATCTCTTTTGAGTGCGGCGACTTACGGCAGTCAAAATATAGATAAAAGGTCTAACATAAGGAGAAACACTATCTTTTGCTCGATTAAAGGAGTAGTTGGCAGTGCTGATGAATTTTTGCATAGTTGGCAGATTGTTTTCGCTGACATTACGTGCTGGCGTATATTTGGGATTCAGAATTTTGGGAAAGGAAATACACGTGCTTTAATCTATATAAGGACCGACGGACAGACAAAAACTACTTACCGAATGGGCAAATTTTACGCCATGAGCCACTCTACTCTGCCCCACCTACGGTCTCCATCGGCCCATGATTTTCAATAGGAGACCCCGAAGTTGGGTCCGACGAGTCTTAAGGTACTTTCCTGTGAAAAATAAAAATTTATTCAAAAAATTTTAAATTTATGTTTTAATAAGGAAAATTTGATATTAGAAGTGCTTTAATATTAATAATATTATTGTTGTTATACTAGCTTTATATTTTTTGTAAAAAAAATATATTTGACATACATATATATCTACATTTGTTATATAGTTATATATAATTCTTATCTTTTTTTGTTTTAGGGCATTCAAAAAAAATTATGACAACATTAATTATATGAATTTATTATCTCCTTCCTAAATCGTCTATCGCATTTTCCTATTAAATTTTCCTATTAAATTTATAAAAAGAAACGCAAATATACAAACATTTTGAAGATTAATAACCTAACTCACGTTACCGAAAGTCATAATTCAATACGCACTCTCAGAGCTTTCCTTTACCATTGTTAATATGTGCCTTTCCCTTTTCACTGTAACTTTTTCACCACAAAGTATATCAGCATCAAATTCTAAATCGATTTAAGCACGTCCGTCTGTCCGTTTGTTTGTCTGTGTAATGTCTGTTGTTAACATTCTCTTGACCGCAAAATTTGAGCCATCGACTTCAAATTTGGCAGAAACATGGGAAGTTCTTGCACGCAGTTATCTTCGAATTTCTATTTGATTCATCATAACCTTGCGAAAATCCTTTTTGTCTTGACCAATAGATAAAATAATACTGAAAAATTAAATATGGCGTCAACACTAAGCATAAAATTTTCCTCAACTTTTTTTTTTTTTTGAAGTTCATAATCATTAATGTTCACGAAACTTTTATAGAAAATCACAACACAAACATCCAAGTAAACATTTTTAAAACGTCTTGAGGAATAATTGACTCAAAAATTTTTAAAATTTAGTTCTACTTTGCAATGCATACCCTTTTTGCATTTTTTCTCGATTCTTCACTCTTCACACTTTTTTCATCTTTCTCCTACTTTACGTTTCTCGTGGGCGAAATTACATAACAATAATAATTATATTCTACAGGATTATATTTGTAACTAACTTTATAACAGAAACTCAAACGTTGCAAGTTTTCTTTGGTGATCGTGTATACCGTGTTGAGCGTCTATGTATTATAATCAGTTGGCTGTATCAAGCGGCATTTGCGGACAATTTTGGAAAAATAATGGTCCGGACAACCAACGTGAATTTGAGGGGAATTTCACTTTTCCTTTGGTGTGAAACCTTTTCCTTTTTAGTGAAACTTTCGAGTATTTCAGACATTCGATTTGAAAGGAATTCTTCGTATGATATGCTATCGTAATTTATCCAATTAATGACGACTTTGGAATCTGGTCAAAGTATTATTTTTGATTGCTTTACGTGGTGTGCTTCTGTCAAGCACATTGCTAATACCACGGCAAGTAACTCCAACCTAGGAATAGATAAAGTTTTAAAAAGGGCTACATTTAGTCCTTCCAATAACGAAGGGAAAATAAACATTGCATGATTCTTCAATAAGTTACGGCTGAGAAGGCTGCTTTGCTAGCATCGACGAAAATATGTAGTTCAACTTTGGCTGTATAGTTTGCGTATTAGTTTTAATAACATCTTGGGAAACGAATTTTTCTCATGTCTTACAGCTTCTTTTACCAAGCAAGATAGAAGACGTATAACTTTTCTGGAATCGGCATGTTCCAATCTATTTTACTTCTCCATAGTTCTTGTGGTATCAGTTTTAAGCTTATCATGACATCTGCCAAAAAATCATATGAATCAAAAATATTATCAAGCCAATAGGAAAAGTGAACTATCTTTTTTAGGATTCTTAGAATATTTAACACCAAAAAGATTATGACCAAACCTAGAACATGTAAAAGCAATACAAAAATACGAACTAGAAACTAGCCATGTTCATTCCAAAAGCAGCGGAGACATCAGCCGTGCTTTATGATTTAAAAAAAGGTCAAAGGAAAAAGATAAACGAAAAATTGTTGAACTAACCAAAACAGATGAATTAAGTAACGCATTCGATTGTTGCAAAAAACAATTACCGACGCTTCACTTCTAGTCTACCCGGTCGAGGTATTACCTATATCACTTTCGTCTGACTTTTTAGATTTTGCTATGGGCGTAGTTTTACAACAATATGTTGATGATGGTTGGGTACCCCTTGGATTTTGCTCAGAAAGTTTACGCAAACACAACGCCATTAGGGCGCTTACAATCGAGAACTACAATCAGTAAAATTTGGTCGTAAGCATTTTGAAGGTCGCACTTTTGCGATTTATACAGATCACAAACCTCTTATGTTTGCCTCCTGCCGAAAATTGGACAAAGCTTTGTAAGGCAACTACGTCAACTGGGCTATATTTGATAATACAATCTTACATAAAAAAAGAAATAATGCAACCGTTGCTCTTTTGGACTAATTGAAACTATTTCTATGACAAGCAGTATTGATTGACGAGTCGTTGGCAAGAGATCAAGAAATTAAAGAGTTAGAAAACTTGCGTCAACACACACATCCTTGTTTTCAAGAAAGTTAAATTACCAAGTTCAAAATTGAAGCTTCGTTGTGATTACTGCCTGTTATACAAGCAAAATCTTCAATTAAAATGCTTATTGAACACCTCGTGTGGGCAGCAATGAAGGCAGACATAGCAAAATAGATTAAATTTTGTACATCTTGTCAGAAATCAAAAATTGAAGGACTTACCATAACGTCAACCGGTAACATAGAGATCCCTGGAGAACGTTTTGAACACATAAGCGTCCACATCGTTGGTCCATTGCTTTCCTCCGAAAATTGCATATACTTGGGTTGTCAGATTCACAATGTGGTCGAAAGCCAAACCTTTGGAAAGTATTACTCCTGAATCAGTTTCTTTCCTTCACGGCTGGATTTCTAGATTTTGTGTACCAATCCAAATTACAACTGATCGAGGCAAAGAGTTTGAAACCCATCTATTTTGGCAATTCTCCGAAGTGCATGGTTCCCAAATCGTCCATACAACATCATATCACCCTCAAAGTAACGGCGAAACTGAAAGATGGCATCAAACATTCTATTAACCGTAACATTGATACAAAATAAACGCTAATACTGGTTACGTACCCGCTGAATTAGTGTATGTTACAGCCTTGGTCAATTCGTAGCTGAAAAGAGTTTTTCGGCAAATAGCAACTGGATAGAAACATTTTGCGAGAATATGCAAAATATGTAAGATTGCAAAGTAAGTAGACATGGAAATACACCCTGGTATATTCTTTGAGACATAGCAAGAAGTTCCTATGTATTTTTAAGCAACGATTCCATATTGAAGCTTGTAACAGCCTTAGATTAAAGCGTACAAAGTTATTAAACGGATGGATAAAACGTTTGTAATTAAAGTAAATAACGCAGAAAAAACTGTATCAGCTGAGAGAAAATCGCTTCTCATTCGTTGATTTGTCCGTGGAATTACACGAAGAACGAAAAGGAATTAATCTCCTCAGTGGCAAAGTTCAAGCTAAGTTGAAAATGAAGGGGGCATTGTAGGTATTAATAATAGTTTTAGAATGATGGTAACCCTGTTAAGATATATTTAAAATGTAGATAAGTTGGTAGGCTTGCACAATGTTGGAAGACCTGAAATTAATTAATAAATTTCTACAGTAAAAACTTGAATTCAATATGTATATGTGCTATATGCAGTTTCCATGTGTTCATCAACGGAATATTCAAGAGAAATGCAAAACTCACTATAGTTACGACTAAAGTATGTTCTCGCGCACTTGAGCCAGGGAACGTTGACTTGGTAGTCGTGTTTCTTACCTACTCGGCTACTCATGCGGACATTGATTGTTGTCGACAGGTGACCAAGCTATAAAAAAAAGAAAGAGCTTTGGACCCATATACTACACTTGATTTCATATAAATATAAATTTCATATAAATTTCAGGAAATTACATATATATATGTATAGATTATTAGAACACAAAAAAATTAGCGCATATAAGTATTTAAAGGTCTTTTCATACAACTAAAAGCAAACAATTTCGGAAACATTGCTCATTTTGTAAGTTCGAAAGTGGAAATATGTCCATTTGACATCCTTGGTAATTCCAGTGCTAATATTCGCTGCTGCAGAACAATAATAAGCATAAGCTAAATATATATATGGTCTATAACTTGACTAATTTCAATAATTAATTATTCTGTTCCATACAAGCTTAGTTCGATTCAGATCAATCAGAAACGATTCCGAATCATTTCCAGCGTAATAAATGGTGAGTTATATAAAGCTCTTCAGGGTGTTGCGTACATTCGTAAAAACTTTATATACCCTTCTTCCACTAGTACTGTAAGGCACAAAAAAAATGATAAAATTTATTAATTTTTACATACAAATCGTATGGTATTTATTGGTGTTTTCTTGTTATAGCATATTTTGACTTTGTAACAATTTTAGTGTTCCGAAGGAAATAATAACTCAATATTAATTTTGTTATAAAACTCGAATGTTAAGTGAACGCAATCCATAAATAAAATAAATAAGAAAATTATATTGAGCTGTCACGGAATCTTTTATATATTACGTGCTTGCAAAACTTTTGATCTACAGGCAAAAATGATAAAGGTATGGGGAAAACCAGCGTACATAACGGTTGAACTCGATGGTTCCTCTACATAAAATAACAGTTTTTCATTTAGTGTTTTTGGTTTATTCAGCGTGGGCCGACGCTAATCATGGAGTGCTCGAAATTTTCCTTCTTCCAAATTCATTGCTTTTTGAAGACATCTGCTGCCGAAGCTCACGAAACACGTTCAGAGTCTTATGTAGATGCTGCTCCATCGTAACCAAATTGTCGCTTTTGCTTTGAATGGTTTAAAGTAGCGAATTGGCTGAAAATGCTAATTTTTGTGCACAAGCTGCAATAGTTGTCCAGAATACACTGTTGCAAATGGAAAGTTCTGCCACGCCCAACGTACTCACCAGAGATGGCGCCTCCTGATTATCACTTGTTTAGATCGGTGCAGCATAGATTGGCTGGTACGCGGGCTCGCAAAGTTGAAGTGCGAAAATGGGTCGGTGGGTGGATCGCTGCCAAACCAATACAAGTTCTTTCAACATGATATCGCCATGTTGCAAAAAATATTGTAAATTGTTGTAGAAAATGATAGAAACTATTTCGATTAATATTTATTGTTACAATTTTCTTTTTGCCTTTCACAAGTGAAACAGTGATCCAAATTCTTGGAAACTCCTAATATACTCATTCTTTATTCTAAAAAAGTTTGAAAAAAAAAGAAGAAAATTATACGAGTGTGAGGGAATATTTTACTCACACCTGCTTTATTTTATTTTCTGTACCTTTTCAATGCGCTGGTTGAACAAAGTGAACAAAAAATTCACAAAGCAGAGATGTTTACTGATTATGTGTACTGTAGGCTTGTTCTTTAGTCTATCCAGTCCATTTTCAATTAACTTGAGTGCAAGATCTTGCAATGCTTCTGCCAAATTTGAAGCCAATGTTTTCATTTTTACGCCTTCTGGGTGCAGGAGAGGGTTTGATATGCACATACATCTTGCCCTCAGTGGCGAGCATAATCGCCTTATAATTTTTAACTTCTTCTTCTCGGTTGCTCTGAATACGGCGTAAGTTTAGAATAGCGCCATAGTAGTTCTCGAAAAGTTAAGATAAAGTGCCATACCACAAATAATAAACAAAGTATTTAAACCTTTTTATTATTCTTTTGAAAAAGATTGCACGAAAATTGTCCCTAAGGGGCCGGTAGGTTTTAAATTGGTGGAAATATTCTACGGAATTTTTGTATGAAGATGAACCTAAAATATCTAGCTAGTTGGCAAAAAATTGAAACAAGAGTAGTATGGCAAAATATTTTGGAGAAAAAGGTTGTAAGAAAGAAATATGAGGGGCTCGGTAGAGAAGCGGGGCATCGCTGTGTGAGATAATTTATATTTTGCATGGACCGCTTTTACCATGGCATCGGCTACACCTGGCAGGACTAGGTCCATATATGGAGTTGCCAACTTCCCAATGGATTTCTGCAGATAGGTCTTATTTACGCACCGAATTTCCATAACACGTAATTTATTCTACTTATTTTATCGACTTGCTCTTTAGATCATACATTTTCAAAAACTAACCTTATTGACACCATATTTCAAGCCCATTTGATTTAGTAATTATTTTTTTCTATTTATTAACTTCTATAAACTTATTGATTCAATCACTTAATAACAATTTTCTGCGTCCGTTTTCTTCGTTACCAATGTCTCATTCGTTCGTTTATTGTTTTGCACTTTATTTTATTTTTTTTTTTTGTTTAGTTTCGGTAAGGTCGGCTTAAATCATCAAACACGCCTCATTTCAGTGAATTTAATATGAAGCACGGATTCTTCCCGTTGAATCGCCCAGTGTGTATTACAAAGATCTTGTCTCTCTTAAGTGCGCTAAACATATACCTATGGTCAGATTCGACCCTTTCTCCTGGACTACAGCAGAAAAGTCTCACAATATATCTTCCAACTTTAGGCAAACGTACTATCATTTCACTTAATAGTTCGAGACGTCGACGTTGTCCTTTCTCCTTTATTATTCAATTCGGCATATACTCTGTAAATAGAAACTTGGCCATTATTTACTCGGATGTTAAATTCAGTACTGGAAATTTTTCTGAGGCTTGTAAGATTATAATTCGGTATATTTATCATTCTGTACAGGCCCATACGCTTAGGCGCTGCTCACTGCTGGTCGTACTACTGCAAACGTATTTTTCACTACTAAGTCTCTATTGTGGTTATTTGTGTTCTTCATTTGGTAATGTGCTGGGCAAGATTAGTTCATGTCCTTGTGACACGTTCATTCCGTTGGCGACAATAATTAGTTGTCGATTTTTTCTCTCGCCCGCAGTTACGAGCGCATAATTGTCGTTAATTTCGACAGTCATTCTTCTAATGTCTATGTAGATTCCATTTACGAACTGTATCTATCGGTTTGTTGCTCTTTGTGATTATTGACACTATTGGTCCTGGTCACGTTATATCTTTTACTCTTACCTCGGCATCTATTACGTTAGGTTGTCGTGAGGACTCTGATGTTCAGTGTTATTTGTATGCGGTATTGATGTTCTTCATATCCTAGCAATTGTTATTGATATCTTTTATTCTCCATGCTCTTCCTTGGCCTCTTGGATGGCCACCAGATGTAGTCACCTCGGGCTCGTTTCACTCCTCAGAAAATCTTGCTCATCCTTTATGCAATTTTTTCACATTGGGAGTGATGATTGCAATGGGTTCGTCGCCATTTTATTTTTGACAAAGAAAAAATAACTTCCTCGTTCCTTGAGGCTCGAATAGAACCATTGAAAGTGAATAGTTGAAAAAGAAACAGAATATAATAGTAAAATTGAATGGTACATGGCTATAGAAAAATAAATAAGAATCGTCGATTCTGAATTAAGAAATTTCAATTTTTTTTGATTAAAAAAAAAAAATTTTGAATCTTCTGTTATTTAGCAAATTCACAACCGAAAGCTCGCTTCTTTATTTCGGTCTTCGTCAAGTTGAGGTTAGATTTGGAATATAATATTACTATTTATTTATTTTGGTGATTATTTGATTAAAATTTATTTATTTTTTTTGTTTAATATTGCGTAATATACGTCCGCCATGTTATATTATGTTACTATAGTTTTTGTTAAAATATGCATATTACTCGTCCGCAACGTGAGATAGAACAGAAGAGCGGGGAGCGAATTTCAATGTGTAAGATGTAATGTGGTATATGAGCATAAAAAGTAATTTGAAGGAATTGATGGGTGTGAAGGCGAAAAAGCTTAAAAGTGAGTAGGTTCATAAATTGACTGTAAACGCGTAGATGTTTTGATGACATGATTTAAGAAAAGAAAAGATTGCGACGTAAGCTGTTAAATTGTGTGAACGCAAAATGTCAGGGATGCTATGGTCAAGAGGACCACATATACTCAATTTGCAAAGTGTGGAATGGAGAATAAAAGTGGTAACGTTCGGACAGACAAATAGGATATGATCAAGAGATTGAAAGACACCACATGTGCATAAAGGGTTGTTTACTATGTTAATTTTGAATAAATCAGCATTACATCTCGTGTGATTGAGCATCAGCCTGTTAATAAGACAAATAATGTCACGTCTGAGTCTGCAATTGATAAACTAAGGAGCTTTATTTATTTGCCAAGAAAGAGCTGAATGCTTTTGTTCGATTGTCCTCAGATGTGCAGGAATCACAGCACGATCATCAAAATGAGATGGTCTGGAAGATGCAATTTTATCTGGATTATTGTTTCCAAGAATGAGTATGTGACTGAGCACCTAGAGAAAGTGAGAAAAGAAGTGTCAGACGTAAGCCTATAAAGTAAGAATCTAGTTTTTAATATGTAGCGGCGAGTTTTATCTGAGGTAAATGATTGTAAAACACCGATTTTACTATCTGACTTTATAAAGAATTTCTTTTGATGTTGAGTACTTGCTAAGCGGATGGCTTCCATAATCGCTAGTCATTCAGTCGAAAATATAGTGTTATATGGGTCATTCAAGAAGTGTATTAATATCTGGAAACCGAACGCCACTGCCTACAACATCGGTCTTAGACCCATCAGTAAAGATGAGTGAAAAATTTATCCGTTTGGTATTGACCAAGTTGGAGTAACGGTGGCGTACATATGCCGGAGTAACTGTGGATTTTCTCACTGGTAAGGGTTTAACTACTGATTGAAAATATTGAGAACCAAGAGGAATTTTGAGTACGCTATATACACCAGTTCTTTTAAAAAAGACAAACAAAAGGTTGTCATGAAACATGGAAAAACAGAAACCATAACAAAAAAATTTTTAATATAAAAATTTGAATTGAATAAACTACCAAAAATTTAGATTAATTTAATTCAATATCAAAAATTTTGAGAAGAAAAGCAAGAATAATAAGAAAAATGAATATAAACAACAAATGAGTAAAATAGAGATATTGGTAAGCAGCGTGCAGTTCCATGTTATTTTGGTGATGGGTGTTATACCAAAGCTCATTCATTTTCTCTCATTATTCTTTTCTTTCCTTCAATTCTCTGTTCTCTCGCATTTCTCTTTCGCACTAAAATTTAAGTTTGTCAGCGGTTTTTCAACTGGATAGCTTACGTTCGTAGATATATTACTTTAATTAAAAAATGTTTTTGTTTTGTTATATTGTTTTGTTCAGGTAGGGTCTCGTGAATGCGGATTCACCGAGTGAATTTAATTAATTAATTTAACAATTTCCGACGATATATTTTAACACCAAAAACAAAAAAAAAAAATAAAAATATGGGATTTATATTTGAATCTCTTATTCCCACCAACTTTATAATAAAAAACGCTTGAACACAAACAAAAAAAAACGCTATCTATCGAATTGGTGTGGCTCATTTTTTAAGTTATGTAAAACATACGTGGAACATAGGTATCTATTACGGCTTGCCCAGAAAAAGCTATGTTCTTTGTTTATGTTTTGCAAGCATTGCAAGCGTGTCCTTTGAGCCACTTGGCCCACTTTCTGTAATAAACTGCGTGCAAAACCTTAAAATACTTTTGTCGAATTTGAAATGAATATTTTCGTTTTTACACCATGTTTACCGCAGACACTACACGAGAAGTCAGAATTTGATGCTGACCAAAAATATATACTTTGTGGGGTCTATGAAGCTTCCTTCTGAATGTTGCAAACGTTATGAAACATATAAATGAAAATGAGCGAACGCTTGGTGGTAGGTATAAAAAATAAAAATAATTGATATATAGAAAAATACTAGGGACAAAAAGAAATTAGACTACATTTTTTTAAAATACCCGCGCTATGATATCGATGTGTACTTTTTTGATTGTTTTGAGCAGCTGGTGCATTTCCAAAGCAGCTATTTTTTGTTTAAATAATCTTGTTCCCAACAATTTTTAGCATGGAAAAAACTGTTGCACAAAGAATTTGTATCAAGTTTTGTCAAAATATAAAATGAATTAAAAATTTTACGGTGATAAGTGTTTGTCAAAATCACAAGTCGTTAGATGTATAAATTTAGTGAGAGTCGTGGGGTAGTCGAACACGAACCTCGTTCGGGAAGACTATCAACCTTGACTTATCATGAAAACACCAACAAAATCAAAGATCGTCGATAATTGGTATATCAAAAGGATGAGTACAAACAACTTCGAAGGACGATTTGGGTGTGTCTTCTCGTTTGGTTTCGAGAGTTTCGTCTTTCTTTGTAGAACAAGGTCGTGTTGAAAGAAATGCTTTCTATGAGTGCTAATGATTTAAAATGCATAATTACTTGCGATAAAACATGGATTTATGCCCATGCTCCGGAAACAGCTTAACGATCTAGTGAACATCGTGCTACATTTGAACCCAATGAAAGAATCGCAAAATAGTTTAAAAAAAGCACTGCTATTACTAACTCAACAGGGCAAGTGTGTCTAAATATGCACACCGATATGATAGAGTAGCTACTTTACACTTACTTTTTCCATAGCAGTAAGTCTTTTTCAATATTGCTAAACTTAACATACATTTTTTTATTTTATTAAGACAATTGATTGAACAACTTAAAATTTTGTAATAACTAATTCATTTTTTTATTGAACTTAATATAGACCGCGAATTTTTTTTATCGTGAATTATAAATAACATATATACCCAATTTTTTTTTTTAATTGTAAAAAAATAATCTTTTCTGGCCTTGTGATTTTCTATAAGTGATATGTTCTTAATGGTTCATATGAAATATTCACAGGAATACATTTTGACTGGCATAGTTAGTTTAAGCACACAGCATTACATATTTTAAAATAAAAATTGTGGTTATAGTACGCTAACATTTACAGCTGAAGTTAAAGCTTTTCTTCAGGCCACGAACCTTGCTCACAAAGCTAAACTTAAAAAGTTTATGATCATAGATAGTTTGTCGGCCTTGATAGCTTTTAGATTTCAAGCGAAGCACTATTAACAAAATAAAAAATACCATCGCCGCGCATGAAGACAAAATTAAAATTTTTTGGGTTATAAGTTATATCGATCTCTTGGGAAATGAGCGAGCAGTCCTAACGGCGACAACCCCAGCTCCCACTCCTTCAGTTATGGACGACATAATAGAAAAATTTGACCTTCTAATGTATATTAGGAAAAAAATTAAAGAGAAAACTGACGAGCACAATCGAGAGTACTGCCATCCACACTACTCGCATAAAAAGAAGAACTGATACTCTTAGTTGCCATTGCTCATCCTACTTTTAATCCTAGAATTTATTTTTTTGGTCTAAATAAACTACAATAATAATAATAATTATATATATATATATATATATATATATATATATATATATATGGACATATACATATACATATACATGTATGGGGATCACAGGTGGGATAACATATCATTTCGAATAATAATTCTTCTACATTACTTATCAAATAACTTAACAGAAAAACAAATTTTACGCGAACGGCCACTCCGTATCTTTATCATTGGCAAATAAATATCCGTGATAATGCAACAACAATAAATCCTTGAAGCAATTATAATGCAAAATAAGTTTACCTCGTCGGGTTCCTTTTTTATATGGGTTTCACCCCTGAACTCAGTAGATGATTGCACGATTCATTCGTATTACTACATAAACGCCCTTCCCTTATAATTTATGTTGCTAACTACTTTAGTAAAGTTCTCAATTTCTGCTCTGAATTTATAATTTCTCCCTAACTAGTAATCTAAATTCAGAGGCTCCGCCGCATCCCCCATAAACCATAGTTTTCCTTTAAATATTAAAGAATCGCATCCTACTGCACTGTTTGTATTGTAATAGTTTCCAGTCAAACTATTTTTTCAAGCCGCTTAGCCGTCTTTTATGCATGTAATAGTCGTGATTTGTCACTACGCGGTTTAATGCATTACTTGATTGAATTTCTTCTTCTTCTTCCCAACACTTTTTAACCACCAAATTTATTTATTAACGCAGTTGCTTTTTTGTTTTTACTTACATGGGATTTTCTCTCTCTACACTTTAAAGAATAATTAAGTTCTCCACATTTTTGTTTTTGTAATATTTATCTTTACCAATTCTTTACGAAGCCACCATTAGTTATTATTTTTTTCTCTATTTATTAAACCAAGTTTAGTCCTTGTTTTTCCCGTGATCCTGTGATTCCAATTACCTTCAATTCCGTGTATGTAATCTTTTTGTATTTACTTACTGCATAATAACAATTTCGATATGCTTTATGATAACTAATCAGATTTCTATCAATATGTATAATGTATCCAACGTGTTTTACAATATCTTTTTCCTCGGCTTAATTGGCCTAACTGTTGTACCTTGCACATCTTTGGTATTGAATATGTGCGGATTTATGTGCCAGTTTCAAATATTTATGAGAAACCTATCTTTTATTATGCTTATCTGCTTGCCTGATCCTTGTCCATGCATTTTGTGGTCAATACAATCGCAATTTTTTTTTCATATTTATATATATTTTATTGAAATTTAGATATTTAGTTTTAGATATTTTAATGAAATTTGATACACTAACGTGTTTTGGGCCAAGGGTGACCCTTGTTGAAAATGAATCTTGTGGGGTCGTTCTTACTACCACTTCTCGTATAAACACTTGTTTGAAAAGAGTAGTTATATGGAAAATAATGTGAAATTTTGTTAATTTATCGGCAGAAATTCCTAGGTAATGCTATTTCGGCATTCTAAATTGATGTGAAAAATTTGGATCAAATAGATAAATTTTTAAAAACCTTCTCTTAAACAGTTCGTACGAAAACTAAGTGTTTGTATGGCAAGAAAGCCTAACTTTTGTTAGTTGGTCATGAAAATTGATCTATAAAACTATAAGCAAAAATTCACCGCACCAAATTTTGTCCACGCAGATCTATTTTGTGTACCCTGTACCACATAAGGGTTCTCATGAAAAGTAAGCCATTATACTGCAATCGATGTAATTTTCAGGGTTTTGTGGTGATAGTTGATCCATAGCAGTAAATTCACATAGAAATGAATTGTGGCAGGGTTGGGCCTGACACCATATTAGTCCTTCCGCGTTTATATTGAGACAAGATCGAATTTTTTTCATGGTATTTTATCATGAATACAAGTGAGGAATTGTACTAAACGAAATGACGCAAGGTATTCGATGATTGGCCTTGCCGGACTGTAGTTGAATGAATTTGGACCTTGACACGAAGAGACAGTGTTTAAAACTTCTTTGTGTCCATTTGCTTATTTATTGCTTTTGTCAACTTATAAAGCGCACTTGTTAAACTATTTAAAATTTTCTCCCTTTCATAATCATTTTTTATATCACATTCGGTAATGAAGGAAATGTTTTAATCGTAATGCTTGCCTTGTGAGCGCGAAATTAGGAATCATTATCATAAATATATTTGTTAAAGATCAGTCAATTTATTGAAATAAATTGCTTACGCGAGCCTGTACATATATTGGAACACTTACGACACTTTTAATAGTATTTTTAAAACTACATTGCGTAGCACTTCGAAACCGACCATTTTTTTAAGCAACTTCTTTGCTCTATTTCTACAGCCCGCAATTGTCTAATTAAAACGGAAAAGTACCAAAATTCTTAAAATATTATCCAATTTTTATAAATATAATAATAATATAAAAAACAATTAACTACAACTTTTTTTCGAAAAAGTTGTTCAGCCCCACGCGCCTCGCTTAAGAAAGTTACTACGAAGCTACAGTTGAAATTTGAAATCAATCGATGGAGAATTGTAAGCATTCGAAAAACATAATTTCGGCAAAAAAGTGGATAAGCTTTTAAATAGTGGTAAATTTTAGGACTTTTAAATAAGAAATCCACTTTCTGGGCCGCACGAGAATTTCGACCACCTCATAAAACCTGGAAAAAATCGCACTCACTTAAGAGTCGATCCAGCCTGTCAGTCTGTTTATTCATTGGCTCTATGATTGGCAATTTAAAATTTTGTTTGCAAATATAAAATTTCTTCATTAGTGTTTTCTTTTGAAATTTCCATATCGAAGTAAATTTAAAACTTCAGCACTTTTAAATTCAAGTGAAAATAGAAATATTCTTGTTTTCCATACATACTAATGTCAATACTTTTCTGAATTGGATTTGCACTTTTCTGCATTGGAGCCTGGAGCAAACTCGAAAATAATTCAAAAAGGGTACTAGGTTTTTTTATTCTCACCATTGAAGAATAGCAATATATTGATTTTGTCAAAATGTTTGCGACAGGCGGACTCAAAGACTATAAAGCATATATATTCTTGATCACTATAAAAATTTGAATGGATCTGTTCGCCTGTGTAAAGTAAACATTCTCTTTCCCGCAAAAATGGAAATATCGCTGTCACAATATCGCTGTATTGATTATGGGCCTAATCTGGTACAATATACATCAAGAAAATTTGTGTTCAAAAGAAAGTCGCTCATAGACTATATCGGATACTTCAATAAAAATTCTGTGCAAATCACCCACGGTCGGTTAAAGAGAATCGAAGTTCAATTTTCTTCCCTTTGCTTAATATGAAATTGGGAAAGAAGAAGATACGGCCACAGCCGAATCCATAAACTCTGATGTATACATATTAATTGTAATTACAAATTATTTTTTATATGTTAAATAAAATATTCGAAAAAACAATTTTTTTATTAATCGTTTTAGGGAGCTAAATTTTCCAATAAATAAGTTTATGAGCACCTCTTTACTATTTGCAAAATCGTCAAGCTGTCACTAACTCAAAGGCTACCAACTTATAAAGAAAATTTCTTCACATTACAAGAGGATTTTAATCATTCAAAAGAAAAACATTTTTCCATCAGCTTACTATACTACTGGTAAAATATGAAAACGTGAAAAAGATCAATTATAATGCAATATTAAGTTTCTTAGGAAAATTTAAAAATTGCAAGAAAGGACGGTTATGTAGCAGCAGTATCTGCATATTGCAAACTGCACTCAAAGAGTGGACTATATCTGCCATCCCCATTAAAGCAACTGCCGTCTACTTCAGTTACGTAGGGCTAGCCTGCTACGATCTCGCACATAATATAAAAAGAATTTCGTAACATCATTATGCAGCCCCAATCAGCACAAAATATGGTAAGTACTATCTCCCATTATGCTTTAAACAAATATTTTTGAATTCACTAATAAGTCATTTCGGATTTTTATGTTAGAATGTACATCCGAAACTATTAACTTGTAATCAGGATGATTTGGTTCAGTATTTGAATTAAGAATGTCTTCACAAAGCGCTACGCTATCATTTTAATTATGTTTTCTTATCCTATAGCGATTTATTAATTACTGTTATACGGAAGGACTTGTCATATGATAGTTTCCTATTCAAAGGTGGAGATGAACTTATTTTATTTGTAGCAAAAGTCAATTTGCTTAATTCTTTACAACCCGCTTAAACCTTTTGGCGCAAATATGCTTATTATCTTAGAAACTAGTTTAAAATTTAATATATTAGGTGTATAAACACATTATCGATCTTCTTTGACGAAATTCAATTCTACTTAAAACATACTTGTTAGAAAACTTAATAATCGAAGCAACCGCCAGCATTATCTATTCGTGGGGTAGCTTACCGACGCCCTCGCGGCAAGAATTTTTCTGCGTCGAGACGAAATATCCATCAAGCCATTTTCGCAAATCTTCAACATCTTTGCGACACTAATCTGCTAAATGTCTGCAACTATCTAAACAAGTAGTAATCTAAGGGGGCGAAATCTGAAGAATTCTCCGCACTGAAAAGTGCCCCCGCCAAGTTGAAGATCACTTGCTTGGTTGCTTCGTTTGTGTGCGGACTGGCGTTGTCATGGAGTAAACCCATTTTTGGATTGCCTTTGTTCAGAACGCTCATCATCTTAAAGACTAAAATTTTTTTGGTACGAAATCTCGCAAACCACTTTTTAACTGCTCCATAACTTGATGCATTTTCACGATAAACTAATATAATAATTTCAGTGGTTTCAGCTGTGTTTTTTCCCACATTAAAACAAACTTACATGCATTGCCTTAAATGCTGGTTATAGACATCAGTCTGTCAGCACTGAGCGTTACCTCGCAAGCAACTGGAACTTATACTGTACAAGCATCAAAGTCAAAACTATATACACCTAAAATTTCGACAGAATAGAATGCAACAGTTAGATTTTATACACCGACAAATTTCAAGGTAGAAAATCTATTTATAAACCTAATAAATTACAAATCGTTTCAAAAGAGTTTACTTTCATTTCGGACGTCCGTTATGTTTTTATTTCCAAACGCGCTCTTTTTTGCTTATGTGTGATTTTTCCACGTCAGTCTTCTATCTAGATTCGTGCCTAAATGTTTGAAACAGTTCGATTCAGAAATTTCATCGACGTTAAGAAATACTGGAAAACAATTGCCTTTTCTTTTAAGTAAGCATGACGTGCGTAGATTTTTCAACACTTACGCATATGTTACGTTCCTTCAGTCTTGTAGAGACCTTATAAAGACGTGCTTGAGCAAAGTTTGAAGCTTAGTTTTTGCAGTTAAAGTCATATCATCCACATATGTGGCAACAACGATGTCTTCAGCCAGTGGCGTATCTGACCTGAAAATTGTGTACAGCACAGGGCCTAATACGCTACCCTGTGTAATATCCACATTGATTTCACAGAGCAGTTGAAAAAAAAGGTTGAACGGTAGATAATTGAAGTTTTAAAAACGTGAGCGTCTTGTTAGAACCTGATTTATATATACCATTGGAGTCTTTTATCGGAACGTTTCTCTTAGTCGGTTTTTTCAATATGAGGTTTAGGGAACATAGAATAACGTCATCTTAAGTTTTTAAGTTGTTTTCGATTATTAACAATGCATTTGCAACCAGTATTAGCACCATCTTCATTACATTTATAATTCACGGCGTCGCTTTAACTAAATTCCCGACCTGATTCATTGCTAGGAACAGCTTGCAAAATATGGTGAAATATTGTTTGAGTCAATTTTGTTCTTTTTGTTAACATCAGTCTATACTTTCCATAGATTACACATTAGACGTTGTTCTAACCCCATATTATTTTTAGGTATTGCCAACCCTTAACTTAGGGCTGGGTATAAGGGTTCTAATAGAAAATATGTTTTTATATGGCAAAATATCCAGTTTTTGATATAAAATTTAACTTTATCAAAGTTGGACCGCGTAGGTGATCAACGCATATAAAGATTGTTATAAAACAGTAAATCTTATATACAAAAAACATCTAATTTTTAATATTTTACGATGGAAATGGGTCCATAACAGCAATGTAACATTAAATTAACCATAAAAATTATGGATCACATAGATCTATCTTTTGGACCATCACAAGAACTCGTGAAAATTAACCGCTTTTCTGGCGACAAAGTCGGCTTTGTAGTTTTTTATGGCGGCAAAAACTAAAGGATAATGATAAACTCTTTAAAAAGTAAATTAAGTTTGCCACGGTGGTTTGATGTATTGTCCATCCTCCAATATAGAAAATATGTCTTTATATAAAAATAATGTATAATGTGTGGTATATTACCACGAAAATAAACGAATATTTGGCGAATTCTGAAATCTAAATGCCGTACATATTTAATACTTCGATACAATACAATAAAATTCTTTCATTTGAGGGAAAAGTTTGGCAAAAACCTACTTGATTTTTAATTAAAACTATATTGCTTAACTACTGACTAGATACATGGCTATGGTATTATGCAAAAATTGTCTTTGACCAAAGGGCATCTAATTGCTGGTTTTGTCTAAAGGTAAGGTCCTGTCTTCTATTTTAAGTCCAGGTTACGTTTTGTCAGCGAAATCTTTGGCAGTTCTGTGTTGATTCCTGACGATAGCATTCGTTTAGTGCGTCAGAATTCTAGAATACGTTCGTGTTTGCGTTCATCGATCCGATTTTGTAAGTGGTTTTAAAGTCGCAGTCGGGTAGTTTTAATCTGAACTGATTTTAATGTTTGAATACTGATACAGGTAAACCTATGGTCAGCAACAGCTGTCAGTGAAAAAAGTTGTTCTCAGTATATAGCAAGTAAATCTTTCTCTACTACCGATTTCTTTTTTACATTTTTATTTAAGGGACCTAAAAGCGCAAGATATTGAGAGACCATTTTCGATGTGTTCACGTAATAAAATTGCACATTTATGCTGCTATCATAACGATGGATGGTTTAGCAGGGTTGAGATACCTTAATGTTAGAGGATCCATAAGTACGCGGAGAAGCATTGGTCTCTGTCCAATGGAAAATTAGGCGTTTTTAAATAAATCATTCAAAGGTCTTCTTCTTTTACGTGTATTGGAGATTTATCATTCAATTGTAAAGTTTGGAGAATACAAATAATTTGATAAATTAGTGTTTCTCCATCAATGTGTAAACCGCATGATGTGTTTTGAAAATTGCCATTGGGCCCGGTTTACGGTTCTCGTTACCGGGCAAACTCAATATCGAATATGCCATTTGGGTTGATGGATCGAGCATTCGTTAACGCGAATTGAGTTGATGGCATTCGGTAGCGTATGTGCATGTTTGCATGTGAAACAGAAAAATAAAATATCATTATGAATTTAAATATTTCACAATTTTCACAATTTTTTCAAATTTTTGGACACAGAAAGATTACTTAAAGAAATTAAATAATTATTTTCGATGCATTTACCTGGTGATGTCATAACATTTGAAAAAGGATAAATGAATGGAATGAAAGAATGGAATTAACAACAAAACTTTCGTAAACAAACTATTTAAAAATCGTTCTGGAAATAGGATATATTGTGGTTGCGTGGGTAATGTATAGACAAGTTAAGTATGGAAATTATAGATATTAAGCTAGCTATAAAGAAAAAAAGAGTTATAGTTTAGTTAGAATAGTTTAAATAAACGGTAAACTTTGTTTTATATTTTTCTTCAATAGATTTTATTTTTTTACCAATTTTTTTCAAAAATTTTATATATCGTTTAGTTATTTACTCACTTTTCTTCCTTTTCCTTGCGTTATTTTGCTATGCATACACCAACAATGTCACTAATACACCGTTGTATATACAATGAACCAGAAGCCAAACTCGATACGAAAGCAATCAGCTATCATCAACCCAAACTGCTATCGCATCGTACGATAGCTCGATAACGAGGATCGTAAACCAGCCGCAGGTCATATTTCACGTTATCATTTTCAATTATTCAAGGATCATTGCTGGACAATTTTTTCCTATTTATATATTTTTGATATTTTTATCTGTCCATATTGGTTGTATAATCACTGGTAGTATTTATGTAGAATTTTCAATTTCGAACAGATTATTTATTCATCCCAGTTAGCCCAAAGCCAGAATTATAAGAAATTATCAATACAAAAGGCCAATCTGCCAAAATCTGTTTTCAAGATCCAACAGAATAAATTAAACCAACTGTAATTCATTGTGTAATTTGTTATTATTATTATTATTATAATTTTAGACTAATGAAATATATTCTTAAGCTAAAAAAAAAAAGACATTGAGCACTAGGACCACAGGCTATCGGCCCTATTTTATACATTACATATTGAGCTTAGCAGTTTTAATAAAGTAATATATTGGGTTGATATTCTGCTCTGTAGGTGATTGTAGAATGTCCATAGGGTTAGTCGCTCAAAATGCAATACTTCTAGCCAAGGAAAAGTTAAGGCAGTCACAGAGAATGTGTTTTATGGTGAGAATTTGTACACAATTGCAGATTGGGGGGGCAGACTTCTTCAAGATCCATTGGTGAGTTGCAATTATATGGCCAAGGCAAATTCTCGAAAATGTTTGGATCGTGATTTTCTCAACATTTGTTGGATATAAAGGTGGAATTAATTGAGGGTTAATAGAAGAGTAGTGCTGATGATGGTATTGCGTTGATGGTGGAGCGTCGTCCGAAAAGCATAACAATTTACTGATAGACAGGTTTAAGGATGTTGATATTAGATTTGCAGCTATTGCCGCAAATTATCAAAGCATAGTCAATCTTGCTTAAAACAAGCATTTTGGTAAAATAAGCAATAGTGTTATTGTGCGCATGACTTTTCCAAGCAACGTACTGTATGAAATTCACCCTTGTTAAAATAGAATTTTTTAACCGAAGACACTGTGTTTTCCAACGGTATTTGTTGGAAAAGGTGAGCCCGAGAATACAGATCGTCTGCACGTTTAGTACTGATAAGGCATTAATATGTATCAGTAGATTTCCTGCATCGCATATCTGCATTCGACAAATGTGCAATTTTTTTGATTTTTGTATAGAAATTTTAGCCCCTGCCTAGTTTGTCCATGTGGAGATCTCTTGTCCAATAGATTCGAGGATGTTCATTGCCTTCGTGCTATCTCTTCGTTTTGTTAAATTATATGCATCGTCCGCGTAGAGACAATGTTCGATTCTCGGTACATGGCGAAGAATTTTACTAATTTCACTGAAAGCGATCTGAAAAAGCATAACAGAAAGAGGAATGCTATTGATTAGCGGAAAGGAATCAGAGAGGTGATTGATCTAACTTTAAACCGCCGATGCGACATGAATGATTTGATGTAGTCGAAAAATTTGGGTCCAACGTTCCATGATTTCAAGAGTGTTAAAATAATATGAAGACCAACTCTGTCAAATGCTTTTTCGGAATCAATTGAGAGAATTGTTACATGATTCAGTTCGGAAATTGCTTTGCTTGAAAAATAATCAATATGTAAAAGAACGTCGATGCACCCCTTACCCCTCTTGAAACCAACTTGTTGCTTTGTAATCACGTCCTTAGACTCAAGAAACCAAGATAATCTAGATCATAATCTTTTCTAATATTTTTGACAGGCAAGATAAAAGAGATATTGATGCAATGGAGACATTTTTTGACTTTGGAATTGGAACTACTGCTGCCAGTTTCCACATGTAGGGTATATGGCCAGTCAAAAATGCCGTATTATATAGGTCCAGTAATTTCTTTTTACTTTGTGAGGTATATTTGATTTTATAAAACAATAACTCCTTATTTGGAATATGAATTTTGATCACCATTCGTGAAGTAAGCAGTATATGATTTGGGTGGAATAGAACTAAAAGAACTTCCACAATGGGTCTCTTGAAGGGATCTAAAGGTTGGATTAAAACATTGGAGTGTGCGTGTGTTTGATGTGTGATGAGTGTTTGATTTTTTCAATATTATCTTTGGCTGGTGATGGAATTAGTTTCGCAATATGGTTTTTGATTGATGGTAGAACAGGTTTTTCATAGGAAGAAGTTGGAGTTAAACGCTTATTAGGCTCGATTTGCGAGACGACGGCAGCGTAGGTATTACTTTTGTTAATTCTTTGGGTTCGAGTTGGATTTATTTCCCGGTAGTTGCGTCGCGCTTTACCCATGCTACAGTAATTTTCTGTTTTGATTTTTAGAATTGCACGTATTTGTATAAAACGTGGGCGAGATAGTCTATATATGTTGTAATGCCAACTAGGGCTTTTTTTTATTCATTTGTCCCGCCTTTGGTTGTAAGTCTCAGTTGTGTATAATCTGTTGAGGAATGTGTATTTTATTCTGTTTTAAACCAGAAAAAATGCAGCAGATGACTATTTCACCTCGAAATTACGAAATTTCTGCACAGAAGATGGCCGTGGTGGATGTTTCGGTTATTAAGCTCTGTAACAAGTATGTGCTACATAAATTTTAATTTTATTTAAAAATACAAGATTTGTTTCTGCCCCAAATACTGTATGGAGGCAATATATACCTTACCATGTGCGTTTTTCTGATGAACATAAGTTTTATTTACCACTATTCTTCTGATATAATAGAAACTTCTCATGCACTGCCACTGTGTTTTTAAAACTACGGTACATATGTCAAGCAGATATTTTTTACTTTTAAAGTTGGATTTGACCCTGCTACAAAACAGTTTTTTCCAACGAATATATATATGTGTGTAATTAACCATGTAGCTGCGTAATTTATTATCGAAAGTTTCTCGTAGAACGCGTAGATACTATCAAACGATGACATGCATACACATCGAAAGCAATGCAAAATAAATTGTATGGAACTAAAGCGAACCAGAATATAATTTTCATACCCTACGCCACTTGTGTTATAAGGTATATTATGTTTATCCGGATGTACGTTACCAACAAGGACTGGAAATAGACCTGTCATTTATTATACCGATCGATTCAGAATCACTTTCTAAATCGATTTAAGTTTGTCTGCCCATGCACTTTTGTGTTGTGCCTATAGATCGAAATATTTTCGTAATATTTAGTACATTGGCGTGTTTTAGCGCAAAGACGATTCCTGTTAAAAAGGGTTCGAGTTTGGATCACCTAGGTCTACTTTAATCAAAAGTAGGCGTTTATGTGGCAAAAATGTGCAATTTTTGATATTTTGTGGCGACAAATAGTTCGTAAGAGTAATTTCATACACAACCTAGCAGTAAAATTTGTATCAAGTAATATGTATATAATTTCGACTACATCGCATACAAAGGTTGTCGTAAAATATAAATCCTAACTAAATTAGATGTGTAATACGAACTTACCAAATTGAATTTTTATCATATATCGCATAATGATTTATTCAATTATTTGTCTTCTTCGTTTGTGTCTTTTTTTAAGAACATGTATTCTTTTTTATTTATTCATTTTATTTTATTAATTTACGCATGAAATTCAATTAAAATAAATGAACAACCGAATTCAATTGACTCTTAGAAGTAAATCTTATGCTAATTACCGTTAATAACTAACAGAAAGTAATATAGAAAGAAGTACAGAAAAAGAAAATGACGGAAATATAAAAATAAAATTCATATATAAATAAATAAGGAAGAGAGAAAAAAAAAAGAAGTAAAGCAATGCACACATCCAGCACAGAGGCACAGCCGCAGCCCGTACAAATCAGGGTTATGAGTGATGTCCGGAGCCGTTGTAAACACACAAAACCTTGGCAATCGATAAACGTAAACATATCCGGTTCATTTTCGAATCATGCTAAAGTGTTAAGATTATAAGCTAATTTAAATACGACATCTATTATTATTTTCATACCAGAGTCTAAACAATCCGATCTAAATGATCAATCCGATATCATTTAGATTTCTGCAAACGACTCTGAGCAGATTGAAAAGCTCGTAATTATATCTAAATTGACAAATTGACTTTATGAAGGTAAGATTTCTAACAGAACAATTCAGGACATTCATGCTTATCTCACCAAGTACTCTAAATGAACCGATAGTACTAGTTACTGTTATGATTAGAAAGGAAATTTCAGGAGTATATCTATGTTTCTCAAGTGCAAAGAGCAGGAAATGTTTTCGAATGGATTTTATTGGGTCTACATAATATCTATAGCAAGAAGACCACACAACAGTAGCATAGTCAAGTATTGGTCTCACAAAGCTCATGTATAGCCTTTTCGTAATGTAAGGATCATTAAGCTCTTTGGACCATCGTTTAGTAAAACCTAGCGCCGAACCAGCTTTATTTAAAGAGAGCTCAATATGCAAATTAAAACGTAATCTAACGCTCTAAATGGATGAACGAATCTACGTTTCCCAACTTTTGTGAATCGATGAAATACTCAATATTGAATGAATTCGTTTTGAAGAAAAAAAGCTTCTTGAATTTTTTTAAATTTCGATTTTTTTAGATGTAATGAGCATTATGTAACCAAATTATTTAAGTCAATTTGAAGCTGATACGAACGCGATCCCAAGGAGAAGGAAGAAGATAACAGGAACGATCCCAACAAGATCAAAAACGAGAACGAAGATATGAATATAAGTGATAAAAATGATGATGTAGGGAGCATTGTTAGAAATTAAATTTACAAAATTAATTTATGCACAGGACAATTAAACCAGTCTTAGTCTTTCATTGCCTATTGGTATACGTAAATGCTCATACATAAAATAAAGCATTCTCATTTGTATATATCAATCTGTAGGCAGCCACGGCAGAGTTGCTAAACAATTAATCTACAATATTCCTCCGCCCACGAGTCGATACGGCTTGAAACGCATCGACCATGTTGGTGTTGTACTGGAAGTTGTTTTGATTACGGCGGGGAGTGCTGGCCCATCTATTTGTATTAGTTTGACAGGTCGGCGCCATTTCTTTCGGCGAGTTAATTAAGAAAAATATTCGAGCAGCCACCGTTTCCAAAATCTTTGCTTCATTTGCTGAAGGATGTGCTCTTTCAAACAAACCTTTTTAAGCACAATTGGCGTCTGTGCCATGCTTAGGCAGTCTAGCAAAAAATTATAAGGCGTCAACGGATCATTGTCGATACTTTCAACTGGCAATTGAGTGAGCGGTCGTAAATTTATTAAATATTTCTGACCCTGTCAAAAGACTGTATCCAATTGTGGCGTTCTTTCCTTTAAAGTGAATTTCAACACTTTGCTAAGCTCTGAAGCTCCGCCAGCAGAAGGATAGCCTGTGGTATTTAAATGTCATTCTATGCCTCTATTTGGACATTCATAAATCAAATGCTGCTTGGTAATTACAAATTTTGCCTTACTGGCGCCTAACAACTTTGTGTTTTTGAATTGCTCTAGTCGTCATGCAACAAAAATCGCAACCTATGTCTTTTGAGTCCGGCGCTCTATGACAGTCAAAATAGTCAATAGCTGTATAGATAAAGGATCTAATATAATAAGTTGCAGAGTTGCAGCTTGGCAGCTGCGAGCGCGCTGTAATCATACTGTTTTACTTTGTGTGTAGGAATTTTGTAATTTAATTTTTTTTAATTTTATTGCTTTATACGCTTTTAAACCCTGATTAATTATAAAAGTATTTAAAAATTTTTTGAGTTATATTGAACTTTTTGTGTTGATAGTCATCTTGGTTTTTGCGATCAGCAGCATTTTATGCTCTCGTCAAAAAGTCTCCTTGTTGTTTTTTGCGTATTGTTGCTCCCAAACATCTGACTGGATGCAGCGTTTACAGTTTTTCTCTTGATTTACTTTTTGTTTGCTGTATTTGTAATTGTGTGTAGTTTGCGTCTAATTTAAGAGATCGTTTTTGAATTAGTGACAATGACAAAGTTTTTTCTTTTTTCACAAACTCCATTTTGTTTGTTGCTTTCTGACGTGGAGTGTATATACACAACATGTCGAGCCAAAGCAGGGCCTCATGCTGAATGATTCATTACTTGTTGGCTTGGCGAACGGTTTTGTCACGTGAAGTTTGCAGGATTAAGTTAGTAATGTCCCGACTGTAGGAAGCGGGATATTGACTTTTATAAGTTTTTTACGGAAACAAGGAATGAGTTTTCTAAAATCTCGGGACATTGTGTGGCAAGTTTGGAAAAATAAAGACAATGTTCGATGAATGTCGCTATCTACAGCACTAATCTTCTCGCCCAGCCTGTAAAGGACCTACTTGTAGTGTAGTCATCTCCATCTTCGCCTAAATCTCATTCGCCAAGGCATTCGAGTGTTCCATTCTTGCCGACAAAGAGTGTTGGCGTTTGAAGGGCATCTCCGCCCAATGGTGCCACTCAGGCTACTCCGTCTACATGTCCAAAGTATATTAATCAAAATAACAAATCCGGCTCTCCATCTGGCTGTTCGGGTGTGTCTCCTAGTTACCATGCCGGGAAAGTCGTACACGCTGCACATGGAAATGTGGTCACACCCTCTATTTTCTCATAAATTCAAAATTCTCTGCCGTTTCTAGTAGGGATGACGTTTGTTTGGTGGCACTACTTCACAAAAAGGCAATATTCGTGTCAAGATTCGCGGCTGATACTTCTGAGGATAGCATAAAAAGTTACCTTGCTGCAAAAAGCCTATCCGTCAATTTGAAGCGTATTAGCATTTTTAAATTGGCTCCGTGTCAACATAAATAAACCGTTGTGGCCAGTTGGATCTTTAATGAAGGAATTCATTCCTCGGGAAGAACCCCGCAATACTGATTCGGTAGCTCTTCCACCCTCAAAAAGTAAATGTTTCTTGAGGCCCAGTAACTTTCATTTATCAGAATGTTAGGAGCCTGAACTTAAAAATTCGCTCTACTTTTCTAAATTCAGTGAGCACGAAGTTTTCCTGTTTGGCTTTCACTGCAACTTGGTTAAAGTTTGATTTACATGGGTCGGCACTTTTTTACAATTCTTCCCAGATTTTCAGAAAGCATTGACTAGATCGCACTGGTGGTGGTGTTCTAATTGCCATAACCCGCCTACTATTCAATCGAATTTCCTACTACTCCCGAAATCGAATTTATTTGCCCAAATACGGATATCTCTACTTAAAAGAAACATGGCGCACATTTTTGACGTGGCCGAAAAGCCTAAAGCTACCGATATAGTCATAGCATTGGAGGACTTCAATTTGCCACAAGTACTTGGTGTTATAGTGAAAACTCTGGCTGCATGGTCCCCACTTCAATATCTAATAGAGCTATTGCGTTTTTCAATGCATTAATGGATAATAATTTACTTCAATATACCATACTACTATTTGTAATGGCAGACTGTTAGATTTTTGCTTTGCCAATTTGCCGGAGACAGCTGTAAATCGCACTCTACCTTTTAGTTTATCTGAGGATCCGCATCATCCAGCAATTGGCATTTCTTTTCTTTACAGGCGTGATAATCCGTTGAACTATTCCAAAGTGCCAAATCCGACTTCCTCAAATAACTATTATGATTTTAATAAAAGCAATATATTACTGCTTAAATCTACTAAACTAAACTTTTAAAAAAATTTATGAAAAGTTTCTCTGCTTACGACTAATTCCCCTAATCTGCTGCAAGGCACAGATTTAATTACCTCAACCATCAATGTTATTGCAGATACCTTCAGTTGATAAAATCTTCATCGCTTATTAATCATAAATATTTTTAGAAGTTTTTTAACTCCAAAATAAAAATACCCATACATCCCTCGCAGGTTTCTTTCCATGGGCCTGAGTTCTCTGGTGACATTGAAACCGGAAATGTCTTTGCTGAACACGTCCGACGAAATTATTCAACTGTGTGTGCGTTAGTGGTGTGACTGTTAACTATATTTATCCGATAACTAGCTCGGTTTCGATTCACAACTTGTTCATTTCAGAAAACGATGTTTTACATGGTTTAAGGTCTCCAAAATATATTTCTGCGGCTGAACTTGATGGGATTCCATCATGTATACTTAAAATATGCTCCGCCGAGCAATGTGGTGTTATTTCAATGATTTTTAATCTGTCCTTGAAACCAGGTGTTTTTCCTTTGTGTTGGAAGAGTAGTCTCCTTATTCCAATTCACAAATGTGGATATAGACATCACGTAGAGAACTATGCAGGCATCGCAAAATTGAGTGTCTTACCTAAATTGTTTGAGCGCATTGTTACTCAGCAACTAGCTTTCACTATCAGATCTTATATATTTCAATTCCAGCGTGGTTTTCGAAAAGGAAGATCCATTGTTACGAACTTCTTAGAGTTTACTTGCCATATTTTCAAGGGTTTTCCTAGTAGTTCTCGCTCGAATGTCATATACGGATTTTAGTAAAGCGTTTTACTTAGTTAACCAGACCTTATTGACCTTTAAACTTGATGCCTCTGCCTTCACTTTCCACTTTGTGAAATGTAGATTTGCAATGGTTTAGGGATTCTCTTGCACCTTGGATCTGCACCGGTTGTGCACTGTGCTAACTTTGTACATGTTTTTTTTTGCCTTTTTTTCATCTCTTTATGTACTTTATTCTAATCTTTAATATAAGTAGTATAAGATTTACTTCTAAGAGTCAACTGAATTCGACTGTTAATTTATTTTAGTTAAGTTCAATGTGTAAGTAAAATAATAAATAAATAAATAGGCGCTTCTCGTCGGCAAAATTACCAGCCTTATATTCTATAGGATTATATTTGTAACTATTGTTATTGAAAGTCAAATGTTACAATTGTTCTTGGGTGATTCCGCATATCGACGCTTTTGAGCGTCCTTTTGTATTGCGATCATAGTCGGCTTTAACAAGCTTCATATGCGGACAATTTTCTTCGCATTATTGCAAAAATGCAGGTTGAGCTGGCAGCTGCGAAATTCATAACTTTTTTAAGATAAACGTCAGGTGGTTTAGATCTTTCTATACCTCTCCACAAGAATCTTTACTTATTGGCACGCGATGAAACATTTCACGAATATCGGCACATACTGGTAGTGACTTGGTTCTTTCATTAATTGCGAATTTAAGGAAGTACCATTTGATTGATGCAGCGGTATCGAAAACTGAACGGCGTTTGCTTGGTATATTAGCGTTTTGAACCACAAAATGGTGAAGATACCACACTCAGCTACCGGTTTTGTTAACTTTTTTATTATTTTTTAATTTCCTTTCCACGTTTTGCAAACGATTTAGTGTTATTGAGTAACTATCTTGATAGTCAAATTCGTCGTTCTTCCAAAGAAGACCAGCTTCAATTTTTTCTTCTTTGCAGTTCGTTTCAGTTTTTTTTTTAGGATTAATAGCAATCTCAGACTAAACGGACTGTAAAGGTTTTGTGCCAAAATTCTTAATTGTAAAATAGTCCGACACAATTTTTTATACATCTGCTGGATCAACGAAGTCTAGTCAACATACCAACGTTTCTGAATGAGCTTTATTTGAATCAAATAGAGTGAAGAATAAATTTTTCTGCGTAGAGGAACTCTCGTCTAAATTAACCTTGCAAGAGACATCCCAATTAGAGTTTGCCGCATTGCATTCGTATAGTCCACTTTACTATTGTTCAATACAGAAGGAATTAGTTCCGAAGTGTGTGTGTATTTGTAAGCTTTTAGTAGCTCGCATCTTCTTCATTTGGAACGTCTCTGTTTTACGTTTATATTCATATTTAAAAGTTTTGGTTTCTCCTTAGATGTGTGGTGCTGTCTATTTACTGTTAGTCGAGAATAACGATGAAGTAAACACTCATAATATAGAATATTCCGTAACCGCCCCCGATTTTTTTTATTTAAATAAAACTCCAATTTTTCACTTCAATAAATTTGTTAATTGCTTTCTAGTTCATTTCTATTAACCAAACTGCAGTTTGTATTTTCTAAATATTTTTTACATTTTTTCTAAATATATTTTCCAATTTTAAAATTAAAGCTATTACGAATCTCTACGTATGTTTCACCTCCAATCCATGTAAGCCATAGCTCATGAATAGGGGCACGTAAACCAACATAGATAGCAGATTTTCTCCAATTGATGATACTTATGGGGCTTCATCAATAAATAAAATAACTTTACAATAATTTTGGGCTTTTTATATACACTGGTATAAACTTTAATAAAATGTCATCCATTGCAATCGTTGTGACTACAATGTCGTCGCTATTATTTTCGTCACTTACACTATTGGCACCATCGTTGGTCTTGCTTTTGTCTTTTTCTTTGTGCAATAATCTGTTCGGTATTTAGAACAGAAAGCCAAACGTCAAATTCTTTTGATACTGCAGTGCATCGAGCTGTTTCTTGGACTTAGACAACGAAACCAGAGATGCTTAGATTTTGCAAATGTCCTGCGTTCGTTTACTAGAAAAAAACAAGATTCTTGATACGGTGCAAATAGTTCTTGTATTGCCAATTAATACATTTTAATTTGTTCTCTTTAGTAGTGTTGGCAAATGTATGTTTTATCGTTTTTTCAGCTGTATTTGTTTCATAGCCAAAGCAACGACATCCATCTTATTGATATTGATGGATAATTTTTAATTTTATTGATTTGGCTTCGAAATAAAAATTCCATTGTAGTCATTGTTTGGGCTACGTTGTCTGGATATATTAGAAAAGTTTCAACTTTGTACTTGGCTTCACACTTTAATGCCTTTTGTAGATGTAATAAATTTTCGAGGTTGATATACTTATATCTGTGGTTTGTTTGTATGCAACGGTAAGCCTTGGTCGTTGTTGGGCCTGTCCAGAGAAATCAGTGATTTCCTGGACTTTACATAGTCCTGAATGTAATTTTTTGCGAATTTTCCCTCATTACATTACCATCTGTAGTTAACAACATTTTTCGTTAGCAACGATAACATGGCTAATGACTGTCATGTGCTAATGTAAATGCAGCTCGTAGAATTATGAGAAGACGTGGCTTATATTTCTTGAGATAATATGAAAGAGCACAAACTAACTTGCGGAGGCCGTAATAAAACTGCGGTGGAGGTGGCTGGAGATAAATCAGCACCTTCTTTGCTTCTCTGCAAACGCAAAATCCGCCTACCCAAAATCTAAGACAAAAATTTGCCAGTGAAAACGCCCAATTCTTAGTCGAATGATGTATATTTGCTCTCATCAGCAAACACAAAAAATGAACTTAGAAACGTGCTTTCTTTGTCTTAGCTTCCTATTATGTTCTTATACCAGCGGGTTAGGACGAGTATGGCCATGGTCGTGTTATAAATTGGTATGTATTGGGTCAATGGAGTCGAAAAATTGGTGATTATGGCCGGCATTGTAAATAAGAAGGATTATTTGAGGATGTTGAAGGAAAATGTCGAAGAAACTACAGACAAACTTGATATTTTGGAAACATTCAAGTTTTACTAAGATAACGACCTCAAGCATAAGTCTCGGTTATTCAAGATTGGCTCTTATATAACTGTTCCAAAGTGCTTCACCCCCTTCACCAATCATTAGGCATGAACCCTATCAAAAATATGTGGAAAGAATTGGATCGCCGTGTGTGATAGCACTCAATCTCTACCGTCCAAGATCTGAAAAGTATACTACAAGAAGAATGGAGCAGGATCCTTGCTTCCTACAGAAGAAAATTATAGAAAATATGCTAAAACGTTTAAATGACGTTATTAAGCAAAAAGGATACCCTCCCAAATATTAATTTTTGATAATATGCTTTTTTTTTTCTTCGTATCCTTCTTTATATGAAAAAACTTGATATTAATGACGCTACGTTTTTGAAGTTGTTGAAGTTATTTAATTTTCTTGTCTACGGGAATAATGTTTTGTTCATTTTTGTTTATTTTTTGATATGTATTCCCAAATAGTACAAAATAATAAAAAATTATGTTTAAATAGTAAAAAGGTGTTCTCAGGTTAAAAGGTTAGGCGTATAATTAAAGCAATATAGAAAAAAAAATAAATAAAAAGTAACTACTTACATGTGTGTACATTGTAAAACTAGACAGATTGAAGTGATAAATTAAATACAATACAATTATGTGTGAAGGGCCATTCAAGCATCTTCTGTAGGGGTTCCTTAATGTTCGATAGAAGACATTCGGATCAAATATGATCGACAGAAAGGCAGACATTACAAAAAGCAAATTTCACAGGTTCACTACGTTCATGATAATGTTTAGTATTGAGTAAAGTTTTATTTACTCTAAAGTGGCATAAGAAAATGCATTCAGGACAAGAATAGGATAAGAGCTTATTGTAGTCTGGCCTGTTAACTGAAGGGTTGATTGATCACAGAAGCACCTCGTAATAATTCCAGTGATCGAAATTAATAGCGGCTCCAATGAAGCTATACGGTGAAGTGATTGCTTGGAGAAGGCAGGGCAGTTCAGATAGACGAGAATAACGGAGGACCTGAAAGAATCGTAATGTTAGCTTGGCATGTTATGGATAATACGTGATCACAAATGCCTTGGCGATTGGCTCGTGTTGTTCTGATAAAAGGAAGGCTGTCAGAACAAATTAGCGCCCTTCCCGGCAAAAATAGAATATATGTCATAGCAGATATGACGACATCTAGTTTCGCACAGAAAACGCCAAAACCGGCAATCTGGCAAGCGGCATTCGCCTATTAGTCTCAGAGCGAAACGGAGAGTTGTTTCACGACGGTGTGATTACCATCGATAGATTATTCTGTGTACAAAATCGCGTGTGGGCAATAGGAAGATGTCTCATCAGGTGAGAAAACCTTGTAGACAGTATGGCTAATGATGTCCTTTCAATGAGTGCTGCTATCAATTAAAATGTTGGTGTTAATTGATTCAGTAGATCTTTGGGGATAACTATATTAAATCTACAAAGTAGTTGTAGAATTTTTCACGGCAGAAGAAGAGATTTTATTTTGTCAAGAAATGTGATACCAAGACACATTGTGGAGGCCAACACAAGGCAAGGTTATGGCCATGAAAGCCAAGCTTGCAGAGGATTTCTCGAAGAGGTCGTTGAAGCCAGAGAAACTCCCCTCAACCCTGAAAGAGTTATTGGGAATACCTATCAAAAGGCCACTTGTAGTTCTAAAGCATTTGTCAGTTGCTGCGTCTATCTTTACAATATTGCTCCTAGAGGATCATCCATAAATCATAACACCGTGGGAAAAAATCCCAATTACAAGATATTGCAGACGTTTATAGCAGTACTGATAACTTTTTTTTTGAAAATATTAATCGCAGCAAGTTATTGATTTTAGATGATTTGGAAATAAGGTAGGCCATATGTTCATCCCATAATAGGCTTTTTGTGTGTACGGTTTGTAAACCTAAGCGAATACACTTCAGTTGGCATTGCCCTTGCCTATATACGATACGACGTTGTCCAAATATTGTGGACAGTGTATTATATCTGTTATATAAAACTGCAGAAAGGGTGATCACTTTAGGATTCCATTGCCAGGAGCATATAACCTGGAAGAGTGCCCGTCAATGTTAAAGTGCATTCTGCGGTTAGTGAGGAAGCAATGGAGTAAGGTAATAATTTTGCGATTTTGCCCCATTTATTAAGTTTTGGGGAGAGTTTGGCTAAAATCACTCGATCAAAAAACTTGTCTGTCTGCTGAAATAACCAATGAGTGTTTCTTCATTGCTAAGTTATTCCACAGAACTTCCTCCAGCTAATGGCAAAGAGTGCGTACACCATATCAGGACAGAAGCGCGTGCTGTACTTTAGAGAAATTTCTTCCGGTGTGTCTGAGAAAACGCCTGGCGAGGATTTTCCCCAACATTTTTGTTACTATAGGGAAAAGTGAAATGGCGCTACAGCTTTCCAGATGATAGACATTTTTGCCGCGTTTAGGTATGGGCGATGAAACGGCTTCCTCCCACTTATGTGAAAATATGTCAGAAATAATAATGTGATACAGCTTGCGAAGGCGACCAACAAGCAATTAGTGGCCATCACTTGAAAATACGATTTGGTTGATCTAATTTTCGTCGAGACTGACGTAATGGTTTCAGTATATATTGGTGATTGTGGCAGGCTAACCGTAATCAATATTAACCGATTGAAAAAGCACATTACGGTTGGAAGTCATATTTAAACAGCTGCTGATAAAAATTGCCATACCCATTTTAGCATAACAAACACTTTTTTAGCGACGAAGCATCTTGAGTTCAAGAATTGAATATTCCTTGCAATGATATGTGTCTATTGCAGAGCAATTAGGTTAGGCTTGTGTTTTGTAATTAAAAGTTCCAAGGCGTACTTATAACATAAGTACCCCTAGATATCCCATTGAAACAGCTTGGCACCACCTAGGTTAGCTGTAAAGGTGAAAGGCATGGTAGTTATAAAAAGAAAAGATTGATTTAGAAATTGGAGCTAGTATAATTGGTTGAAGCTCTTTTGTATGTTTCCCGCGTTATGAGGACAATTCAATTGGGGAACTTTTTGAAGGCTTGGCTGCAGGAAATATTGCAGCATCCCGCGGATCAGCGACATCTGGTAAAGGAGAGATCGCAGTTTCTCAGTCCCTTCCCGGTATCATGTAATCTTTGGAGATATTAGCAAGATCTCTGCTAATTTCATATACACCAAACCTTTGATTAGCTGTAAATGGAGAAGGTGACAAGTATTAATTTATTGGATGTTTGTTTATACATAATTATTATTACTGTATATTACAATTATTGTCATTATATTTATATGGAAACTATATATTAATTAGAATTATGAAAGACAACTAAAGGACAATATAGTCCAACATTTTGTTCTAGAAACAAGCTAGGAGATTATTTTGTGTTTCTAGTATCAATAACGTATCTAGCATCAGTAACGCAGTTAATTAGCCGCAATTTGACTGTTTACTCTTGCGTCCTTCTTCATTACGTCGCATCCTCTCGAACGTTTGCAAAGCAGAAACATATAAAATTCTATGTTTTTAAGTGAATATGCCCTACGACATACACATAGTGGGGGCGCGCCCAGTCGGTTTTATGCTTTTACCTGCTCAGCACTCACTATAGCTGCAACCAAAGCCGTACGGACAGTTGAACCTGCGGAAATTGGCCTTTAATTTTAGGTTTACTAGACAGTTGATTCGGAAATGCGTGCCCTCTAAACAGTATTTAATATAAACATAATATACTATTTCTTGATTTATATGTTTCAGTATGTTCCACAAAACGCTGCTGGCAATAATAATGGGAATGTACGAACAAATCCACAGTCTAATAATAACATGTTTCGTCAGACTCCTTCAAGTCCAGCACCTCGCAATCGTTTCATGCCAAACACAATGTTTCCCTCGACTGTTCAAAGTGTAGTACTACAACAGTTTCCATATGCAGCACGTCAACCACAATACCCGCAATTCTCATATGCAGGTCATCAGTACTATCAGCAAAACTCGTATTACTCATTTTATCCTCTTCAGCAGCCACCGCAACATCAACGAACTGCCACTCTAAGTGTAAATAGTGGTGTTAGTGTTGGAGTGGGTAGCGGTATTTCCGGAGCAGTAGCGGGTCCGACGACAGCTAATCAAGCTCAGATTACTCTAAGTGTGCCTCCAGTAGCGAATGCAGTTCTAGGAGTGACTAATGCAACACCCACTCAACCAGTTGGTGTCAATACATTAGTGAGTGTAATGCAGTCGCCACAGCCCACAACAAGAAAAATTCGACGGCACGCTCTTGAAATTATTGATCCAAATACAAATCGAAATATTCTTGAAGACTTAAAGTCGGAAAAGGTATGTATATATTTTGTATTCACCAATTAAGGAAATTATGAATCTAAGACAGTTTGTAATGCAAAGATTGCACTTTGGCAGTCCTAGAATAATTCAAGAAGAAAGTAACTCATAAACTTTGACTTAGACCAAAATAAAAACGACTAGTCCAGGCACACGTTGAAGCTTTTTAACAGCGAAAAACAAAATATCTAATTGTTGATAGTACTACACTGCACCGGCAAGCAACATCAGCTTATTCATTCAATTAGTTTGGTACATATTTATACAAAAATGAAATGATTTGATAAAGAAATACAATACAGTTGAGAAAGGCTGACTACTCTATGCCCCACACTACTACACCTAACATAGTTCGTCATTTTTTTCGTGATAAGATAGCAAAAGTTGCACCTTGTTTTCATATAAAGGCATACTTTTTATGAAGTCCTTATATAGGAGCAGCCCAAAAACGTGAACTGATCTGGTTCAAATTTTGTAAAATTAACGGAACGGTCGTAAGGTAATGTAGATTAAAAAAGATTTTGCCGTACCAAATTTTACACATCAATTTAGGATACCAAGCAGTTTTGAAAATTACAAATATTGATGTTGCAATGTAAACATATCTTCCGTGCTTCCGTTTTTATTTCACTTTTTTTTAAGTTAAATTCGTACCACTGAATGGCGATTTTTTAGGATCGTGTAGGGTTTATTTACAATTCGTAGACGATCTATTTGCAAACTATTTCAGAAACTGATCCTGAAGCAATAAATATAATAAAAGGTATGTCTATCTGAAATTGTTCCGGGTATCGCATACTTCCGCAAAAATTTAATATATTAACGTGTCACAAGCGGTGTGGGGTAAAAACAGGAGTAATACAACACAACGGAATGAGACTGAAATTTTATTACTCAAGTCTTTTTCTATTGTTATCATATTCATTAATATTGTTTAAACACAATGTACACGCCTTTAAGAATTCAGACCTCCTGCACATACAGGCAGGACAAATATGTAGAGCTTTAGCGAAAATGTTCACAATGAGAAATAGTTTTATAAAGCTAATGTCTCATTTTCCATGTCGCATAAATAAGTTGAATGATTTTTCATATTATTTGTATGCTTTTTCTAGGTTGCATGTGAAATGTTGTTGTGTTGTTTTATATAGTTGAAAAACGATATGTGTTTAGCGTTTCTGGGTAATTTATGAATTTGCTTAGATTGGTACGAAGAGATTATATTTGTAATATTTATTGAGGAAGATATATAAAGGAACAAAATGAATTTTGTTTTGTTGATATGTAGACGGGATTGGCTTAGGTAGGGTTTTTGGTTTCTATTTATTAATATGAATTGTTATGGACTTCAGTTTCTTATGTATTATACTTAGATTGTCATATCCTGTATATTGCTTTCATGCAGTTTTTCTGTAGCTTTTTGCGGATGGCACTGTACGGAAGTTTCTGTTAGCGTTTTAAAAAAAATACCATTCCACTGTACAGCTAACACACATGGCCACGTCATCCACAAAACTAAATGAGGTGCAATTGGACAATTAAAGGAAACCGGAGGTATTGTACAGCTTAAGAGAAAGATAAGACCCCTGTGGACAAACATATTAAGGGGCGAATAGGGAGTGCTTCCAACATAAATCTTGTAAGATTTATTGTTCACAAAACTTCGAATAATTCTTATGATAGCTACAGAAAAACCTTTGTTAGTGGTTTTGTGAATCAGCACCTCGTCCCACCCAGAGTCTTAATTAACTTGTTAGTGCTAACTAGTTGATGTGAAATATTATGCTCCTTACAAAAATCAATTTGTTGACAATTTATTATTATTAGTTTTGCAAAGCCACCTTGACTTTCTCTAATTTTTTCTTACGGATGGCAGGAAACTAATTGGCCTTTAAGACGTTGGAAAGGGCAGGCACTTCATTATTTTATTATTTCATTTACTGCGTCAGTTTACCTTCATTCCTGCGATTGGAGAAATGGTATTTTCTTAAACAATTGTTTACTATTTTTGCCACCAGGTGGATTTTTTTAAATTTTGTTGTTTATATCGTCGATATTGGCTAGCTTCTTGATTTTTCGACTTTTAAAAACAAGATTTATGCTATTTTCTGAAATATAATAGTCGTTAAGAACATACATTTTTTGATGGCATACAGTGGTTAACGAATTAAAGGCTCAGTTGATAGCAGAAGCGTCAAAAATGGTTGACGCAAATGTAATTTGAGTTAAAAGTGTTTGCTTGTACTTCACACGAGGTGTTATACAAAGCGGATAACTAAATTTTGGTCGAAAGGTCTTTAAAATATTCTAAAAGAAAGAAAAAGCTTTATCAAAACTTAATAGATAATCTCACAACATACTTATATTAAAGATAAAAGAAATAAATATTCGTTTCATATTAATGCACAAATGATTATCCGTTGGTGTCTACAAGATGGAGAGCGAGATTTATGTTTCAATATGTTATGGTAGTCGCTTGTTATGGAAAGTAAAAAAAATTTTGGAAATACTTAGATCTATCGCTGGGTTAATAATTTAAAAGAAATTTATTGCTAACTCAATATCTGGTTTATTAAGCAGATGGAAGTTACATTCTCGATGCAGATTGTTTGCTAAAATAACATGCCAAGATATATGTAAAATACCTAACTAGATGCAATTCTCTTATGTAGAATATTACTCCAGCAAATTGAACGCGTGCAGAACCAAGAACTTTTTGAAATCCTAATCGCCGCATAACACAACTCATTTATCATCATATATCAGCACTAAAAATTGATATTTTATTTTTATTTGGTCTACCTAGTTCTTCCGCAAAATAACATAAAATAATGTGAACATTTCTTTCGGTAGTTTCTAAAGATATCCTTGTCTTTCTAATTAAGGTAATATTCACAGGTAGTGATAGTGTATGACGTATTCCTAATTTTAATGTTATAGCAACTCCATCTCCTCTTGAATTTTTTTTGTCAATTTTACAAAAGAGAAAAGCATTACTGCTTATAGTTGTATTTTCGTCGTAATCTGTACTCGGACAAAGAACTGAATAAAACGCTATAGAAGTTACACAGAATTGGCACTTCCAATTTGGCTTCGCTTGCGCTAAACATATGAAACTTTTTAATTTATTAGAGAGTGCCGAGAACGACGTCACTCATTTATTATCGTGTTCAAACCCTTTTTAGTTAGAGTTATTTCCAAATTGAGAGATACTGTAGTGCAAGTAGTTTGATAGTTCGACCTTTTAAGGATTTTGGAATTTCTTTCTAGTTTCTTTGTAGTTCTTTACATGATTTTTTTTATATTTTCGATAAATTTTTTTTTTTTTGCTTCTGCTATTTATTGTTTTATTTTTCGTCGTAATAACCTTTTTCACCTTTTTTCGCTTCTTTTCTCCCATCACTGAGCGACAGCATCGATTATTCTCAACTAAGGACATTATTACCGCATCTCACATTAGGCATATTTCCCAATTCAATTTTTTTAGCATGGCTGTTGACGATAATTCCAGTTCTATAGTGGTAAAAATTTCATCCCTTGCTTCAATATATGTTGTTAGGCATGGTGCTACCCAGTTCATGTCATGTTGTCTTTGCTTATACTTCATAAACCCTTCAGAGAACCTTCCTTGTATAGTCAAACAGCTGCAGTCGAACTGGAATGGAAATGAAATTATTCTCGAAATATTAATTAGTTATAAAAGTTCTGTGTTTTACTCACAGCTGTTTTTGATAGTCTTCTTCTAACACGTTTTTGAAGGCTGATTTTTTCTGCATGGTTGGGAAAATTCTTTCCTCTCCAAATAGTAGGACAAACTAACTAACTCTTTTTCTCTTGTCCGGTTTTTGTACCGAATATAAGATAAAAATTATATATGTATATATAGTTATATAGTTATCTAGTTTGTCCTACTATTTGGAGAGGAAAGAATTTTATATATATATGTATATATATAATATTCAAAAAATTGTTGAAGAGTTATCGGTCGAGTAGAGCGCTATGCGTGTTTAAAATCGAAACTTTCGGAATGTAATCGAATTTCCGTACCACCGACTTTGCTAGAGCATCATCTGCATCATGCATGTCACGAATTATTCCTCAATACCTTAAAATGTTGTCGTCGTGATCGAAGTAATATTATTTGTTCAAAAGTTGGCTTCTTTTTCCACATGTAATTAGTTTCGAACGTTTTTACAAATATTACAAACGTTTCTTTTTTTTTTTAACTAGTTATTGATTGTCACCCTTCACGTTCGCTCTATAGGGTTAGTGCTAACAAAATTATACGTACAAATTTGTAGTCTTTAATTTGTATTAACATAAAAATACACAGGAATTTTTGCTAATTGAAAGCTCTGAAATTTTAAAACATTTTTATGAATGAATTGAAAAATTCGTTTTCAGAGTATTTCGTCTACGGATATAGAATGCCAAGATTCGGTAAGCGCAGCACAATCAATACAAACAAAGATACCGGAAGAAGCAGGACATATAATGAGAAATACTTCAGAATTTCGGAATTACGATACAGGTGAGCTAACTTGATGTTTAAGAGCATTATAACTTCATCGGTGCTTGTTTTACATTCAATTTTCAGATACACGTGAAACTTCAGAACAAGAAGAACGTAATACAATTAATCAGACACCAGTTGTATCTGCCATGTCAGCTCCAGAAATATACCCTGCTCAAATGCAGAAAACAAAAAGTAAAAAGTGAGTATCTTGTTAAAAATAATTGGAATGCTTTTTAATGTTCATTTATGTTGATAGGATGCAAATAAATAAAGCAGATCAAAACGTTCGGAGTATAGGTAAGTATCAATTTTATTGAACTAAAAATATTTTGCAGCATTTAATTTGCATAGACCAGCATTGTGAAGACCTCATTTAACATATTACAACGGTAGAGAAAAGAGAAATTTGATAGATCACATAATAATTTTTGTGTGTGTTGACTTAGCTATTATATGTAACAAGGACTGTTTTTTAAAGTAAGTTCTCCGAAAGCAAATAATTTCTGACATCCCTTTCGAGCTTTTAATAGCATCTCATTATGTTTGTTATAGTCAACTTTATTCTAGAATTTAGTTTATTGTAAAAGGCGTTTATTTATCCTGCAGATATATTGTTTATAGATCTTATTATGAAGACATTTTTCATATAGTACCATTTGTCGAAGGAAAAATATGGATGTGCCTATCTCCCCCATGTCCATTCTTAATGTCCCCTTTTTCAAACCATGACACAAATGATAACCTTCAGAGGCTAAATCCAATGAATACAAAACAATTCGTGCTTTGTTTAGTTAGCAGCTACCATGAAACTGTGGATGTATTGTATTACTATTATATATTAATATTATTTAAACGGCACAACATTGACAAGGCGAAATAACACTAAAATTGCGATTTCCATTTTCCTGTAGCGACTTTATATTTGATTTTAAATAGAGAAAATGATTGTATTAGCAGAAAATGTGGATTTATTTATCATGTATATATATAGTATATATAATGTATAGTATATTCAAGAATATTTCATGTTGCACTTCAATGGAATATATGCTTCAAGCGAACAATAGTCAATTATGAAGGAACGAGGCACTGTAAAGAAAAAAGAAGAGCTTTGCGAAACTCTACGCTCATTTTCATCTTGAATTTTAATTCATAATACAAAAATAATTTACATATTCATGTTGAGTGTATGATGAAATGAGTTCCTCTTCGCGAAAGTTTGCTTTTTGGATTTTTTTAGATTTCATTGCATAATATTTAATGAGCAGTATGTAATTAAATTATTTAAGTCAGTTTGAAGCTTATGCGAATGCGATTCCAAGGAAAAGGGAGAAAGCAGTTAAACACCGTCAGCCTACATTAAAATCACCGAAGGGTGATCGTTGATGTACATAATGACTAAAAAGTGCCCTAAGTGGCTGTCTTCAAAGACGGCAGACGTCATAGGGAAATTATCTGCAGTGATGATGTTAAACAGAACGCTGAGTGATCTGCTATGCAGATAAAAACTTATCCATTTCACTAAGTAGAAATTGGACATCAATAAGTTATGGTTAACTAAGTCGAACGCCATACTAAAATCAGTGTATACGACATCCGCGCGAGAGTCACTAGAAAAAGCCTTGAAAACATAACAAGCAAACTCTAAGAGATTCGTAACAGTTGCTCTTCCTTTTAGGAATGGAGAAATACAAGATTTAGTAGCAACAGCTAAATTCTGAGTAACAATTCGCTCAAACAGTTTAGGTAAGACACTTAATTTTGCGATGCCTGCATAGTTCTCTACGTGATGTCTATATCCACATTTGTGAATTGGAACAAGGAAACTACTCTTCCAACACAAAGAAAAAACACCTGATTTCAAGGACAGATTAAAAATCATTGAAATAACACCACATTGCTCGGCGGAGCATATCTGAAGTATACATGATGGAATCCCATCAAGTTCAGCCGCAGAAATATATTTTGGAGACCTTAAACCATGTAAAACATCGTTTTCTGAAATGAAAAAGTTGTGAATCGAAACCGAACTAGTTATCGGATAAATATAGTTAACAGTCACACCACTAACGCACACACAGTTGAATAATTTCGTCGGACGTGTTCAGCAAAGACATTTCCGGTTTCAATGTCACCAGAGAACTCAGGCCCATGGAAAGAAACCTGCGAGGGATGTATGGGTATTTTTATTTTGGAGTTAAAAAACTTCTAAAAATATTTATGATTAATAAGCGATGAAGATTTTATCAACTGAAGGTATCTGCAATAACATTGATGGTTGAGGTAATTAAATCTGTGCCTTGCAGCAGATTAGGGGAATTAGTCGTAAGCAGAGAAACTTTTCATAAATTTTTTTAAAAGTTTAGTTTAGTAGATTTAAGCAGTAATATATTGCTTTTATTAAAATCATAATAGTTATTTGAGGAAGTCGGATTTGGCACTTTGGAATAGTTCAACGGATTATCACGCCTGTAAAGAAAAGAAATGCCAATTGCTGGATGATGCGGATCCTCAGATAAACTAAAAGGTAGAGTGCGATTTACAGCTGTCTCCGGCAAATTGGCAAAGCAAAAATCTAACAGTCTGCCATTACAAATAGTAGTATGGTATATTGAAGTAAATTATTATCCATTAATGCATTGAAAAACGCAATAGCTCTATTAGATATTGAAGTGGGGACCATGCAGCCAGAGTTTTCACTATAACACCAAGTACTTGTGGCAAATTGAAGTCCCCCAACGCTCTTACTATATCAACAAGTTCAGCCTTTTCGGCCACGCCACAGATGATCGTAGGCTATTTCCCATAAGTAGGGATATCAGCTTTTGGGGGAATGTAGGAACTACTTACATACAACTGCTCGATTTTCGCCCGAAAGGCAATAAACTCAACGTCGGGAGTGTCTTACCTAAATTGCTTGAGCAAATTGTTACTCAGCATTTAGCTGTTGCTATTAAATCTTGTATTTCTCCATTCTAAAAGGAAGAGCAACTGTTACGAATCTCTTAGAGTTTACTTGTTATGTTTTCAAGGCTTTTTCTGGTGACTCTCGCGTGGATGTCGAACAAATGGGACTGCAGCAGATATGGCAACTAAAACCCCACCACTCACGCGTTCTAACCGATCCTTTCTGAAAGAATTGTGAAAAAGTTCCGATGAGTGTAAATCATGTTGTAACCAAGTTTCTGTGAAAATCAAACAGGAAATCTTCGTGCTCTCTGAATTTAGGCAATATAGAGTGAATTTTTGAATGTAGGACGTTAACCTTTTGGTAAATGATTTATTTAACGAGATTTCCATGCTTTCAATCGGAAGTAACACCTTATAGGAGGGGATGGGATAGAGATGGAGAATGGAGATGGAGGAAGACAATTTTTTATTATATCCTCAGAGCTGTCAGGCGCCAGTCTTGACAGGAATATTGTTTGTCGCGATGGAGGGTGACGTCAAGCGGACGTTTTGTCTTAGGACGTTCATATTAGGAACGTTAGGAATCACGCGTAGAGAACATCGAGGGCGTAGCTACATTTACTTGCGTAACCTCTGTGACTTGTCCAGTATGGTGCCCAACAGATAAAACGGGACAGCTAGGAGAAAAGGAGGATTTATTGTTTTTAGTAATATTTTTTGGAGATATAGACTGAATAGACGGAATAGCACCACTAGAAGGAGGTACACGTGCCACCTCGGGCTAGCTAACACGACGGGGGCTTCCCGGCTTATTTGTATTATCAGCTACAATAGATGAAATGCTAATGTTCTTCAGAGGTAACGATGGAGCGTTCGATGTCGTAACCGGATTTGCCAATGGCAGATCCACAAGTTCTGTTGACGATGAGGAATGGTGGCGAACAACATGGACACATGTAGGACATTTATGCGAAGACGAAGGTGAAGTACCGCATGCTGCACTGCAAGTTGGTCTTGTACAAGTTTGAGGAGAAGCTAATTGGTTTAGGTAGCGACACTTATCAAACATTGTTTTAATTTTATAAAATTCATCGGTCAATGCCGCGAGTTCTTTATCTAACTCAAAGAGACGCTTTTTTGTCCCTATAAGAAACTTATAAAGGTCAATATCACGTTGCCTGTAGGTAGTCAGGATAGGACCAACGTAATCCCTTCGTTGAACCTAAAACTGTGTTTGCTGCTCAGCCACTTATACCACCACATTTTGTGTGGCAGTATGGCTCACAAATCGAGCAGGTAATGAAGCGATGCGATTCAGGGCCAATTTTGGCGCGCCATAATGTGAGCAAGCATTCCATGTTAGCAGACAAAGAAGCAAGAAAATCTTATTAAGAGTTTCCAATGATAACTTAAAATAGCACACAAATTGCGCACTATTAAAACAACGAGAGCAGTAATAGCTTTAGTAAACAGTCGGAAGGAGTATATTAAAAAGAGATTTTTGGAAAAAAAACATCAAATCAAGCAAGTGAAAATAAGAAATAAGGGGATGATGAAGATAATGAAAATAATAAGTACACACTTTCAATAACGAAAGATTTTCAAACGTGCAGATTCACTGAAACCTTTCTTTAAATATTACCAACCTCGATCACTTGAACGATGAAACAAGAAATTAATCCCAAAAACAACAACAAAGGCACAAAATGATGAAATAAATAAAAAAAACATCAAATGCTAGTAGCAGAAAATAAAGTGTTAAAAAATGTGTTAATTGTTTGCAAAATCATCCGGTCAAGGACAAAGGCTGTTCCGTGTACTAGCATTTCTTAAAAAGAAACCGTCGGAGCAGAATTTCCTAATTAAATGGTGTATCGCCGTCGAAGTACAGGAAAGGAAAATCCCTGTTCTAAACGTATTTTTATTATCGTCAAACACAACATCTATGGTAGAATTGAAGCTGAGCGATCTCAAGGCTGATTAGTACCTTGCTGTTGGAAGCCCGAAGCTCGATTCCCTTGCACGGTTGATTTGCCGTGCAATTTATTTTATGCTATTGGCTGGTGCATGAGTTTGTAATATTTCGGGAGTAATTTTACCCCCGGTGGGTGAAACATATTATTTAGCTTAGATGCTTAATCATGCTTATCTATGCTTATTCTATAGCAATAATTGAATATTATTGATTACTCTATTAATCAAAACGTTTTACAACTTGATCTGCAACTCATCAATCCACTATTCCTATAGAGATAGTTGCTCTCTTGTTGATTTGCCAAGCAGCTCTATGAAAGGTACCGTTTAATCCTTTATGTCACTAAAAGGCGACCTGTATGTGACAACCAAGGGTTTGTTGTTTCAAACACAGATGATCTACATGGGTTAAGCATGTAGTCCGCGGTTTATATGTATATGTGCATGCAACGCCAATGATGGATGGATGGGTATACGTGCTTTTATATATTATAACTAACGTTCATAGTAGATAAAGTAAATATGGGTATATGCATGTATATATTTAAAAGCATTAGTATTCGTTCGTTAATATGTATAATAATACATATATATAATGATAATGTGTAATCTTTTGATTTAAATGGCGTTAAATCATGTAATTTGGATAACAATAGCTATGTAGAGATATTTATGTAATAATATAATAAAATGAAATTAATTTATATAATGTAGCTATTGAAATCATATAGTTCAGGTGATCATTGTATTGTGGTCGGCGAAATGAGGGATGTCCGATTTTGCACGTCATAAATAGACCAATTGGTTTGTTGGTTACTTTTTCTAAGATATTTGAGGAAATATATATCAGGGGGACCCATAACTAATCAACTATTTCGCATTCATAGACGAAATGTTTTTTTGAAATGACATTTTTATTTTTTAATCGTTTATGTAATCACCGTCGTTTGCGATGACTTGTTGCCATCGTTCCTGCAAAAGTTTAGCCCCCCTCTTGAAAAAGTGGGGTGGGCGTGACTTAAAATATAACTCAAGGTGCGTTTGGACATCGGAGAAGAAATTAAAATTTTTATTTCGTAACGAACTGTTCAGTGACCTGAACAGATGGTAGTCCGACGGTGCTAGGTCTGGAGAGTATGGAGGGTGCGGTAGAAGTTCCCAGCCTAACTGATGAATTTTCTCTTGAGTAATATTCGCTGCATGAGGACGGGCATTATCTTGTTGGAGTATCACACCTTTTCTGTTTGCTAAAGCTGGTCTTTTTTTTTAAGAGTGCGGATTGTAACCGTTGTAATTGTTGACCACACAGGTCAGCAGTAACTGTCTCCACAGGTTTCAATAATTCGTAATGCACTATACCGGAACAATCCCAGCAAATACACAATAACGCCTTCCTCAGGGTTGGAAGAGGTCTCACGTTTGCAGACAACCATTGTTTCGATCGCTTTATGTTATCATAAAGGATCCATTTTTCATCTCCAGTTACGATGCTAGACAAAAAAGGATCTCTGCTTAGTCTGGTGAGCATGGAATTACAAATTGTTCGCCGAAGATCTTTATTGGTCTCAGACAACAGGCGTGGATTCCATTTACCTTGTCTATGTACCTTGCCAATTTCTTTTAAATGCCTTTGTACGGTGGACCAGGTAGAACCAAGGCTTCTGGATAGTTCCTGTATAGTTAATCTTGGATCGGGCTCCGCTGGAGATTTTAAGGCGTCGTTATCGAATTGACCTGGGCGTCCAGTTCGATGCTTATCTGACAGGTCATAATCACTTGCAGTAAATCTTCTGAACCAACGTTGACACTTGTTGACCTTCAAAACATCTTCATATATGTCGCAAATTTTGCTTGTTCCTTCCGTGGCACTTAAACCAGCGTTAAAATGGAAAAGTACACAGTTACGAATATGGCTCTCAGAAGGTACAAAGTCCGCCATTTTATTACAGGGCTACAAAAAAAATTTATATTGTTGGGAATAAATTACTAACAAACTGGTTGAAGAATAACACCAAAAAAAGTATGCTTACACTTGTCTGGTTGCCGCAGGACTAATGAGAAATGGTATCTTGCGAAAATAATTGATTGGTTATGGGTCCCTCTAATATATCAAACTACTGCACATATCTTTAAAAAAACACTTTAAAAGCGTTCTTATCTCAAGTAAAATAACTGTTTTATGAAGCAACTCTTTTTTGATTATCTGCTTTTCAAGAAAATTTGTAAATATACAGTTAAAGAACTTATATTTTTAATGCTGTATTTTTAGTTCATATATCCTCCCCACTAAATTCTCCTTAGATTGTCACAACTTTTTTTTATATGACTAGCCACCAGTCTTATACATATAGCCACGATTCTAGCCATGGGGGTTATAAGTAGAGAGGGAAGGTGGCCGTAATGTTTTTATAGTGATGTTAAAGTTTGCATTAAACATGACTTTGTAATGTGTAGGATTACCAAGGCTTTCGCAACAAGGCTTTCATCCGTTAAATTTAGACTAACTAAAAGGAATAACATAAAGGTGCCTTTTTTTTTTGAAAACGATTTCATGCAAACCTTCTCTGTGGATTTTTTTAAAAATGGAAAGAAAATCAGCTATGGTTATTTCACCAATGATGCAAACAATCCCGGTTTTAATCTCGTGGATTGTTTGTAATTTATTGCGCTATACAAATAAGTAATGAGATAACACGATTTCGGAAAAACAGTCCTGTTAGATTATTGCCGGATGATATTTGTATCCACGTTTCTGTAAATTAAACGGTCTACAAGTTTTTGTCTTAATAAATTTATGGCTTTTCTAATTCATCCTAAAAGCCATCAAATTTATTAAGATAGCATATTCGATTTTGGAAATTACACTTCCAGACCATAAATCACCCTAAACGTTGAACTTTTGTTGATGTAAAAGTTTTTCAAGCATAGCGTATGAATTTTCTTCACAACAAATTTAGCCAAACACGAGGCGTAGCTTGAATAACTACATTATCTTTGTAACGCATGTTAATTATTTCTATACGCTGTACAACTGTACGATTTTCCAAAATGATTTGGCAAGCTATCTTGATGGAAATAAAATAAAACTGAGACTATTATAGCTATTTGATGATCCTATATTACACTAAGTTTCTCTTAAAGCGATCATGCAGCCACTATTTATGTTTATTCATGTGCATTGGGTGTTCATTACATTTACACTTGCCACAGAGAAGGGTAAAATTTTGCCAGGGGTTTACATTGCAGCAAAACAGGTAACGGTGTCCTCGAAAATTAAATACATTTTCAATGAGAGTAAATAATGAAATCCATTTAGCTAAGCCAGTCTATCTTGCTCTCAAATTCTTTGTGTGGTTATTTTCCAAAATCAACTAACTTAGTTTATGATGCCATTTTCCTTTTCAGGATGAAAGTTTTAAGGCTTACATTTTTTTTTTGCAAATTTTTCTTAATAAAATTTTCTTATTCATCTCAAAAATCACTGAAATCGATACAAACGTTACCTAAAAGCCTATATAAATGAAACAAACCAGGTAAACAAAACAAAAAACGAAAAGCGTAAATCGACCCGTAATACGAAATATTCTGAGAGTCCATATTTATTTAAAACAAATTTTTTGGCAATTTTTAACTTAGTAAAAAGTAACTGGATTTTGAAAACAAGTAAAATCATTATAGAGGCGCTAGGCCGCCCCTAAATACCCTACGCCACTTACATTCATGCGTTCATTTTTAATTATTCGTTAATCATTTATTCATATTCGTGACAATACATGTGAAGGTGTGGAAGCTCTTATATTGGGCGACGTTCAAAGCTTGAACTGGCGAATTTAATTTTATTTTACTAGTCTTCACGTATTTCCGTCGGAAAAATACTATAAATTATGCGTCGCTACCATATAAAATGGCTTTCTTTTCATTAGAAGCTTTATATATTGTGTGATATAAAAATAGACCTATCCAACTTTAATTATTTGCCACCAATTTTTATTATAAAATAATAAAAATTAGACATTTTTCCTATATGAATACTAAGTTCTCGTAGGAAGGGTTGTATTAGTATCCCGAAACTCTTTCTTCAAGAAAAATTGAAAATTGAATTTTTTTTCGTATAACAGCTTTTTAAAAAGAAGCCGTTGTGTGGGAACCGGTCGCAAGAGTAATGCGATCTAGTCCATTTTCATTAGGATTTGCGCATGTTCCTCTGCTAGCTCGAGTAATGTTTGCGGTCAACCTCCCCCTCGCCTCAAAAATAAAGATATTTGGCTGAAATTCGGCAAAAACATTGGAAGTTGTTGTATAGAAGTTGGTATTGAAAATGAACTCAACCAAGTTAGGCCGATCATATCATACGCTTATAGTGCACATAAACTGCAAACACCTACGGGTTTTTTTAATGAATATAAAATGCTCGGTCAAAGCTGAATATAATTTTCTTATTTAATAAAGCAAAATGTCGTTAGGAAATATACATATTTGATACGTTAGATGAATATAAAGACTACCTAATCATGTTAATGACGAAAATTACCAAATGTAGCAAAAAAATTTTTGGGAAATATTAAAAGAAGAATTGAAGGGTTATTAAAGAGTATAGTATTTAATACATAAAAGACTAGATACATTAAATATAGTCTTTTTGGGTTATTGGTTTGTTTATATAATTATTTACTTTCTTTTTTTCATTTATATATATTTATATTGTTTTTCACACTCCAAAGATATTACAAATACAACGTTGTTTTCGTCTCATAAATTCACCAAGCAACACTGCCAAAAAGATGGTGGAGTCGAGTGTATATTCGACGTCGCCAGCCATGAACCGCCAAATTCGCACAATATATTACTCAAATTCTGAATGGATTAGCAATAGCCTGTTTGTTTGTGTGATGTTGTGTGGCGTATTCTCCTAGTCGCAAAAATTAAGATATCGGCTTCCAATTTGGTAGAAATATTGGAAATTCTAGTCCGCTAACGTACATTGGCTAACGTACATGTCCACAGTAAAGCGTAATCTAAACGCAACTCTGTTTTCCTAAGAAAATATATATGAGTTTTTGCTCATTATTCATAAATTATGAAGGATAGAAACTTTTTATATTCATTTAATGGAACAACCTACTATTCACGTTCAAAAATTAGAAAAATCGGAACCGTCCGCGTAAAGTTATGAGCGTTCAAATTTTACTTTTTTGACGTTTTGTACTTGTTCATCCAAAAGGTAACCACAACAATGCTGAAATTGGTTCTGTACATTTTTCATGTGAAGATATGTGAGTTGTTTAAAACATGTTTAATCAAAAAATAAATGTTGTGCACCCCCCAACGTGGCGATTTCACATTTTCTTAGCAGTGCAATCAATTCAGCATAAAATAAAGGGATTTTGAAAGTAGAATGCGACCATTAACCTGTTATTTTATGTTAAAAATGGTGAAAACCGTCACTGTAAGGGGGTTTCTCTTTCTTTTTATAACGGTTCCGTCAATATGAGTATCAATTAAGACACTCGAGCTTCGAGGGTAGAATGTGCGAGGCTAGTTATATTAATTCTAAATTAAATATGGCGGAATTTATAGATAATTAGAGGAAAAATTTTCTACGGCTCGTCATCGCTTCCATAAAAAAGTGACGAATTCAAATAACAAATAAGATAAAACAATTTCATTATTCTGAACAACACGTGACAGTAATACACCTGCAGTTTCTAAAACTGCTTACTGCGGATGAAAATTTGCAATACCAGTTTTATCTTACTGCAACGCAATAAATGAGTGATGGTGAGTATACAAGATTCGGCTTCAGCCGAATAAAATTTCTTACTTTTTTTTATTTTGAAATTAAAGAAACCACAGCTTCTGCGAAGTAAGCGTAGGAGTTTTGTAGCATTCTTGTCGAGTTCTTTATGCGAGTCCTATATAGAATACGGCGAAAAAGTTACGTAATGGCTCGCGCTGAAAATGTCGATGCTGAAAACGTGCCGCCGTCATGCCGACAATCTTTGACAAAGTCTATAACATTTTTTCCTGATTTATATTACATATTTTATATTACGTATATTACATATAACAATAAATATTTATCTTTGATTGACGTATACATAATGGAAATAAAAATGTGTGTACATATATTTCGATGAAGTAATTGTCAGTTTATTACTCGTGGCATATTGTATTATAGCAAAACCGGATGAAGAGGCAAGAAAGCAGCCACGAAATAATGAGTCAGCAGTTGCAACAAATTCCGAGAATATTCATCAAGAAATCATAACACAAATTTATTCAGGGGACAAAAGTTCACAGGTAATACTAGCGAATCAGCAGTTAGAAGAAGGGGGTGCAGAAAATTCTCTCACATTAAGTAATACATCGGGAAAAATTGATCACAAATTGGAGCGGGCATCGAGAGAGATTTGCCTAAATAATGAGAGTGCTACTAACGAAAGTTGTGCTGGTGGAGTAGTTAATCTACACACTACCAAATTGGACAAAAAGGAATTGTTGACAACAATTTCGCGAAATACTGTCAGCGGGAATGAGCACCAAACCCAAAAGGAAACCACACCTTTAGTGGAAACTAATGATAATTTTACACCACCTCCCGACACTCCAAATAACGGTTCCGCAGAAGAAAATGAAAACAATATATTTGAAAATAGTTCAAAAGATTTTAACCCTAGTACCATCTGTGATGATACAACGAAAGTAATAGCTATCGAAATTGGGGTTTGTGAAGCCGATCTCAGTGAAACTAATTCTGCGTTTGCATGCAAACTTGATAATAACGAAAATATCAAAGAACTGATAGAGACATCCAATAATGAGGATACACATGTAAATTACGCCAAAAGCAACGTTTTAGTAAGCGCACTGGAGAAATCTACAAATTTTAGTAATGACACCTCACTCACAACCAAAACGTTTTTAATGCCATCACACAATCATTCTTCTACGAGCAGAAAGAAATACAACCGAGAACAATTAATGGATTTGCGCGATGCTAAAAATTCGCGTATTCAACCTGATATTAAAATTACATCTATTTTGCCAGGTTTTAATTTAATGCCAGCGTTTGCACTTAACAATGCCAATAAGAAATTTCAACCCTTGGTGGGTTCAATTGGCGGAAACAGCTCGTTCTCGAAAAATTATACTAAGCAAGTTTCTAATTCAAGTACCGGCGGTGCTCATATTACTGAAGATTCTAAACCTATGATACATGTGAATTTGTCACTAAATCAAGATGTGCAACTTAACGAAATTGCTAATGCCTGGCGCCCACGTATACTATTAAAAACTAACGAAATCGATAACGATCCAAAAGCTAAATCCCAACGCGAGAAAGAAGAACTTGTGCGGCGCGTACGGGGTATATTAAATAAGCTTACACCAGAAAAGTTTGATCCTCTTGTGAAAGAAATTATGGAATTGAAGATAGATACAATGGAAAAAATGGAAGCTGTGATGATACTTGTTTTTGAAAAGGCAATTGATGAACCTAACTTTTCAGTTTGCTATGCTCGTTTGTGTGCACGTCTAATTTCTGAAGTAAAGGCAAAAGATGAGAAGATGCAGTCTGGCACAAAAACACATCTGGTACAATTTCGCAATGCTCTGTTGGATAAAACTGAGCGTGAGTTTACTTACAACGTAATTGACGCAAAAGCAAAAGAGCAAAAGCTTAAGCCAATAAGAGATAAAATTCAAAAATGCAAAAATTCTCATGAAAAAGTTGAGCTAGAAGCACTTCTTGAAGAAGAAGAAAGGAAAATTCGGCGTCGTTCTGGCGGTACGGTACGTTTTATAGGAGAGCTTTTCAAAATATCAATTTTGACCGGAAAGATTGTCGTCACTTGTATCGAAAATTTAATTAAATATCCTGATAACGAAGATATGCTTGAATGTCTCTGTAAATTGTTGACCACAGTTGGTCAAAAGCTTGAGCAAAATCGGCTCTATACGCTGGATGGTGTGATTCAACGAATGCAAGCCATAGCATCGAAAAGCGAAAACACGAAAATCAGTTCACGTGTGCGTTTTATGCTACAAGATGTGATAGATCTAAGAAAAAGTAAATGGAAATCTGCTGCACGCGCGCGCAACGAAACACCCACTACTTTAGACCAAATTGAGAACGAGGCAAAAAATGAAGAATATTATAATTATAGCGTTTCATTATCTAATGCTGGTGGGCTTAGCGGTGGCAGTGGTAAAAGGGATGATCGTATAAGTCGTTTTGGGGAAAACCGTCTAAATTATAATGGCAGTCATAGTCAAAGAGGTGACGTAAGCAGCTTAAAACGTAGCCAGCACATGGGTTCTGGCAGTCACAGCGCAAGCGGAAATGAAGGTACTTGGCATGTACAAACAGGAAAAGGCAGCCGTCCGCTAGCAGTTGATCCAAATAAACTTGGAGCTTTGGTAAATTTTACGTCAAATATTCAGGTATCTATATTAATTTTTTCCAAAACTTGTTGCACGTTATTTTTCAGCACAATTTTGATATTACAAACAAAAAAATGGGTGGTGTTCAGCAATTCCAATGGCCTAAATCCACACCTACAGCAATACCTTCCAATTCCTTCGCCGCTTTATCAGTTCTAGACTCAAATAAAAGCGGGAGCCGACATAAAACTGCGTATGCACACACACACAACAAGGGCTCAACTGAACGAGATCGATGCGACCGAGGTATCTTATAGATATTTTGACACTTTCAGCTTGTAGTTAAAAATGTTTCAATAATAAGGTTTATTGCCCCGAAGCGGATCTTCACAAGCTTCTAGAGAACATTCATCTTCTCGAATTTCTCAACCTATGCGGAATATGACAACAACAACATCAATGCAAAAATCTGCTAGTCATTCGAAATATATACAGTCATCTTCTACGCCAAGACTTGCAGGCAAGGTACGTTATCTTATTTTGTAAAAAATTCTCTCAATTTGCAAAACAAATAAAAGGCAGCCTGTTCTAAAAATAACTAGTGTTTCTAACACAGTGTAAAAATCTTTTGCTTCTCTCGTTGCAAACAAAAATTTAAAAATTGTAAAATCTTTTCCATTCATTGCATTTCTCCTAACCTTCCTGTTATTGGACATATAGTTTTTTAATATTAATTTCTGAAGGAAAATTAAAAAGAAACTTAATTTTAAAAAATTTTTCATAAATATAAGCCTATAATTTAAAAACGAATTGCAATAAATATCTGCCCGTTTTTGGAAATGTTACGGGCCTTGCGTCCGTGAACTTGCTGCGGCAAATATGAAAATATGAAAATCCATAAACAACCTTTGCGAAAATATCAAACTCGATTCTTGTCAGACATGTTATGATTGCAAATTGCATACTCGTTCATTTTCCCAGAAAGCATGTCTATATTGTAGCGAACGTAATTTATGAAGTGCTTAATTAAATTTATAAATTTTATTTAATAGCCAACAAGTTTTGCCGCAATTCTTCCTGGATCAGGGTCAATTTCGGTTAGCTGTGATAAACGAGATGATGATCAATCCATTGCACAATATCAACAATTGCAGCGAGAACACCAGAATGTTCACATAGCTTGCGAAACGGGTCCAAGCTCCGCTCCAGAAGCTGTATTCGAAGAACCTAGTGATGCCGATTTAATACTAATTAAATCCGTGGTTTCGGAAGTTGTAGAAAACGCAGCTAATTCAAAACAAGTCGATTTTTTAACAGTTACATGCATAGAACGAATAAGACAATCCCAATTATGCAGCCTATTATACTACATTATTACAGATTATTTGCATTTGCGTGACGTTGGTTCTTTTCATAGAAGACTTCTATCTAATTGCATTGCATATCTGATTGAAAGAAATTTCCTTTCTACAGACCATTTTAATCTAGCTTACGAGCATTTCGCGAGTATTGCTAGTGAAATAATAGTTGATGTCCCAGACATGTACTTATACATCCTCGAATTCACCGGCAAGTAGTACTCAAGCAATAAATTTATTTACAAAATTAATTCTATTTAAATGCTCCACAGGTCCGCTAATTGTCAGAAAAATTTTAACGATACACGATTTGTGGACGGAAAAATTGAGAAAAGCCGAATCGAGTAACTGCGAGATGGGCAAAAAGTTCCTTAAAACATATCTACAATATTGCACTCGTGAAATCGGTCCCAGTTTTACAAGAACTATGTTCAGAAAATTCAATATGAAATGGTCCGATTATATACCTGAAGCTGAAGTTGAAAAATTTATACAAACCAACGTTAGTAACAAAGTCATTTTTAATTATTAAAAAAAAATTTTTTCTTTGCGTTACTAATTTTACGTTTTACTATATTTTTTCTTCAGAAATTTGAGTTCGTTGAAAACGACAAATATCACCCCGAAATAGACACAAGGGAAACAAAGGAAAAATGCTACGCTCGTATGTTTGATCATATAGAACAAATATTGAAAGAAGACGCCAACGCTGATAATGTCATTGATTACATTAATGTAATCCTTATTCAAAAAAAAGACAAAAGAAAAAAGTTAATGCGATATTTTTTTAGGGAAACATAGTTGACGTCGATAAAACGTTTATCAGAGGTTTAACAACAACACTTGCAAGTTTTGCTATAAAAGACTCCAGCAACTATAAGCTAGACGCGCCATGTTTCCAAAAAAAGTGCATACCTGTGTTAATACGCTATATTGATTCAAAAGAAGAACGAGAATTAGAATGTTTATATGCACTACAGTTGCTAGTTCATAGTTTAGAACATCCAAGACGTAAGTTCTGCACAATCTTTTTGTTAGCTGCTTACTATATTTTGTCACTTTCTATATTGAATTCATGATAGTGTGGATGACCTAAATTTAAATTAAAAAAATTACAAACACACGAGTCATTCAGGATGTATATGGTTCATTATTTAAAACACATGTTGAAATGTCCATCCACATCTTCCTATTACTACGCTTGTGAATGAAATCACGTATTGGCGGTTTTTTTCTTTTTTTATACGTTCAATTTTGTAAATTAAGTTTTGAGAATCTGTGAAGGAATATTTAAAAAGTTATAAACTTGTTGTACAAAGTTTCTACACATTTCGAAATTAAATTTTTATAAAGATTTGTTCCAAAAGTTTACGCAAAATATCTTTCGCAGAAAGAAATTTAAGACGTCCCGCTTTTAATTTCCCCAATCTAATCTTTGTAACATCTATGCACCTATATGGGATTTTGTTAAATTAAAGGCACAAATCTTTTGATTACACTAAATAAATTTTTGTATATCTTTATTGGAAAAATTGCTTTCTTGTTAGTTCAGTTATTATTCTGGTTAAAAAAGTATATATATATAAAAAAAGATATGGCAGACGTAACTGTTTTTAAATATTTTAGGTCAGATATTATCACTCATTTCAATTATTGCATTATTTGTGAGTAAAAACGTTTTTAAATGTGCTTATTTTTTTGCATAGATTTGATTAGTGATCTTTTCATTAAACTCAATGAATATGATGTCATACCGCAAGACACATTCATAAGATGGCGAGAGTCTACAGCTCAAACAGTTGGTAAAGGTAAGATAGTCAGTGAAAAGATTCAACAACCCCTTTATAACGTTGGTATTTCATAGGTGTTGCAGTGAAAGCTCTTAATCCTTTCTTCAATCAAATTCTTAATGGGGAAACAAGCGACGATAATTAGAAAAACTTCCCCATGTGAAAATGGTTACCATATTTTTCACACTAAATTATTAAAATTATCATATATCTATAGTATATTTATGGACGCTTATGGCACTAGGAAAGAATATCTATATATAAGCCCGAAAGTGATCATTTTTTTTTGTATATTTGAATCATTAATAGAAATAATCAAATTTCATGTTGGACGATATGACGTGTTTTTGTTAAATATATATTATGTACAGTATATATATTTATAATATATATACATTGTATAATATAACGAATATAAATATACATATATACATATGTACAATATGTACATATTAATTGTATTAAGTATAATATATATATATATATATATGGTGTACGTTATGTTATACGTTACATTATACGTTATACGCATTATATATATATTATATATATATTATATATATATTATATATATATTATATATATATTATATATATATTATATATATATTATATATATATTATATACATATATGCGTTATATGTATGCGTAATATATATCTATATATATATGTATATGTATATATATATATATATATATATATATATATATATATATATATATACGTTATATTTAGTATATATAAATATACCGTATAATAAACGTATAACATAACGTGCACTTTATATATATATTATAATTCATATATATAATAAGTATATATATAATAATATATATATATACTTTTTTTTTATATATGTTACAGTCAGATTGCACATTTCTAAGTTTAGAATACGCCGTGGCTGCGATCTACAATCTTGCACATTACAATGATGAACTTGGATGTAAGTGAAATTAACGGATGAAGAGGCAGTAAAATTTTATACAAAAATAATGTATGGCTATAAAGTGTGAATAATTAAAACTTGGTGAACAACAAACATTAAATAAAATGAAAAGAAATGAAGACTTTTACATATAAGAGATATTTTTAATGTATTTACCGGCAATTCATTCAGTTGCTTTTGTAAAAACTAAAGGAAATGATATGTATTTAAATATTTGAAAAATCAATAGGCCGCATCAGGGTTTTTATACCCACCAGGGAAGTATCAGGGGTATATTCATTTGTTCGCAGCATCCACAAGGATGCCTCAAAGGCAAAGGTATATACATTCTTAATCACCATCAAATTCTAAACCCATTTATGCATGTTCGTCTGTCTACATGATGTGTGCGGTACACATTCACCTGGTTGGAAGAAAGCAGCAACTGGCTGCAAACTCCGCCAAAAGATTTGTAATTAATGCACGCAGTTTGATGTTGAAATTGGGAAAAATCGTTCAAAAGATACAACCGTACCACATAATAACCTGAGACCACATTTAATTTCAAAAATAAAAATGCATCTTCTCGTTCGTTATTTATAAAAGACAACGAATAGACGACAAAAATTTGCATCCTACGAGCGGGCAGAGCTCCTCTACAAAAAATAGGAAAAAAATCGGCCATGCTTACTCAATATTACATAATATTAAAATTTCATTCTTTTGTCAAAACATTTGTTGCAAGCAGAAGGAAACTTCAGAGACCACACATAGTTTACATGTTACGGATTATTGAGAGATCAGAATAGTTCCAGAAATGTTTTCCAGTCCATCCGTCCGCTAATTGCTTCAAATTTTGAAAAGTTTTGGTAATCGTTACAGAGGTTAGTATTGAAAATGAGCCAAATCATGTAACATTGGTTATATATATTTTGTGATATTTGCTACAAATATAGCCGTACAGAAGGCCGATGCTTAGCATGACCCTTGACAGAAAAGACCGGAAAGAAAATAGCTACTTTCGGGACTTGTATAAACGATGAAACTGATATATATTTTTTTTTTTTTAGAAAAATTGTGGAAGAAGTGCGTAAAAATATTTCCTTAATGCAGGAGTTAAACATTGTGCTTCTCAAGAACTTTAAAGAACCGGCAGACTCGCTCTTTTTTTTTAAGAAGAAAATGCGAACTTTTTAATATTTATAGCAAAGAAAAATTAGAATATTAAAATGAGCATGTCAAAATGTGTGATGAATACTTACATATACAATTGCATACATACATACACATAATTATAAATGAATATATAAGTATGTGTTAAAGAATGTTAGTTGTACATAATATGTACACAGTTGAGCAAAGCAGAGAAATGCAATTAAAAGAAAAGTGCAATTACCCCGTACACAATAACAAATGCTCCATTAATATCTTACGACACCATTTTCGTCATCGAGATAAAAAACTATCTGATTACGTCAATATTACCCTTATTAAAGTTTTTATAATACACTTGGTATCCAAATCTGACAGAAACCGATAATGAGATTAACACGTGATGCAAGAAATCAGGGTCAACAGCTTGACAATATTGTACAGAAGTGAGATTCTTGCTTACAAAAAAGTAATCGATAAGCAAAGTGGATTGTTGCTGAATATTAAAATGAGTCGGTACGCAATTATGCACGTAACATAGCCCGTTTCTGTAGCACATGGCTCGTACGCTGAAGACTATCCGGGTGAAATAAATCGAAAAGAAAATCTCCAGTTATTACAACATTGAGATATTTGGCAAGCAGATCACTATGCATGCTTACGAAAGCCGGCATATCTCCTCTGCACGAATAGACCAAACCCACCAGAAATTTGTTATTCTAGAGATTCAGTTCAACGAAAAGAGATTGACAAATCCCCTCGTCCATGACTCGAACGATGGCTCTACAGTGTAGTTTAGACAAAATACATGGGGCACCTACCGGTCACTACTACATAAGTAATATTTGGGGCAGTTCCGAAAAATTTATTATGTTACTGACTAATGTTACGCCTCTCCGGTATGGCCCTGCGGTGCCGGCTTCGGTTTGGCGAATGTTGCGGAGCCTATTGCCTACGCAGGGCCGGGTGCATTATGGCGCAGAGCCTGTTGCCTGTGCAGAGCAGGATGCTACTGTTTTATCGACGTCTTCGACTTTCCGACGTTGACGTGTCTGGTCGTTGGCCGTTGGTCACTGGTCCCTTTCAGCGTTCTGGTACCTCTGGCTTTCCGACGTTACGAGGCCGGACCGTTGGCCAGGGAGGTACGGGCTGCGTCAACCTTGGCCACTCTGGGCACACATCTGGTTGACAAACCCTTGGCTGGGGATGATTTGTGGGAGTGGTTTTGTCGTTTATTGTATAAAGAATCGTGGGCGGCTATCACTGTTGTCGCACGACAACAGCTCCGGAAACCGCTGCCGCCGACGGCTGATATTACCGCTGACGATTGGTGTGGGGGGTGGTTAGTTCTAGCCAGGGTCATCGCTGTGTCTTGGCTAGGTCGTAACCTGTTGTTCTGTTAATTGGGTTATCGGCTCGATTAGTCAGCAAAGATGTAATTCCAGCTTGGTTGAATCTGTTGAAGCATTCGCTTGGTGTGAGCTTAATCGGTTAAATTATCGTTGGCTGATAATATTTTGGCTTATTCGTTGAGGACATGTTCATATGTGGCTATGACTGTTGCAACCGTTGTTGATTATTGCTATGGTTGTTTACGCTACTTTCGCTATCGCAAATATTATCAGTCATATTATCGTTGTTTTGTAACGACGGTGTGACGGTGGTAAATTGATTTCCGAAATTCACCATTGAAGGTAAGTTTTTGGAGTGGCAGTGGCAACGACGGTGGCGCTGGTGCCAATGATGACAACGGCGACGTCGTCTGTGTGGTCAGCGCTGAAAGTCGTAAGTGAGAGGTGGGTGATAAGGAAACCGGAGTCGCAGGTGTGTTGAGGCATATTGGTGATGAAATTTTTTTTTGTTTGCTTGCTGGTCGTCACTTGTTAATTGGGGTAACCGTCGATTGACGGCAGTTGCCGACGTTTGAGTTGTTGCTGTTGTTGCTGTGGTCTTTATGTAGGGGGACCTTACACGTTGTCATTATTGTATCTGGTATTGTTGAGATCGTTGGTTCGAGGTTCGTTGTTGCTGGTAATTACATGGATGACGTGGTTGTTGAGACGCGAGCTGGAGTATAATTTGTTGTTGTGATCGTTGCTTCGGCGAGTGCAACTTACAGTTGTGGCTGATTTCATTACCTGTTGTGAGGCATGCACTTGTCTAAGACCCGTTACAGTTATGGAATTTTGCTGCGGCAGGATGTGCCGCTGTGGCGACAGAGATGTTGCTGGTGCGAGCATTGGTGATGTTGTTATTCTGCCATGGCGTAGTGGTGAGTGGCTGCCTCTCCGCTGGGCATGGGTAGCTCCGGGTTCGGTAGTGGGCTTGGTGTCCTGCATATGGACGTGTTTTAACGCCCGCGTAGTGGTATCCTCGACCTGGACGATATTTGGGGATTCGAACCTTACCACAGTATAGGGCCCTTGGAACCAGGGTGCCAACTTGGCGGCGAACTGGTTGGCCGCTTTCGAAAGAGGATGGTGGCGGATTAGTACCAAATCTCCCACTCGGGGTTGCCAACGGCGGCGGTGGGCGTTGAAGTACCTTCGTTGTTCGGATGATGAGAACTCGAGGTTGTAACGGACGCAAGAGATGACTTCCTTCAGGATCTGGGCTCGCTGTCATGGCGACTGGGATTGAGCTGGCACAACTGCGCGCCCTTGATCGTAGAAGGCATGTGGCAATCTGGGCTGGCGCCCTTGAATAATGTACGCCGGGGAGTAGTTTATAGAATCAGAAATCGCTGTATTCATGGCTAAGCGATTTCCGGCAACCATCGGTCCCATGCGGCGTGTCATGCTGGCAGTGCAGCAGCTTACGCTAGTTTAGTTAGGGTTGGTATTTCCTGGGCGCTTTGATATTTTCTTGTTTTTCGTTGTTTCTTTGATTTCTACTCTTTTCCTTTCATTTACTGTTCCGTTTTTTTTTTTTTGTTATTGAAATCGTATGATTGTTGTGGTTGCTGTGAGTATTGCAAGCTTTGCAGGTTGTTGATGACTGGTGCGTAATAACGATCTGCTGTTGCTGCGGTGGTTGCTGAGGCAGAGTAGTCGATTGTTGAAGTTGCAGGAGTATTCTTAGCTGTTGTTGTTGTTGAGGATGTGGTTGTTTGATGTTGTCGTATGTGTTGTTGCGTATATGATCCGCGTACTATGCGGTGGCGTAAATATCAGATTTCAGTTTTTTTTTCTCTATTTTCCTCTCTATATTTTTTTTTGTTTGTATATTTTCCCTATATTTTGTTCTTTTTTTGTTTTTGTATTTTTTTTTTTTTTGTGTGAACTTTTCTAGTATATGTTCTCTTTTCTCTTTATTTTGTTTTACCTTGCCTTTTTTCCTCTTTTTTTTTTTTTTTTTTGTTTTGTATCTTCTTTGATGTTTTCTTTTATCTCCTTTATGTTCTTTTTTCTTCTCTATCTTTTGTTTCTATATTTTTGTATTTATTATTTTTTTTTTTTTTTATATGTGATCTCTTCTTGGATATGTTTGCTTTTCTCCGTATTTTGTTTTGAAATTGTAATCGTTGTGGCTGTTGCTTAAGCTTGTTGATGACGCTCTTTTGGTGTAGTCGTGCGCCATGGCGCTGTCCGTTTTTTATGTCGAGAAAACCCAGACAGTTTGAAATAAAGTCTAAAGTGTAAACATCAGTTTTTTGAATTATGAATGAAATGACTTCACGTAAGAAGCCTACGCGAATTTTGAGATTATTTAATGATTCTGATTCTGATCAAGATATAGGTAAGTGTATTACGGAAATAATTGGAAATGAAATCAATAAATTTATGGAGACTTTTGTGATAGAATATGGAAAATTCAGCGAAAACTCAAGAGAATGTAGCCCTAATATATTTTCGTCAAACAATATGGATTTATCAAATTCATATGGATATTTCAAATGGGATAGATGAGAAAACTACCTTGTGGAATGAAGATACTGCAGAAATAGAAGACTCACTTTGGTTGGTCTTTAATGGGTATAGCTGATGATCTAAAAAATTGTAAAACTCCGAAAGAGATTTTCGGTAAAATTTGGTCTACGGAAATAATGCATTTAATTGTTAGTTGCACAAATGAATATGGGAAAAATTTGCTGTCACTATCACGTCCACGTACGAGAAATTGCCGGATAAAGAGTTTCACAGAAACAAATTTTCAAGAAATGGAGATATTCTTTGGTCTAACAATCCTTTATATTATCAGCCAATTCTCGGGGCATCTGTGACCGGGCGCAGGTTTGAATTTAAGGTTTGAGTTTAATTGCGTTGCTTACATTGTGAATCCGTACCAAATAACGACAGGCTATCTAAGATTTCCGAACTTTTGAAGCTTGTAAATAGTTCATTTCAAACGGCATACAAGTCTGGAAAAGATTTATCGTTAGATGAATCTATGATGCTGCATCGAAGGAGACTAAGTTTTCGGCAATTTATAAAATCAAAGAAAAATAAGTACGGAATTTAATTCTATGAGCTTTGTGCACATGATGGCTATGCTCTCAATCTAGACATATATAAAGGCAAAGTAACACGTGAGGTGTCTTCCTTACCTGTAGTGGATTCTGTGGTTATGAGACTAATGGAACCATATTTATTGAAGGGCCATTCATTATTTATGGACAACTACTATAATAGTGTTGGACTGAGCAATCGATTACTTAGTTTTAAAACTCATACCACTGGAACCTTACGTATCAATCGCAAAATGAAAGTCGTAATGCAAAAAAAATTGAAAAAAGGAGAACATATATGGAGAAGACAAGGCAACGTCTATATTAGTAAATGGAAAGAAAAGCGAGATGTGCTTTGTATCACAACGGAAAACCATCCCAAATTAATTGACGTGCATGATAAATATGCATGGTATCTCGAAAAAGCCAATAGAGATTGCTAATTATAACGCAAATATGTCTGGCATAGACAGATGTGATCAAATGATATCACATTATTCCTCACCTAAAAAATCTATCCGTTGGTATAAGAAGGTTATATTCCATCTATTAGATGTTTCTGTATGGAATTCTTATTACATTTATAAGAAGATAAATGCTAGATACACTCTGCCAAGACATTTTCAAGATGCACACTATCAGGAAAAATTCCGGCGCCTTTAAATTACAACCGTAAAACATATTTCCTGAAGTGCAAGTATTGTTACAGGCAAAAAATAATCAAATTTACATCATATCAATGCCAGAACTGTGTAAATAAATCTCCACTTTGTCCTGGAGAGTGCTTCCGACAATGGCACTTACCTCCTGAAGTTCACAATAGCTCCAATTCGGATATGGAATCCTAAAAACATTCAATCATAATGATGTACAGAAATATTTAGTTTTGTTATCACATATACATACCATGAAATTATGGATTTAATTCATCAATTTTTTTATATGCAGACGAATAAAGATCTACTGTTAAATAAAAAATGTAATGAAACTGTAATAAACCTTTTTTTCTCATGTATTCTATGAATGAATGCTATAGCATTCACGTCATCCTAGTTGAAAAATGTGATCTATATTGTCGTGGATGCTATAACATTCATTTCATATAACAATTAAAATACGATCCTCTGACTACGCTTGTAATATGTGTATAATCAGATCGATATTACAACTAGTTTCAAAAATAATTGCCTGTCTATTTTTGCAGCTCCCTGAAATTTTTTGCGTCCACGAACGTGTTAATCTTCTCGTCAACGCCGTTAAAGTATTATTGAAACTTTATGTTGAAGTTTCGTGTGATTTCATCGACCGCCTGGAGAAGCTGCTGAGGTAGAAATGCTTTTGCCAATTCCCCATTAACATTGCACTCCTCCTGTGAAATGTTGGAATTATCCCAATAACACCGTTTGTCACATTAGGCACAGGAAGCGGTTAGTTGCGCCTTTTCCAGATTAATAGGAGGAAGCATGGTAATTTGACGCGTGTATATGCAACATGTGGTTGTATATTATTATATTTGCTAAAAATAAAGCCTTGTGTTATATGAGCTATTGATTTCACTCACAAAAAACATTGATGTGGAAGAGATTTTTGAGGGCCTAACGGGCACTAACTTCAGGGTAGGGAGAAGAAGACTGGTTTTGGGAAATTTTGGGATTACGGGTGAGGAATAAAAAGAGATTGCAAAAGAGCTAGTTAATTTGAGAGATATGGGGGATTTCAAATTTTTGCCACACGAACACTGCACAGACGGTTCCATCTATAAGAAATACATGTGATTTATGCTTATAGGACTAAGCGGACGAAAGATGGGAAAATTTTAAGACCTGGGCCATTCTGCACCTTACACTGCCTATGATCTCCTTCGGCCCATGATTGCATAAAAATGGCAACTCCGATAAGATGTGCTCCACGTTGGGCGCCACAGCTGTAATGTCTGTAAAGACCCTCTCCGTCGGTCTAATTGTCGAATACGGTCTTTATTTTTACAGCTACTCTTAACTGCCGCTTGAAGAAGAGCAGGGTTTCCTGAAGTTAGGTCGGATGACTCTCTAACCTGCTTTGCTTTCATACAACAAAAAAACCTTAGCATATTTTTCTTTTCCACTTTGTTTCATATTACTTTCAATAGCAAAAACAATATCATTATCTTAACATTAAATAAAGGGAGGGGATTAAATATATGGTAAAAATATATATACGATTACTTAAAATATATTATGTACTAAACAAATCATATATATCCTATATACGTAAAATAAATACGATGAAGAACGTTTTATGCCAACTATTTGCTGCTGCAGACGATGACATTGATATTAAAGATGATAATAATGAAGTTGATGAAGTAACGAAGACTAGAAATTAATATTGCTGTTGTATACTCTAAATGATTTGTAAACTCAAAAATTCAGCACGAAATTCGCGACGAAATTATTGTTTTCACTTTACGGTCACTGAGAGTGGTGTCAACGCCAACAGCTCGAACGAAGCACCTTTATTCCTTCTGGTGTTAGTATGCCGCTTTCAGAAATAGTTTTTACTCTTGATGACGAAAATGGTGTCGAAAGATATTAATAGAGCATTTGTTATTGTGTATGGGGTAATTGCACTTTTCTTTTAATTGAATTTTAACTGTGCACATATTATGTGCACTAGATTTCTTTACACATATACGTATACACATATGCATATAACTGTATATATATACACATATTTTTCATTTTTATTTTAATGCTCCAACTTTTTTCGCTCTACAATTCGCCTGCCGTTCTACTATATATTTAACATAACTTATGTATCCTTTAATATAATTGTAACTTTATAAAAAATATTCACTATTTTTTTTTGTAAAGGAGAAAGTTCCTTTAAAAAAAAATAAAGAATGAGTCTGGTGTTCATGCAAAGCCTTGAAAAACGTAATGTTCAACTCGTGCTGGTTCATTTCACATTTTTATCAATCGCCTGAATCACGCAAATACTTCTATGCAATAAGAGATTTTTATTATGCACTTTTTTCCACAATTTTTTTTTGGAACACTTTCTTGATTTCGACAAGGTTTTCCATGTGTTTCGAAGCTACCTTATTTTCCCGTTTTTTCCGTTAAACGTTGTGCTCAGCATCAATCGTCTCTCAACGCGTGAGATTAACAACCCGAACTTCTGCGTCGTTGTATTTAAAGAAAATATTACAAAAAAATATAAAACCAGTGTTACAAAACAGTTGCCGTGCGCGAGCGTGAGCGAGAGCATTAAAAGCTGGAAACAAATACTGGGAGAACACGAAACCAAGCTGACGTGATACATGTATTTTGGCCAATTATGTGAAGAAGTATCTTTAAAGAAGTGTTTCCTTTGTACTGAATATTTACCTAAGGCAGATATCACCAGAAGACCATTAATGAAGTACGCGCATGCCTTTAGCGTGGGAGAATGCCTACTTTTTCACGTTTAAGGCCTTTGAGCCCATAGTAAGATAAACCGCGCCTAACTCTGATCACAGCCTTTTCGAATTGATTGACTAACTTGCTATTGTAATTGTCCAGTGACTTTGGGTAAATCTCCTTCGGAAAACGCTCTGGTCAACGTGATAAATCACTGGACATGAACGCAAATTCTAGGTGGCAGCATATCGAGTATAGGCTTCCCTAATATTTTTGTGAGCTTCTTCTCCAATCAATTTTAACTTCTTTTTAGTTCTTAAGAAAGAGAAACGATCTTGTAAAAGATCATGGCTTCGTAATAGCGCATAGGATTTGCCAGTAGTTAGCATGTTTTGTCCAAACAGAACGTAGTAAGGTAAAAGAACTGTGCTTACATGACTAGCACTTATCAAGGTGCTACCAATGGCCGATAGGTTTTGATCGCAATCTCGCTGGGAGTGTTCAATGTATGCTCTGATGGCTGCTGAAACAGATCGATTTACTTTTCAGTCGCATTAGCTTGTTGGAAAAACCTGGAAAGTTGATGACCACCATAATTTTCTAACCAGGACTCTAATATATCCCTTGTCCGTTGTAATTGACGCGAGTAAGCCAAAGATGTAAAACAAACCGTTTTCTAGAAAAGAACTATTTTTGGCGGTAAGCTTTTTGGTAGGTTCGGGAAAGTGCAATTTCGACAAATAATCGAGGACAATAGTAACACCGATGTGATCAGAAAGCGATCTGGGCTAAAAACATAGTAACTCGAGATATAATCTTTGAAAAGGTCCAACGAAATTGTTGATTGGTCCATAGGTGGCTTAAGATTTTGGTTTCTTGCTTTGGTATATACCACAACGGGAAACAAACTCATAAGTTTATTTACCCATTTTCAGTCAATAGAAAAATGTTTTTTAGCGAAAGTGGTTTTAACTATGCCTCCATGAGCGCTGAATGGAGGAGCATCTTTCATTAAGCATGAGCATCTTTATTTAACTCATTGGTAAAATCTGATGGAATCCATAATTTCCATGAATTTTGCTCTTGAATCGCATCTCCTGTAGCGTACTCGGTTCCCTTCTAAATAAAACCCTCTTGAATCTCTATATCACATAACTGTTTCAGCTTGAACTGAAAATTATCTTTCACGGAAACATATTGTTGAGATTGAAATGTCTCTGATGTCAAATCAATTTCTATGGAGTCGCTCGATTCTTCTAAAAAGCACCTATCCAGATGTATATTATAAATTTCTTCCAGTTCATTGGAGTGAACTCGAGACAACAAATCGGGCACAATGTATTGAGTACCTTTTCGATGCTTAATTGAGAATTTGAAACCTTGTAATATCAATGATCATCTAGCCGATCAAGGAGCTCTTTTTGGGACATTAAACACTTGAGAGAAGCGCAACGTAATGACTTTAAACTCATGCCTTTTCATATAGGCTCGGAACTTTTTAATAGCCAAAAAGGCTGCTAAACATTCTTGTTCCGGTATGGAATAATTCCTTTAAGCACTATTAAGTTTAGGCGACATATAAGTAATTGGAGCCTCTTCTCCATTTTCTTTCTTTTGAGCTAATACTTTACCTAGCGAATGGGCGAATGGTATCTGAATTGTGCAATAACAGTACAGAACATAATAGTTCTTTCAAATTTGCAAAAGAAAGTTTTGTTTCTTCTAACCATCCGAAAGCCTTCTTTTACTTCAACATGACAGTGCGGGTAATGGATGAAGAGGCGAATTTGCGCACAAAACGACGGTACCAACCACAAGCACCTAAAAATCTTCATAAGTGGGGGCAAATAGTCACGAATGGTATGAACTTTGTCAAGATCAAGAACCCGCTCAGAGTTGTTGCAAGAACCTAAATGACGTCTATCACCTTTTCTCATTATCGGACTCTTTAAAGTCCATTAAAGCAACATTGCTTAATACACGTGATTTACCAATGTCGTACTTAAACTAGCTTTTAATCCTAAAAGTCATTACGACTTTCCATAATGACCTTTTAACCCTAAAAAGTCATTATGGTCCGAAAATGAATTGCTGTAAACATTTTGGTTGCCAAGCTTATGCATGTTTGCGATGGCTTAGGGGTTCATTCGCAATTTGGTCCTGTACCGGTTGTGGGTGTGGCTCTGTGCTAATTGTGTACAAGCTTTTTTTTTATTTCTTTTTTCTTTTTCCTTTTTATGCAGTATGTAGTGTATAGTTAATTTAAGATTTACTCTAGAGTCATTTTAACTCGACTGCGAATCGTGTTTAGTTGAGTTCCTGTGTATAGTAAAAAATAAAAAAATAAAAAAAAATCTCTTTGTATGCTGCGATGACCTGTTATATGTGCCAGATAATTGGCGTGTTTTTCGAAACACTTACTCTCGCAGAGATACTTAATAAATCATCTAAGTAATGAAAAACTAGATGCGATAGATGAGGTGGAAACACTGTATCCATTAATCGACACATAGTTTGGTGTGTGTTGCATAACCGAAACGTCATTGTCACAAATTCGTATAATGGGCGACCAGGCACTTTAAAGCCTGTCTTCTCTGTCGAATTTTCGTCTTGAGGTATCTCCCAGTACGTATCTGTTAGATCAAGCCCTGTGATAAATTCAGGCTTTCGTAATAACTAATTAATTGACCGTAACCTTATTCATTTTTCGGGCATCTAAACATAATCGAGTCTTCCCTGGCTTAATAAGTAATGAAAGCGGTGAAGGCCAAGGGCTGTGAGATTCTTCCATAACTACTAGAGCGTACAACATGCGCAAGCAGAAGTTTTTCAGTTTGAGGTTATACAGCGAAATATCTCTGTTTGATAGGTTTATTGCTGTATCGATGCTATGATCCCTCAATTTTTGTACTTCTTACACCTCTTAATTTGTTGGCTTGCGCCTCCGTCAAATTGTGGTCGGTAATACTTTACATAAGTTCGTTACAACTAAAAAGCGAGGATGCGGTTAGACTTTAACAAAAGAAATCTTTGGCAAGATCAAACGTTCGAACAAAATCGATTCTAAGATACAAATTTTCTTGCAGGGATCCAGGGTTAGTTTTGCTTCTAAATGTAACATCGGTGGTTATGCAACCTACTGCAGCATATTTACTGCCGACAACTTTTTTCAAAGATTCGGAAAATTTTCTTCAAGAGTATTTATTTTCTTGACGAAGCCTTGTTGCATTGTGGGAGATAAAACATGACACCGACGCTCCAGTTGTAATCAGACCTACTACATCTTGACTAAATAACTGAACAAAAACAAATGGTCGGCAAACATGAGGAGGACCGGCGGAACAGAATAATCTTCTATTATTTAAAACCAATTTCCAGAAGCGAGGTAATCGCATGGAAGACTGTTTAGTCCTTTTATAAATCGAAGAAATAGTTTCATTTGATTATATTCAAGTAAACAGACGTGGTAAGCTTTGAGAACTCGGACTGACCATCCACTGAACTTTTTGAGTTCCTCGTGAGAGTGGTTTGGATCGTGACACGTTGAGCTAAAGTTGGTCTGTTTTTGGTGGCGTCGGACGGTTCAGAGAGCTTGCACACAGGTATTTTCGATCTATTTTTTTAGACTGAGATATACATTCATCAAAAAAAAGCACCTTTAGTTCTTGTAAAGTTCTTTAGGACCACAATGTTCCCAATCGAAATACCCCTACGCAACAAGAGAAATTTATTATGCACTTTTTTAATTAACTTAATTTTTTTTTAAAAAAAGAAGCACTTCACTAATTTTTTTCATGTTTCTCGAATCAAGCTACGTCGTTTTTCGTTTTTTTGTTTTTCTTCTCCGTCAAACGTCATGCTCATCACAAATTCTCTCAAATTCTCACGTGAGGTTAACAACCCAACCTTATGAAGGGCTGTATTTATAGCAAATATTACAAAACAATATAAAACCACCGTTACAGGTGCCAACCATTTCTTAATGTAATGGGTTGTGTTTGCCATATTTTAGAAGCTTCGAAGCATTTCTTAAGTTAGTAGGAGAAACTAATTTATTTAAAAAGCAGAATGAAATATGTCAAAAGAAGGTTTTAGAAGTTATTTATAGCATTTTAGCTGCATGATTAGATTGATTATTTAAAATAAATGAAAAGTGCTTTCTGCGTAAATTTTAGTAATGCAAATACCCTCGTGTTAATTTTTTTCGTTTTTTTTTGAAGGGTAGTTGCTTCGTAAACTTGCTGTAACGCTGGCCCAATGTTAGAAACGATGGCTGATGATAAATATGGATTTTAAGTAGAACTATAATGTTGTCTTTATTAATACGCCAACGCTCATTTTGATATCTGTCATGGACGATAGAAACTTTTTTTTATGTAGGTGATTCTCGTAAACTTACAGAATAAAGCTATTATATATTCTAACGTTAAGAATGAGATCATAGCCATTATGTGCACTTACATTTACGATATAATCTTACGTCGACGTTACTATTGTTACAAAAATCAAGTATTTGATAACATAAATGTGTATAAAAAGTATATATTTTTTTGACAGCGAAATTCTGCAAATTATTTGAAAATAGTAAAAACAAATAAAGATTTTTGATACATAAGTCGGCTGATTAATAAAGAAAATGCGTTTCCACAACTGGCACCGCTAACGATTAACACAAAGATGAGCAAAAATTCGCTAGAAAATATGGAATCCACCACTTTAGGGGATTAACGAAAACTTGTTTAGTTTTTGTTTATTTGTGTAGCAACGGGTACATACGTAGCGTTATAACTTGTAACAAAATATTTTGTAACGAAACAACCGCTTTATTAAGATCTGATTTGTACACAAACCTTCCAACTTACGTCATCTTTAAAAATATAACTGCATATCTTCTATTATTATTAAGTATTTTTGTGATTAACCCACTTATCCCTATTGCCATTTATCCATCCGAATCGCCATACAGTTTCGATTTGACAGCTTTTAAGCCATGCTTGTTATTATATACGCTTAGTATTCCCGCTTTAGTACCGTTTAGTCCATCCTCCTCATTGTACACATACTCCTTCCCGAACCCATTATCTTTTAGTCCGTTCTTAGTTTTACATACATTTTGTTCTTCAAACCGTTACTTTTTGTTTTCTAAATAGTTACCATGGGCGCGTATATTATTAAGCAAAACCGTTAAATTCTTAATCATAGGACTTTCATTGCATTCGCGCTTGTGTACATGAAATGTCAAGAAAGCCGCACACGTACATACTTTGTAAACATCTTCACAAATTACCAGTTTGACACTTTAACTAATTAATTACACTTATTGCATATATTACTATGTTGTAGCACAATTCATTCGCATGTCCCTAAGCATACAATGTGATCAGACACTTTTCCCTTAATCATCCCCAGCATTTATAAATGTTAAGCATTTACATTTATAAATGCTGGGGTATATGTTTAAAACATGCGTCTTTGAATCTACAAATTCTATGCTATGCTACATTATTAGGCAAATCTTTCGCTAAACTGCATCCGCACACCTACTAAACAGTTAATTTTTTTTTTTTTTATATCCGTAAGTAGCATTCTATGTTCTACCTATTTAGCTTACTTTTATGACGACCGAGTGCACTCATAAATTCTGTGCCACCCTCACACATTTCAGATAGTTCGTACATTTATGATTTTATTTTCCCTTTAAATCGTTTATGCTTATGCAGATATCAAACCGCATGTTGAGCTGCGTAGTTCATTCAGTTCACTTTTATTCCATGCTTAAACTGTACATATTTCTAAACTCAAGCTACCTATTGTATATTTTGAAAAACTTATACTTTTGCAAATCTGTGTTTTCGCTAATTTATCTTCCTCGCTAAGCCAAACGTTTCTTCAATTCATTTGTGCATATATACTTATTAAATTTTACGCTAAGCTCTATATCCATACACTCTAGTTATTGCGCATATGCGATTAAAAAATTCTACCGTAAGTTGCACATACGTACATATTCCAACAATGCATGGATTTGTCACACTATTGGGCCTCGTTTCTATGCCAATCGGTTTTATACACACATGCACATAGGCTGTTTTACTAATATCATTGCTATCAACATTGCTTACGTACGCAAGCACTAATCCCATTGCACCTATATTATCTCTACCATCCCATCGCACTACCTCAAACCAACGCACGGCAGCGAAATCGTTTAAAAAGCTAGTATTGATCATTCTATAATGCCTCAACAGTAAGCGAGAAATGACTGTTAGTGCTAACGGGCAACAAGGTATACCATCTAAGAGGAACTTCTGGGTGGGAAAGATTATTAATTTATCATTTTCTTAGGTACGCCAGAGGTACCTAGGCTATTTCTAAGGGAAAAGGCAGGATGGTAGAATAATAGTCGACCACTCTGGGTTTCTCTTGGAATAGACTAAAACTTGGTTGGCAAATAGACTAAGGTAAACGCAGTTCATAGTTACCGCTAAAATCCACCAAAACCAAAAAAAAAAAAAAAATATTATTGAAATGCAAAAAAAAAGGAAGTAAAGAAAAAGAGAAGAAAAGTATTTGTGCGTAGAAAAGTAAATGAAAATTACCTAATCGCTTTATAAATAATCGACTATATGCAATGTTATACAATGGCTGCATATTTTAATGATAGACAGAGAAGCTTAATTTTTTTTTTATAATTATTTTCTTGCAAATCATGCAATGGGTGTTAATGGAATACATTACAAAATTGCAATAGCATCAAAATGCAATATTAGTCAAAACTTGTATTATTTCTACCACAATGGCAGTAACCTGACATTTATCATTGATCATCAATAAAAAACTACATTAAAAATTCACTGAAAAACGCTTTAAATTGCGCTGAAAAGCAACACAACAAAATAAAAAAAAAAGGAAAAAACTACTCAGGAATGTAATCGAAAATCGTCCGCATGATAACCGTCAAACATCATTAGTATTTTCACAAGTCGCATCCTAAGTTAAATATTCCGGCATTAATCAATTAGCGTAGTCTTAATGTACAACTAAAAATATTCTGTTCCGTATGTTCAAGGTTATTATTTTTGGACGTTCTAAAACTATATTTTTTTATATTACTAGAAATAAGATGTGGATAAGAATTTTGGTTTTTTGTATAGAATTTTGGTTATATGTACAATATTATTCATAAATTATTATTTTTATATTCTCCGCAAAAATTGTAGATGTTCGCATGTATATTGATCAGCGACATCTATTGGCGTAAATCATAGTCTAATGCGAAATGGTTGAATTCGATTGTGGCATTGTTCTATATAAAATAACAGTTTTCCATTTAGCAAAGATCCAAAAGGAAGGAAAGCGGCTACCATACGAATTCACTGAAAATGCCATTTCGAAAAGTTCACCATTGCTGTTTCATTATCTGCAAGCGAAAAATGAGTTTTCTGTGGCGTATTGTGACTGGCGATAAAAAATGTGTCCACTACGACAGTCCCAAGCGCAAAAAGTCGGGGGAGCCATCCACATCGACAACGAAGCGGCCGCAGGCCACCAAGGTTTGTGGCATCAGCACGTTCAAGTACATTATACGTTGCTAAAACCCAATGAAACTATTACTGTCGATGTCTACCGCAGTGATTTGAATAAATTGAACGATGTATTGTTGTAGAAAAGATCAGAAATAGCGATTAAAAGCCAGCCTCTTGCATGGAAACGTACGGCCATATGTTGCAAGAGTTGTCAAAGATACATTGGTGAAGCTCGAACGCGAAGTTCGGCCATACCCCGCGTACTCACCAAACATGGCGCTGTCTGATTACCACTTGCTCAGATCGATGCAACGTGGCTTGCCTGACACGCGGCTCCGCAAAGTGTGAAAATGAGTCGATGATTGAATCGCTACCAAACGATTGCGAGAAATATGTTAATATATTGTAGAAAATGATGAAAAATATTTTGATTAACATAGATTGCACCAATTTTTCTCAATAAATGCCTTTTTCAAGTGAAAAAATCTTAAAAATATTTGCAAGCACCTAATATTTATTAATGCTTAAGTTAAGCTTTAAAATGTACTTACTTGCTTTAGTTTATACTTAAGTAAATTAAAAATAATTCATTTGAATTATTGTCTTCTTTATTTGATTATTTACTCTCTTGTTCTTCCATGTATTTATTTGCACATAGTTTGTTATTCATTGCATAAATACAACATTGTTTATCGCTTTATTGAAACACTTTTCGCGGTTCAACAGCAGTCGAGTTGTATAAACTCACAAAACGATACTATTGAGAATGACTGTTGAATCGAATATGCACTCAATATCGAGAATAATAAACTCGCATCTGATACTTTTATTCTTCTCGTTTGCATTTATTTTCATTTTATTGAAAGATGATGAGTTAATTAATGGAGAATTGAAATAATTTAGTTAGAGTTTCTTTCTAAAAGTCTTGTTAAGATAAGTACATAATATTTTCTTATTTCTTCAAACAAATTTTCTCTCTTTTTTTTATAGTCTTTGCTGGTTGATTTTGATTTCTCTTATTCTCGTGTTCTCTTGTTACAGTGTCAACGTAACGGAGAAATTTTCTTAAATTTTTAGAAAAATTTAGTGTTGTGACCCTCTTGATTTGGCTCTTTCTTTTTTTTTTGTTCTTCTCCTCATAATCCGTCTCTATCTTCTTGACTTGACATGCAGTGTCTATATACTTCATGTCGTGCCAAATCTGGTCCGGAAGCTGATAGGTTCATTATGTGCTGGCTTTGCGATCGCTTTGGGCATGCAAAGTGTGCCGGCATTATAGGCCGTACTGCTGACGCAGTCATTGATCCTTCCAAAGGATTACGTTGGTCATGTTCCTACTGTAGAAAGCGGGACATTGACTTCTACAGACTGTTCACGGAGACGAGAAATGAGTTTTCAAAATTAAGTAAAAATCTCGGCTCCATGTGGAAAATGTTTGAGGAAATCAAGTCTAGGTTTGATGAGTGTCGCTACAGTGAGCACTCATCTCCTTCCCAGGCCTCCAAAATAGCAACTCGTAGCGTAGGGACGTCACCTCTGATCCCCTCTAAACCTGACTCACTTATACAAGTTAATGCTCCTTCTAACTCCACGTCGAAAGTCATCGTTTCCGACACTGTCGATTTGGTCGGTAACAAAATTGTTACAAACAAGTCGGCAAGTCCGTCTGCCTTAAGTTATGCTGAGGTTGCAAGGAAATCTCCTTCCGGTCCCGGCGTTTGTTCTAATCAGACGTCATCACCTAAAAATAATAATAAGAAAGTGCAAAGTAAGTCCGCTTCTTCTCCCTGCTGTTCGAGTGTGAACACTAGTCACCAAACTGGGCATGTCGCTCAAGCTTCTCGCACAAGTGTGTCAATATTTTCCCCATCTCATAACTCCCAAGCCGTGAACCCTACTATTCCAAGTAGTGATGATATTTGGTTGACGGCAGTTCCTCCTAGGAAAGCATTATTAGTGTCAAGACTGGCACCGGAAACATCGGTAGATAATATAAAAAGCTATCTGGCGGCGAAAGCCCCATCAGTCAACTTGAAGCGCATTAGCATTTTCAAATTGGCTCCTTCTCAACCGAGAGCAATATCTTCATTTAAAATACTAGTTCCGACTGAAAACAGTGAAATATTGTTAAATAAACCACTGTGGCCAGTAGGATACTTAATTAAGGTATTTATTCTTAGAGATCGTCCCCGTAATTCCAATGCTGTAGGCCT
>KK502676.1:194826-214826 GCA_000688735.1 Glossina austeni
AGTTCCAACGAATGTATATCAGGTTTTAACCAAGTTTCAGTGAAAGCAAAACAGAAAAACTCAGTGCTTACTGACTTTAGAAAAGTAGACCGAATTTTTGAATTTAGGCCCCTAACATTTTGATAAATGAGACATAATGGGCCTGAAGAAACATTTAGTTTTTTGAAGGCGACAGGCCTACAGCATTGGTATCACGGGGTCGATCTCTAGGAATAAATACCTTAATTAAGGATCCTACTGGCCACAGTGGCTTATTTAACAATATTTCACTGTTTTCAGTCGGAACTAGTACTTTAAATGGAGATATTGCTCTCGGTTGAGAAGGAGCCAATTTGAAAATGCTAACGCGATTCAAGTTGACTGATGGGGCTTTCGCCACCAGATAGCTTTTTATATTATCTATTTGAATAATAGTGCGTCTTTTAATCTCTCTGAAATTTGTGAGATGTTTCATAAGTTTTTCAAACGGCTTTACGCTTTTGTGAATAGTGCAAATAACGGATATCCATATAAGATAGAATCATTTGATATTTTTCCTGATGTGTAATTTAATAATCTTGGAGTTTTTAATGATATGGTTGCCTCAAAATTATCATACGGGCCTGGTCCAGATCTTGCATCTTGAGGTGTTGTCCTAGTATTTTACGTTCCTTTCATTCCCGTATTCAATACTTGTCTTAGAAAGGGCTACTTTTCTGAGCAATGGAAATTCTTTTCATTCTTCTGCACAAGAGTGATGCTACGAAAAATGTCGATAATTATGAGAGATTGCTAAACTGGGGTGCCTGCGTAAACTGTCTACACTTCTTTTAGGGAATACATTTCGACCGTCATTGATTTATATATTATCACCGTCTCAACATGCTTTTGTTAAATGTAGGTCAACTACAACGAACCTGCTGGAACTTGGTTGCCATATTTATAATGAGTTCTCGGTGGACAAACAAACTGATGTTGTTTACACAAAATTTTTCTTAGGAGTTTGGTAGGGATGATAATAAACTGCTTTCACTTAAGCTGTATTCAACTGGTTTTGCTACTTTTTTGTTGCGTGGTTTATTTTTTATCCAACTGGTTGTACACGACGTGTGTTGTGGAGTTCTTGTACATCACCGTCTATACGAGCTATATGTGGCGTTTCGCAGGGGAGCTATTTGGGTCCGGCACTTTTTATTTTATTTATGAATGACTTACCGTCCTGCGTTCAAGGTCTAAAGTGCTGTAGTTTGTAGATGATGTGAAGTTATTTCACTCTTTCAATACATGTAAGGAGGGCAAGCGTCTGCTTTCTGACCTTTCCGAAATTTACGCCTGGTGTAAATACAATATTATGTCAAATCACTTGAAAAAATGTAAACTGTTAACGTTTTCTAGGGGAGTCTCATTATCTATAGACTATATTGAAACCCGTTTTGAACATCATGGATTTGCGGGCTACACTTGATTCTAAGTTGAACTTTAGGTTGTAGGTTCAAGCCTTTGTTGAGAAAGCGAATGCTCTACTGGAGCTTATTAGACGTTGGTCTTTCGAAGATTACGACCCTTATTGTTGTTTACTTCATTTGTTAGGACTACATTTTAGGTGGTAGTCGTCAGCTTATCCACTTCCCTAGCTTAGAGAGTGGACGTAGCAGGCATGGCGTCTCCTTTATTACAAAAGTACCATCTGATGAGTGTAATTCGCTGTTCGTGAATGAGACTGATATTCATATTCCGGCAAGAGTAACCTATAATTATTAATTTATTAGGCTAGCACAAACTCACACTAAGTATGAAATGTGTGAGTCATTCGGCGTTGCGTCTTTTAGTGATTATTTGAATTTTTGGTTTTGTTATTTGTTGTTAGTCGAGAGCAACGAACACTCACTATATAAAATATTCCGTAATAGGGCGCGATTTATTTTTTTAAAGAAATCTCCAATTCTTCACTTAACAATTTCTTCGATTCAGCAAATCAATAACCGAACATTTGATGTGATGTTTAAATTCATTTCTCTCTCTGTTCTACTAATAAGCTCAAGCTCAAGCTTACCAACCTTTTTCATTTTCCAAATATATTTCACAAGGTTCCCATCATGCTTAAAATTAAAACTATTACTAATCGCTACAAATTTTTGTGATACGATCTTCGCGTCAGTTCAAAAACTGTAAAGTGCAATTTCATATTGTTGCTGTCTTGTTGCTGCTTATGGTTTACTTTTATTGTTGTTACACTTTCCCTGTGAGCTCTCTACATTATAACTCGGATACGGTTACTTACATAGATTCTTGTGTATTAGTATATTCGGCGTTGTGTCGTAAGCAAAATTGTAAAAAGCAAACAGTGATGGGGAAGAACAAAACAACGCAATAGATAAAATGTACAACCTTGAGCAAAACAGGTACATTAACGAGCGCTTGAACTTCGTATGCCGGTGAACATTACCGATAACTAGTAAAAAGAAATTAGCAAGAATATCAACGTCATTTCCTACATCAATCAACACACAGCAAAGTATTATTTGCTTAATAGTGAGCTGCTACGCTGCTATTGGTAGCATTGCAAAGAAGCGTAAGCCAAAGAAAGGAATAAAAGTTGGCCAGAAATGTTGTCAAAGTTAGCTATTAGCAGGAATGAAATTAGAACTAAGGATCAAAGCTACACGCTTTTAAATTTTAAATATGCTATAGAAAATTTTTGTGTAACTAATGGTATAATACGACACTGTTGCGTTTGTTTCCTCTTTGATGTTTGCTGTATAACTCCGTTATTGACATGGGAACAGAAATGCAAACAAATGGAGAACAAAAAGATAACACAATAAGTATTGAAAAGAGTTGCCATTCAGCAGTTTGGCAAAAACATCAATACGAAAGCTAACTTTCAGCTACGTGATAACCCCTTAGTATTTGTATTAACATTAACAGCAGCAAATAAAGTTTTCAATTTCAACTTACCTTGGTTTATGTGAAAAATGAACTTCATTTTTTCACATATAACTTCAATTTTCTTCTAATTTAAAAATAAAATATTTAAGTTATTCCTTGTTTATTAATTTAGATTTCTATATCTTCTTTACTTCTCAGATTTTTACGATATTTTTCTGCGTTTTTAGTTTTGTAAGTGCAACAACGTTCGTTATTTATAACAGACATAACACCCACATTGCACACCTTGGACATACTGCCAACATTAATTACTTTAGTAATTTGTCTATAAGTCACAACACCACTTTGTATTTCTTTTATATTGTTCACCTAAATCGTTAAAGTATTAACCCCTCTTTTCGTTCATCCAAATGTTTTCTATAAATGCATTTTTGTAGTTTTACCCATTCATTTTCGAGTCATAACGACTTTTTAGAGTTAAGAGCTAGTTTAAGTACGACATTGGTAAATCACGTGTATTAAGCAATGTGGCTTTAATGGACTTTAAAGAGTCCGATAATGAGAATAAATGATAGACGTCATTTAGGTTCTTGCAAACAACTCTGTGCGGGTTAAACAGCTCATAATTATATTTACAATGACTTAGCTTAACCAAGATAGAGTTCCCAGAGAAGCGGTTAGGGACATTAAAACTTATTTCACTAAGTAATGACGGCGAGTCAATAGCACCATTTATTACTTTGATTACAAAGGAAACGCCTAGAAGAAATCTATGTTTCTGAAGAGACGGTAAGGACAACAGAAGCAACCTATTTTCATAGGGGGGAAGAGCAGCAAACGGATCCCGACCTAAATTCCTAAGGGCAAACAGCAAGAATTGCTTTTGAACAGATTCAATTGAATCTACATAGCACCTATATGAAGGAGACCACACAACAGAAGCATACTCAAGTGCAGGCCTAACCAAACACATGTACAGCCTTTTGGTAATATAAGGACCATCAAGCTCTTTGGACCACCTCTTTATAAAACTAAGCGCGGACCTAGCTTTGCTTAACGAGAACTCAACATGCAAGTTAAAATGTAACCTATGGTCAAAGAGAACTCCTAAATCTGTAATCGAATCGACGTCCTCCAACTGGTGCGAGTCTATAAAATAGTGGGTAATGAATGACTATCTTCTTAAGAAAGAAAGCTTTTTACATTTATTTAGGTTTAGTGTCATATAATTCGATGAGCACCATGCAACCAAATTATTCAGGTCACTTTGAAGCTGATGTGATTGCGATTCAATGGAGAAGGAAGAAAACAGTTTCACATCATCAGCGTACATTAAGATCTGGCTGGATTTAATCACCGAAGGCAAATCATTAATGTATAGATTAAATAAAATGGGCCCTAAGTGACTACCTTGCGGTACGCCTGAGGTAACGGGGAATTCATATGAGGTGGGGAAATTAAACAAAGCCCTGAATGACCTATTATGCAGATAAGAGATTATCCATTTCACTAAATGGGAAGGGAAGCCAGAGGCTTGAAGTTTAAACATAAGTAAGTTATGGTTAACCAAATCAGACGCTTTGCTGAAATCAGTGTATATGACATCGGTGCGAGAGCTACTAGAAAAAGCCTTGAAGACATGACAAATAAACTCTAACAGATTGGTGACCGTAGATCTTACTTTTCGAAAGGCATGTTGAAGTGGAGAAATATACGATTTGATGGCAAAGGCAAGATGCTAACTCAATATTTTCTCGAATAGTTTATATAAAACACTGAACTTGGCAATGCCTCTATAGTTCTCAACAAGTTGTCTACTTCCACTTTTGTGAATACGAATAAAAAATGTACTCTTCCAACACAAAGGGGAAGCACCTAAGTTCAGGGACAAATTAAAAATATTTGAGATAACACCACAAAGCTCAATAGCGCAAGGCTTAAGTACACATGATGGAGTTCCATCAGATCCAGGCGCACAACTGTATTTTAGGGAACTCAACCCTTTGAAGACGTCGTCATCAGAAATAACCAAATTGGGTATTGAAACCAAGTTAGTTATGGGATATGGGTAGTTTGCTGACACATCGAAACTAGCAGTCGAAAAGTTTCGTTGGAAGTACTCCGCAAACAGATTTGAGATTTCAAAATCGTCCGAGGAATCAGAGCCATTAAAAGATACATGCAAGGGGAGCGTAGAAATTTATCGTTTTGCATTAACAAATTTAAAAAAATATTTCGGATTAGCAAATAGAGAGGATTTAACTGAACTGAAGGAACTGAAGGTATCTGCAATAATAATGGTGGTTGAGGGAGTTAAATCTATGCCTTGCCACCGAGTAGGCGAAATAGTCGAGAGCAGAGCCACTTTTCAAATATTTGTTGAATAGTGTGTTTTTTCTATTCTTGTGATATTTAATTGTCTTATTAAACCACGGGGGACACCTGCTTCGAGGACGGCACTGCTTGATCGGAACAGATGCAGCAATCGCTAGGTTTAATAAATTGTAGAACGATAACAATAAGCTTTCAATACTTCCGGTTGAGAAATCAAGCCTCAAATATGACAGATGATATTTTAACAATACAATATTGATTTTACGAAAATCATAATAATTGCTTGAAAAGGTTGGAGCTGGAAAATTAAGGCAGTTCAACGAACCATCATACTTATGATGAAAGGAAATGCACACTGCTCGATGGTAAGGATCCTCAGGTAAACTAAAAGGTGGGCAACGATTTACACTAATCCCAGGAAAATTGGCAAAGCAGAGATCAAGCAGTCTACCATTACAATATACCATACGGTTATATTGAACTAAATTATGATCAAGTAATTCATTAATGAACATAATAGCTCTATCAGATGTTGAAGTAGGAATCAAACAGCCAGAATTATCACTGTTACACCAAGTGACTTGAGACAAGTTGAAATCTCCCAACACAACGGCAAAATCGGTAGGTCTAGACTGCTTGGCCACTTCACAAATGAGGGCAGCCTGTTTCTTATATATGGAGATATCGGAACTTGGGGGAATATGAGCAGGTCATGAATAGAAGTTTATTAGGCATTCTCGCCCGAATGGTGATAAATTCAACGTCAAGAGACGGTGGAAATTGAATTGAATAGGACGGGACTGACGCAGATATGGCAATTAATACACCGCCACCAATGCCATTCAATCGGTCATTTCTGAAAACATAGAAAGAATTATGGAATAGTTCCAACGAATGTATATCAGGTTTCAACCAAGTTTCAGTGAAGGCCAAACAGAAAAACTCAGTGCTTACTGAATTTAGAAAAGTAGAACGAATTTTTGAATTTAGACCCCTAGCATTTTGGTAAATGAGACATAATCGGCCTGAAGAAACATTTAGTTTTTTGAAGGCGACGGGGTTACTGCTTTGGCATTACGAGGTCGATCTCGAGGAATAAATTCCTTAATTAAAGATCCTACTGGCCACAGTGGTTTATTTAACAACATATCACTGCTTTCAGTCGGAACAAGTATTTTAAAAGAAGAGATTGTTCTAGATTGAGAAGAAGACATTTTGAAAATGCTAACGCGCTTTAAGTTGACTGATGGGACTTTCGCCGCCAGATATCTTTTTATGTTATCTACCGATGTTTCAGGTGCCAGTCTTCACACAAATATTGCTTTCCTGGGAGGAACTGCCGTCAAGGAAATGACATTACTACTAGGAACAGTAGGGAACGGCTGGGGCGTTATGAGATGCGGAGAAAATTGAGGGGTTTAACCCAATTGCACGACCAGCTTGTGCGACATGCGCGTTTTGTTGACCAGCATTCACACTCGAACCGCCAGTGGGGGAGGATAATTTATTTTGCTGGTTATTATTTTTAGGGGAAGACGTCTGAATAGAATGAACGACGGGACTAGAAGGGGATACACTTGCCAATTGAGCATAACTTAAAGCACAAGGACTTACCGGCTTGTTTGTAACTATTTTGTTACCGACCGACTTAGCTGTATCGGAAACGGTGGCTTTCGTTGTAGAGTTAGAGTGAGCGCCAACCTACACCAGCGAATCAAGTTTAGAGGGAATCGGAGGTGACGCCCCACACGCTACGCTACGAGTTGTTATTTTGCTCGGCTGGGAAGGAGATGAGTGCTCAATAAGACGACACTCACCAAATCTAGACTTAATCAGCTCAAACTTCTCACACAAGGAGCCGGGATTTCTACTCCATTCCGAAAAATTATTTCTCGTTTCCGTGAAGAGTTTGTAAAAGTCAATATCCCGATTCCTAGAGGCAGGACATGACCAACGTAAACCTTTCAAGGGATCAGCGACTGCGTCAGCAGCACGGCCGATAATACCGGCACACTTTGCATGGAAAAAACGATCACAAAGCCAACAAGAAATGAATCGTTCAGACTCTGGGCCCGTTTTCGCACGACAAGGCATATATAAATAATCCACGTCCACGAGCAAATTGCAAATAAAATAAATAAATCAACAGCACAAGGTATCAGCGAGTGTCAGTAAATTTCTCAGTTACGATAATCACTGTGCTAAGAGAGCGAAGGGAAAACAAAACTGCAAACATCAAAATAAAAAAAAAGAGAGAATGTAGAACAAAACAAACAACAACAAAAAGAGAGACTTATACAGAGCTCAATTATTGCTTGCAAAAACCAAATGAATCAAAGCAAGAACACAAATGTATTCCTTTTACTTTAAATACACTCACTTTATTCTACAATTTATTATAATTTAGAACAACGATAAAGCTAACTAGCCACAAAAGTTAAAAGAAATAAAAAATACCAATTGCCGAAAAAATAAAAACGACTGCACCGCGTACGCAGAGTTGCCAAACCTTTGTTGGGTTGCTACGCTCAACAAGCTAATAATGACAAATGACAGATGTATTGCAGGCTACGTAGCCGAACGAACACACTTGCGTGTGGCAACAAAAGCCTGGACATCGGTGAGGTCAATAACTACTTTATACAGAGTCAACTTCAAACCTCACATGTCGATTCCGGTGACTCTCAGTTATCTAATGGGCTTAGCTCTTTCGCTTTTGTCAAATTAAATGAAATGGTTCCCTCAAAGGCTCTTAATGTAGTTAAATCCTTATCAAAATAGGTTGCTTTTGATATCTTTATCGTCACTTGACAAACATAGATTTCTTCTTGGCGTTTCCTCGTTAATTAAGTTAATTAATGGTATTACTGATTCGTCCACATTACTTGGTTAGAGATGTGTTAATGTCCATGACCGCTTCTCCAGGAACTTTCTTATCATTAAGTTTAGTAAACGTGAATATAATTATGAGCTCTTTAATCCGTTCAGAGTTGTTTGCAGAAATCTAAATGATCTCTATCACTTAATCTCAATATTGGACTCTTTAAAGCGTTTAAAAATAACTTTGCCTAACACGCGCGATTTGCCCACGCGTAATTAAACTAACTTTTATCATCTCACTATGATTCGAAAATTAATTGGTGTTGTTTACTTTTGTCGGTTGCCAAGCTTTTCCACGTTTGTAACGGGTTAGGAATTCACGTGCAATTTGGCTCTCTAATGGTTGTGGGTGTGCTTCTGATTTTCACTTTTTTCTTTCTTTCTATCTTATTTATTTATACATGAATTATTATTCAAGTGTTAGTTTTTCTTTACTTCTCCTTATATACCTTATACGAGCTTTTAATAATAATTAAGATTGTAAGATTTACTTTTAAGAATTAGTTGAATTCGACTCTTAATTTATTTTAGCTGCGTTTCATATGTAAATAGATACATAAATATAGGAATCAATGGAATCTCTGTTAAGTTAATTAAGCTTATATATCTGTTTACCTTCATTCATTTGCTAGTTTTCGTATACACTATTCTTACTACTTCGTAATTGTCTGGAAATCAGCCAAAATTAGACCAACATATCATGAAAAAGCAAATCGGATTATTTTGTTATGAACATGGCGCTAGTCGTGATTGTCAGCTTGGATTTCATGCTCTCCGTGACACATGCGGTTTCTTAATTTCTATTACTCAATTAATAGAGAAAATCTTAATCATAATGATGGAATTCCATCATGTGTACTTAAATCTTGTCGAGCTGTGTTGTGTTGCCTCAAAGATTTTTAACGAGTTCTTGAATTTAAGTGTTTTCCCTTCGTGTTGGAAGAGTAGTTTCCTTGTTCCTATTCACAGAAGTGGAAGTAGACAATTTGTTGAGACTTTTAATAGAAAGGTTGGCTAATATTGACTTTTGCATTGTTGCCTAAATAGTTTGTCGCCAACGAAGAATAATCTTTAACAAATTTTTTGTAATATCTCGTTAATACGAGAAACTGTGTTATTTGCTTCGTGGTCCTCGGAAACTGATTATATGTTCTAGTAGTGCCGTCACTTTTTTGAGGAATATCAATTTATCCAACCATATCTTTAGATTCATCTCTTCTAATTCCTCGAATATTAGTTTTCTTGATTGAATGTGCTCTTACAGCGAAGTTGAGACGACAATCAAGCCATCCAGGAAAAACGAGGCGCATTTTGTTTATGCAATCTTGGTTCCAATTCCCAGTTTGGTTATTTCGGAAGATGAAGTTTTTAAAGGGTTGAGTTTTCTAAAATATACCTGCGCGCCTGGACCTGATGGAATTCCATCATGTGTACTTAAATCTCGCGCTGTCGAGGTATGTGGTGTTATCTCAACAATTTTTAACCAGTACTTGAATTTAGGTGTTTTTCCTTTGTGTTGGAAGAGTAGTTTCCTTACTCCTATTCACAAATGTGGAAGTAGACAACTTGTTGAGAACTACAGAGGCATAGCCAAGTTGACTGTCTTGCCTAAGTTGTTCGAACGAACTGTGACTCAGCATTTGACCTTTGCCATTAATTCGTGTAATTCTCCACACCAGCATGGCTTCCGGAAAGGGCGATCCACGGTCACCAATTTGTTAGAGTTTACTTGTCATGTTTTCAAGAATTTTTCTTGTGGCTCTAGCACAGATGTAATATGCACTGATTTAAGCAAAGCGTTTGATTTGGTTAACCATAACTTACCTATCTTTAAACTCCAAGCCTCTGGCTTCCCTTCCCATTTAGTGAAATGGATACGCTCTTATCTGCACAATAGACCCTTCAGGGTTTTGTTTAACTTCATCCCCTCGGATGATGGCCCCGTTATGTCTGGCGTACCTCAAGGAGGCCACCTTGGTCCCATTTTATTTAGTTTATACATTGACGATTTTCCATCGGTGATTAATTTCAGCCAGATCTTAATGTATGATGATGATGTGAAACTCTTTTCCTCCTTCTTCGTTGAATCGCAATCACATCAGTTTTAAGGTGACTTGAATAATTTGGTTGCATGGTGCTCTTTAAATTTTCTGAAACTATTAGGGGGACTCTTAAGTAATCAATTATTTTGCATTCATACACAAAATGTTTTTTTGAAATGACATTTTTATTTTTTAATCCTTTATGTAATCACCGTCGTTTGGGATAACTTGTTGCCATGGTTCCTGCAAAAGTTCAACCCACCTCTTGAAAAAGTGGGGTGGACGTGACTTAAAATATAACTCAAGGTGCGTTTGGACATCGGATAAGAAATTACAATTTTTATTTCGTAACGAATGCTCCAGTGACCTGAGCAGATGGTAGTTCGACGGTGCTAGGTCTGGAGAGTATGGAGGGTGCGGTAGAAGTTCCCAGCCTAACTGATAAATTTTCTCTTGAGTAATCTTCGCTGCATGAGGACTGGCATTATCTTGTTGAAGTATCACACCTTTTCTGTTTACTAAAGCTGGTCTTTTTTCTATGAGTGCGGATTGTAACCGTTGTAATTGTTGACAATACAGGTCAGCAGTAACTGTCCCGTCAGGTTTCAATAATTCGTAATGCACTATACCGGAACAATTCAACCAAGTGCACAATAACGCCTTCCTCAGGCATAGGGTTGGTTTAGGGATTGGAAGAGGTATCTCGTTTGCAGACAACCATTGTTTCGATCGCTTTATGTTACCATAAAGGATCCATTTTCCATCTCCAGTTACGATTCCAGATAAAAATGGATCTCTGCTTAGCCTGGTGAGCATGGAATTACAAATTGTTCGCCGAAGATCTTTATTGGCCTCAGACAACAGGTGTGGAATCCATTTACATTGTCTATGTATCTTGCCAATTTCTTTTAAATGCCTTTGCACGGTGGACCAGGTAGACCGAAGGCTTCTGGATAGTTCCTGTATAGATAAACTTGGATCGGACTCTACTAGAAATTTTAAGGCGTCGTTATGTGTCCCCTAATACATTCTTTATAGGTGAAATCATGTGTTAACGTATAAACATTTAAAGTAAAAATAAAGAGACAAAATTCCAACTTCAAGCTTACAATGGAAATGATGAATGAAAATAACAACAAAAATTGAGTTAATTTAATCTGAACATTCACTTTCGCATTCACGCGGTCGAATTAAATCTTCTTATTCTTCGGCTAGCTATAGCTTCGTATCATGGAAAACTTAAAGTCATCTTTAATTTCCATTAACAATTGCATAATTCGCTTTTGATTTTCCAATTTTTCCTCGTCATATCGTTGACTGATCTCTCCGCACTGCGTAACTAAATCCAAACTTGTTTGTTCTTTCATCGTAGGATGAATACCTGGCAAAGAATAATCATTTTTATTAACAATATTAAAAGGGTTTTAGCATTTTAAAAATGAAAATTAATACATGCACCTACTTTCGTGTCTTACTTTAAATATCGTTTTCGGCATCGATCTATTACGTGAGGACTTCTAAACATGCATAAAATACAATTACAAAATAATCCAAAAATTTTCCACTCCAATCGTACTTACGGCCGTGTTTTACTTGTGGACCGTAGGGCATTGTTTGCAAAAGTTGTAGTGGATGCGCCAAATACAGGCAACTGTTCGTTGCTAGCGATGCCCGCCTATAAATTTGTCAGCTCGGTAATTCTCCCTTCATCCATAGTTAGTACCACTTACTGCCTTGGCCCTCCTCCGGTCCTTTCTTGTTGATCTGCCCAAACTTAAAAGAGAAGTAAAAATAAAGCAAATGCAAAGCAGATGTTGGAATAATTTCTGACAACTTACTTTTCACTATACCGCTATATTTTTGTTTGGTAAACCCAATGAATTTAGCTCCCTTGTTAGATGCAGTTCAATTCATTAGTTTCAATTGTTAATTTGCTTTTTTTTTGTTTTTTCTGCTAAAAATGTACATAATTTTGTTTTTGTTTACGTTTGTAGGATTTTGTTATTCATTGTATCATCGTAAACAAACAAATGTCAATTTTGTCCCTTATTTTTCCATTCTTTTTTCGAAGGAAATTTCGAATGGCGAAAGTCATACATAACTCTCAATCAAATGGTTCTCAAGGTTCGCCTTGCAAATGAAAGCTAGTTAAGTAAAAGATATATAATCAGTGTCGATATTTTCGTAGCGCCCTAGTTCAAAAACGTTCGATGGAACATTTTTCTAGTAACGTTCGTGGAGCAAAATTATTTAGTATTATATCCAGACATCCAACATAAATAAATGCTTTGAAAGAGAGCAAGAAATACCAAAACGACTGAAACTGGGGGTAATCATGTAAGTAGACGACAGACACAAATAAAATGTATTCATGTAAGCAAATTCGCTGGTGTTTGTCACCAACTGCGTTCTCTGAGTTACGTTATATCTGTCCACAGTGAAATGGCTGTCGCTGGGAACAAATTTGTATTAGTATTGAATATAAACCAAGAAAAGTTGCGATAAAATTTTCTTTTAGAGTTGCGTTTGGAGAAATACCGCCGTAATAGAAAAATGCAAGCAGCTATTAAAAATTGCTCTATTTTAGTTTTGAAAATTGAACTGTGCGCGAAATTGAATTTATGAATTGTGAAGAAAAAGAAAAAAAAAATTTCGGTAAAAATAAATACAATTTTTTTTTAACTATTGAACCAGCGCAATGTATCGAGACTTCCTTTTATACTGGTGCATTGAAGAAGAGAAAATGGACAGCTGCGACGCCTAAGAAAGGATCGCCGCAAGGCGATCCAGAAACACTTTGCGGGATGCTTTCGACCTCCTAACGCTACCTCAAAACTCTAATATTTGCAATCGACGCATAGATATATGTTACATTGTTGTATGTAGGTTTAGAGAGAAGTTGGGCGTTTCCAAAGTGGCTTTTCATTACGTTCTGGAAAAATTGGTATGAGTGGCGGTAAGAAGAATACATGTATGCCGCCGATATTGCGCTTAGACATTACTTTATAGTTGTTGGCTTGAGGAATTTATCAATGTTTGACCTGTAGCGACCATACCGTATGCCTTGCACTAAGCACGTTATCAAGTGTTGCATCAGAGATTTTACAAGAGCTGAAAATAAAACTTTATGCGAAGTGGATTCAATGGCAAACGCGGATATGAAAGTGTGGTTTTACGAGAAATTTAGTATTCCTGTAGTAATTGAACTTTGTTTTCAAGTCAGCGGAAAATGAAGCAATTTATATCAATCGGAAAGAGAAACACGGCCTAAACGGAATGGTAGTAAAAAGATTTGTGTATTAGGAACTTCTTTTTATTTACATAAATATAAACATTTCTTTCTAGTTTTGTTACCACGACATGAAAAATATCGCAACCAATTTCAACCTTCCTATGATTAGCATGTGTGGACGAATACTAGTGAAAGAACTTACCTCAAAAATCATTGAACTGGGCCTGATAACAATACTTCGCTGCTCGGTAACCTCGGTGATGGGTAAGAAAAAAATTGAACCGCTAAAAAATTTCATCTTTGTAATTTTTTTCAGGTGATAGTGGATACGTCCTAGAGCCTTGGTTGATGATACCTCACCTAAGTTCGGCGGACTCTCTAAAAAAAAATACAAAAAAAATACAACGAAAGCCATTCCGTAGAGAGAAACATTGTGGAAAGATGTGTTGTTGTGTATAAAGTTTTGTATTACGGTATTTAATGCTTCGAAAACCTAATTATAGTTTTTCTAGGTCGCTAGCGCATTCTGCAGCAAGAGCGGAAGAGCTGGTACAGCCCAAGCTGAAAGATCCTTATATTAGAAGAAGGCTATACATGTGCTAAGTTAGACCAATGCCTCTGTCCAAAAGGAATTCTTTATGTTTGTCATTTGTACTAGTTTTTAATATCCTACGAACTTTTTTTTTTGGGGTCATGCTTATTGTCTTCTTTCCGTACTCAACATCACATGACATAATAACCCCTTTTTATGCACGAACAGAGAATTACACATGCTTCTCCGTTGCAAACGGTTGAGAGAATGCGACGTCTTATGACGAAATTGTTAACAGAATCTTTACCTACGTAATGAGAATGAAAAAGCAAACTGTCCAATTGCTGTTAATTTACGACGTTACTACTGTTATTGACACGAGGAACACAGAAAGTGCGTAATAGCCTCATAGTTTGAATTTTGAACAAAATGTCAAACCATCCATGTATGTCGTTGTATCTGATCTGACCTGATATTGCGTTCGTCCTCTATTCCGTTTACTATAAGCTTAATGTTTCTCAACGATTTAATCGCGAAAACTTTGGCTACTATTTCAGCAAGCGCAGTAAGAGCGAATCAGTTTTTGATAATCGGAAAAGTTATATTTCACTAAAAGCTTTAAAATAATTTCTAGAAGTTTTAAAAAAAGCTTAAGTTTAAAGTATAATACTGAACGCTAACAGCTATATTATATATTGCGATAGAGGAAATTATTCCAAGAAATCATTTTGTTTGTTGTACTGTTGGTGGAAAATGTGTAATGTTAGTTTTGCTAGCATATGAACGTATAAAACAAACTAAGAAGACTTGATGTTCTATATAACAATAGTTCGTTGAAAAATCCGCTGGCTCTATCAGATATTGAAGTGAGGACCACACAGCGTGGATTATCAGTGTAACAAGTGAATCTTGGTAAATTAAAGTCCCCCATATCAATAGGTTTTGATGCTTTAGCCATGTCGGAATTAAGGGCAGCATGTTTCTTATTAGGAGAGATATCCCCGTTTGGAGGAATATAGGAACAAGTTATAGATAAAGGTTTATTACTAACTTTCACGAGGGTGGCAATAGGAGGAGTTGAAAATTCAAATAAGTAGGGCAGAAAATCAATTGATATGACAATTTAAACCAGTGCGATCTATATATAAGTACGCCTTAATTGATCTTGCCTAAAAACCTGGAAAGCATTGGGAAAAAGATCGACGAACTCTGTGCTCCCTGAATTTAGGTATATAGACCGAATTTAAGAATTTAGAACCCTAAAATTTTGGTAAATGATAGTTACTGGACATGAGGAAACATTCAGTATTTTGCGGGTGGAAGAAATGCAGAATTAGTATTTCGAGGGCTATTTCGCGGAATAAATTGCTTTGTTAAGAGTTCTAGTGGCTACGTTGAACTATTTAGCAAAATCTCATTGTTTTCCCGTGGAACTAAAGATTTAAACAAAGAAATAGTCATAATTTGAGATGGAGATAAATGATAATGTGAATTAGGTTAACAGATGGGGCGTTTGCAGCGAGATAACTTTTGATATTATCGCATGAGAGGTCCGATGCCAGTCTTGAGAAACATATTTGTTTTTGAGGCGGTACTGATGTCAAGCAGGCAACGTTTATATCAGAAACAATAAAAATGAAGGGAGAAAGAGTAAAAGGAGAATTTATTATTTTTGCCTGTTTTTTGAGATTAGGACTGAATACGATTATCAGCAGGCAACCCTTTTGCCCGAGAGGTAGGCTGCTTGACTTGTAGGTTTTATTAGCTAAGTTTCTGATAGATGAAATGTTAATATTTTTTGAAGGAAATTATGCATTGCCCAATGCCTTTACCGTATTGGACGACTTTACCGGACTTGATGATGAAATGTCCGCAAGCCACGTCGTTGATGGAAAAGAAGGGCGTTGGCCAACAAAGAGGTAAGCTATGCGCCGTGTTGGTCTTGTATACGTTTGAGGAGAAGCTCTAAGTAGCGACGCTCATCGAATCTCGTCTTAATTTTTTGAAATTTTCCAGGCAATGCCCTGAATTGTTTACCAACTTGCGAAAAATCCTTTGTTGTCTCTTGTCTTGTGTTGAAAATGATCAACGTAATCCTTTCGGTGTCTCCAGCTCATCCAGTAATACCCACACATTTCGCACGCGATGATGGCTTACAAAGCCAGCAGCTGATGAAGTCATCAGATCCAAGGTCTGTTTTGGCGCAACATGGTGTAAATAAAGATTACGTGTTAGAAGGAAGCGAACAGAATAAAAAAAGGAGACAAAACGCCAAACAAAAGATAATTTAAGTATTCACAACATTTTTTTCAAATTGCGCACAAAATACGCTCTATTTACAAAATTTGTAAGCATAAGAAAAATACAAGACCACAGTGCGCTCGCGGAGTTGCCAAACTGTCAGCACTTGCTTCTACCTTTCTTTCATTTTTAGTTTTCGGCAATATTTGGCCTACCTCCATACATTTATGTAATTTTGCGTTTTGTGTGTGTTATGATTTTCTTTTTGAATCTGCTTAACACTTACTCAACTGTGATTTTGCCAGTTTTCAATAGCGCTCTGGCGTTTTTAGTTGCAACTTTCAGAGTCGCTGTTTGAGTATTTGCATATATTTTCCCAATGGAGACTACAGTACAGATGTTTAGGTTGCCGAACTTCTTGTTAATGGTAGATATGGTCTCATCGATTGTTGTCACTTCGTCTAGGCCTTTAAATTCGTCCTTTCTTATAAGTTTGACACTGACATCTTTTCCAATCGCTTCTTCCATCAGAAAAGTCAAATGTTACACATATTTTTTCAGACATAGCACCTATATGACGGCTCATTTCAACCAGGTATTTTTGATCAGATAGGCGAAAATAGGTCTTCATCTGGGCCAGTCAGTGTGCACAGTGCCAGAAATTAAAAACGCATCGACTCACCAAATCGTCTATTACGCAAATCCCTATCCCCAAAGGAAGATTCGAACATATATATATATATAGATGTCGTTGTTGTCATACCTTGACGGTTTTTGACCCTTGTTTCCGCTGTCCTGAAGCATATGGTTTGAGGTCTATTAATCCTATGTCGGTTGCGTTAACGTTTTTTAATAGTTAAATTTTACATTTCGGTGTTCCGCTTAAGATAAGTAGCGAGATGATGTACAGGCAGAATCTCCGTCCGTGAGACGAACTATTGCCAATAAACTCAAATATTTTGAATAATCTCAGCGAACACATTCCACACGATCGATCGACTATCAGCTATCATACAGATTCCGAAGAAGAAGTTTATCTTCGCGCATACTTAGAAAAATGTAAGTTTGTGTTTGCTTGTTATAAACGAGAAGAATATACGACTTTAATATGGCGCCCATTTGCAGATATTGCAAACGAATGAAATGTTTATAGTGGAGCTTGACTGAAGTCAGCTATTGTTGAAGAGTGAGTTGCACAAAACAAACATACCAACATTAAAACAAAAAAGCGTGTCACCTTCGACTTCTTTTATATTTTTATTGGAGGGGGACTAGTCAAGCGTTTGTTCATTTGCTTGTTTATACTACGTGAATATCTTTTTTTTGGTTTGTAAAAGAAAATTGGACATTTTTCAGATCAGTTCCATTGATTGTACGATAGAGCGGAGCAGTTTGGATTAATTTCAGCAAAAAACCAGAGGATCAGACGTCTGGTAGAGAGATCTCCTTTGTAAACCGGTAAAGATGTGCCGGTAGTCAATACAGTATCGTCGAATACCGCATAAATTTCCCATACTTTTTAAATCTATTTTTTTGTCAAGCTATGTAGTTTTGGTTTTTCTAGGGACGTTTTTAAGTTTTTCTTTTAAAAAAATTATACATAAAACTTAGATTTTGAAATTTAATAATAAAAAAAAAACTGATGTTTACGAATTATTTTGCAAACATATATATAATTTGGTACCCACACTCAAAATGGCTTTTAACTTTTTCAATATATCGTTATAAGTAATGTCACTTGTTTTTTCATGAGTATTGACCCCAGTTTGTTGGCGAATCTGTTTGTCTTGGCCTTTATATTGCGCTCCAAAATTACGGCCCAATTTTCTTTAGGCACTTAGCAGGGATTTATCAGCGCTTCTTTCGTTAGCTTTTACGCTTTAGCTGGCTGCTAACTCTTTTTCGGAGGGTTGCTTATCGCTTTTTGATATTCTCTGTGTCTTTTGATGCGTTCCATGGCCTTAATTTACTTTCCTGTTACAGATGTCTGAGTTGTTTCCTTTCTCGTTTTCTTCTGTGTGTTTCCCTTTTCAACTGCTGCACCGGTTTCTTATGCAGTGTGAAATGCACGTGCCTCGATAAAAGCGCCCTTACTTTTCGTCGCAGGCTGCCCGCCCTCTTGCAGCATTAGTCGCGAAGATTTCTGGTGTATATGCCTTCCCACTAGGAACACTTGCGATCCTTCCAAATGGCTGCTTCGTTTAAAAAGATCACATTCCAATGCGTGTGCAACCAAAAATTGCAGATAATCCTCTGTGCCAACCAGTCTGATTGCGGGTGTTGCCATGCCAATTGACTTAGCCAATATCATACCTTTGAAATGTTATTCTACGTAAGTGTGTATTTACGTATGCATGTGTTTATATTTTTTTTATACGAGCTGGAGATAGAAATCTTTAAATGATATTTTTGGCATGTATAAGTAGCATGCCCGATTAGCCGTCCATGGTGCTGATGCCATAAACCAAGGCCTCTATACACATTTTTCGTCCACCCTTTTTCGCGGAACAACAGTAAGGTATTACTTCGTTCACGCCGGTTGCAATTGGTGCGCTCCATACGGCAGGACCTTAGTGGAATACCGTGTTGGCTTCCACTGCCTCTTGTCACCGCCCACTGTTTCTCTAATCGTTTTAAATCCTGGTCCCAAAGCCTTTCATAGTGCCCATGCCCTACACTGCCTTGGGAGGACCACATGTACATCCATCATACGTTATGATGATTGGGCAATTGAGCATGCATGTTTCACATTATCCGCGTCTGCACAGTTCGGACCACAGGTGAAGTATCTATATGGAACACAGCCATAATTATACATACAGGAGGTGAGATAATAGTTAATCTTACTGTTTCGTGTTATTGTCCTTATTCATGTATACATATGTATGTGAGCATAGTTCTTCTTTCTTCTCAATTTTAGATTTATTAACAGTTTATTTACCGCAATTAAATACTTTAAACTGCACACAAAGCGTTGAACTCATATTGTGATAGGTCTATCATTTGTCGACACCGTTTGCCCACGCATAGTCTTATTTGATGTGTATACGGAATAATATAGTCTGCAAACGGCGACAAACCGTATTGTTTGCGCATGTCAGCATGTCTTGTCTAAGCGCCTATGATCATCCGGTGTTGACATGCATAAATAATCCATTATTACCATCGTTCTAAAGAGAACACAGAAATATTTGTATGCAGAGAATAACAATTTCACTGTATAAGCAATCACGTTTGATTAATAACACAGATGACATATGCAATCGAAATCATCTCTTACAATTTTCAAAGAGGGTGATTCGATTAAAGTGCCTAAGCACAATTTCAGCGAAAAAGCCTCAACAGTTAACACAAGGTTTTGTGCTTGCGTTACTCATTAGCTAGAGGATTAAACAGTCCATTCCAATCCAGTCGAGAATGAGTGAGGACGTTTATCTACCTTTTGTTGTCGTTCTCCATCGTGCTTGTACTTAAACGTTGATGTCAAGTGCACCTCAAGTACAGTCAAGTACAGTCCTTTTCACCTGCAAAACTCGCTGTATATATGCCGCCCGGTATCGGCAGCGTCTAGATCCTGCGGAAGAAAGTTGGCACTACCTTGCCGAACAGAACGGAAGCGGTAGCTTGTGGTGGTTTGCCTGCTTTCATTTTCTTCAGCACCATATCTATGTAAGTACGTAAGTACGTATACACATGTATTTTTTAATTTTTTTACGGAAGTAGTAGCAGCGCATTGCCAACTAGTCGCCTTACACTGTGCTCAAAACCAACCCGGAATTGCTTTTGCATTACTTTGAAATGGATTCTTAGTAGTTCTAGATCCTCACTATATCATTCGATCTCCCCTGTCCTCGCCTGAGGTTAGGAGTTT
>KK502676.1:219826-223349 GCA_000688735.1 Glossina austeni
ACTGTTCGCAAATGTTGGCAATTCGGTCACTGGTGAATAAAATGATGTTCTTCTAAACTAAGGTTTATGTAAGCGTTTTTAAACTTCTTATTATAATTTAAATCTACGTGATTGTGTGTTTTACAAAAGAAGCGATTTTGCGATAGTTACAATTTTCTTATAATAATTTTAATTTTTTTTTTACAATTTTCTTATAATAAATTAAATTTTGATAAAACTTATGCTGATTCACTAGTTTTCGTGCAACAGTATATTTTCACAAAGCATTCTCACCCTATGGTGCTTTACCTATGCTCTCCTGCGTTTCATGATTTTTTATGAGAAATCTCGAAGTTGGGTCCTCAAACCCTTCTAGCCTACCTTCCTCTTTTAAACAAGAATGTTAGTACATTTTTAATATTTTAAGAAAAGTGTGACGGGCAAATTGGGCACACCTCATTTTGCCTATAAAATAGATATATATATATTGCAGCTATTTTGTATATTTAATGTAACTATATATAAAACATATATTGTAATTATCTTTAATATACCTACATATAAAACTTATATTATCTATTATACAAACAAATATATATCCATATATTGCGTTATTCAATACAATATACGCAACTTATTTGCGGTCTACTATAAGCCTTCCTGGCATACGTATGCGCATGGCATACCGTATACGCATAAACTTATTTGATTTTAAAGAAAATATTTTCTTTTCTCAGCGGTCTAGATAAGGATCATTACAATGTCATCATCATTACAAAAGGATCATTACAAAAGGATCATACAATGTCACGCACTTGTTTTATAATACGCAGTCGGTTATTTTGCTTTGCGTAAAAATCCAAGGGTATTTTGCTATAGAGATGGTTGCCCAATAAATAGAAAACCAATCATCTCTATAGGAATGGTTAAGAGATGGTGTGTAAGTAGAACGTATAAAATTTCTTATCAATATCACATCACCGATCTCCACATGGAAAAACTCGTCAGGCGCTAAAATTTCTATACAAAAATCAAAAAAATGCACGTTTGTCGACAGCAATATGCGATGCAGGAAATCTACTGATGCATATTAATAGCTTACCGGTAGTAAACGTGCAGAAGCTTCATATTCTCCGGTTCACGTTTTCCAACAAATATTATTTTAAAACACACTGTCTTCGGTTAAAAAATTCTATTTTAACAAGGGTGAATTTCATACATTAGTTGCTTGGAAAAGTCATACGAACAATAACACTATTGCTTATCTTACCAAAATGCGTGTTTTAAGTAAGAATGACTATGCTTTAATAATTTATGGCATTAGCGGCAAATCTAATATCAACATCCTTAAACCGGTCTATCACCAAGCCCTCGGAGCTAGTTGTTATGCTTTTCGGACGACGCCCGTAAATAATATTATAATTGAAACTGGTCTTCCAACTTTAGAAAATAGACTGTATGAATTAAAAGCTAAAATAGTCCCCAAGCTTCTTAATTCAAACAAATCTATTGCCGGTAATGAAAGATTATTATTGCGAAGAAAATTCCAAAGTCACCATCTGCAATTGTCTATTGTTTGTACGTTATTCCCTGGACGTTCCCTTAAAAATTTTCCGCTATTTTGATGTTAAACCTCCACGGATTTTGAAAGACTGCTTTTTTGACATTTCGCTGTTTATGCACAAGAAAGAAGATACTCCAAATTACGTCTTCAGGAATCTAATTGCTGAAAAAACAAAAGTACTGGAGAGTAACGGTTGGAATCTTTTATACATAGATGGCTCAAAATCTTCTGATCTGTCACCTGCTTGTGTCGTGGTAGATGCTTCAGGACAGGTTCTTCTTAATCACATATTTCACGAAAGTACTTCAACTTTCACAGCCGAAGGCGGAGCTATCCTTCGCGCTGCAAACTTTGCCTATAAAAACAAACTCAAAACCGTCATTGTTATTTATGGGTTCCTAGTCATATCGGTTTACTGGGAAATGAGCAGGCTGATCGAGCAGCAAATTATGCTGCTTCTGCACCCTTAATTATGGATGATGTCATGGAAAAGTTGGATCTTCAAAGATACATTGATAAAGTTAAAGAGAAAATTACGGAAGGAAATCTACAACACTATCATCAGCACTACTCTTCTATTAACCCTCAATTAATTCCACCAAAAAATGTTGAGAAAATCAAGATCCAAACATTTTCGAGAATTCGCCTTGGCCATACAATTGCAACTCACCAATGGATCTTGAAGAAGTCTTCCTCTCGAATCTGCAGTTGTGGACAAATTCTTACTATAAAGCACATTCTCTGCGGCTGCCTTATCTTTTCCTTGGCTAGATGTATTACATTTGGAACGATTAACCCGTTGGACATTCTAAAATCACCTTCAGAACAGAATATCAATTCAATATATTAGTTGATTAAATCTACTAGGCTCAATATCTAATGTACATTTTTATAAATTAGAGCCGATAGCCAGTGTTACTAGCGCTCAATGTCTTCCTTTTAGTCTAACAATTTATTTCATTAATCTACAATTTTAATAATAATAATAATAATAATAATAATATCTTTCATAGATTAGATACCATCTCCGTATAAGATAACATCTCCTGTTCCTTTGCATATTCATGAATTTCTTTTTTTGAAATAATTTAATTAAACTATCCATTTTGCGTTTTATGTATTTAAGTTAATTGTACATTCCAGGTTGCTCTTTATGAATTTATGCTTTTGTGCGATGGCCAGTACTGGCACTGATGATATAAAAGTCTCAGTTTACATATCGAATCAGGCACCTATATAATTGGGATAACGACATTTCCGTGCCGTTATTATAATTTGTGGAAGTTAAATATATTGCCTCCCTTTACTAAGCATAAGCATAAGCATAAGAAATTTACTGCTTGTCGAAAGTAAAATGAGTTATTGGCCCAAGTGAAGTGGTGAAGTGGTGAAGAGTGTAACAGAAAGTAATATTATTATTCACCTCGTCAAAATCTAAAATATTACTTCATTTCACATTTAAGACTCTCACGATAGAAAATTTATATCAATATTCGGACCCCATGCTGGCCATCACTACGATTAAAAAATAGTATAAATTACACAAAAGAAAAATGATGGTGTCTGAAAAAACATTTTGTAAGCCGTTTAGTCAGATGGTTGGAGGATAAATGTAGGAGTAATTTCAAAGCTAGCTAATTCGGTAATAATGGAGAAGTTGTAGAAAATGAGTTCGGCAGAAAATTGTAATTGACGTAATCTTTTCATAACTGTGAAGAATATGGTTGACGAAAAACACTTTACATAAACTACTTTGGAGTTATGCCTTCAAAAATAAAAATTTCAATCAAGTCTTTTTTTTATGACTTTGAAAATAATGGAGAGACTTCGAAGGGATTTTTTTTTTTGAGATAGAAAACTTTTGGATTTCGTGCAGCTTGGTAAAAATGTAAATAATAAAAAAAAAAAAATTGAAATTTAAAAAAAAAAAATTATAGAATAATGTGAAATTTTATTAAAATTGTAAAAGTTTACGCGTCT
>KK502676.1:223744-269333 GCA_000688735.1 Glossina austeni
GTTCAGAAATAATTAAATAATTAATTGTATTCTTATTAAAAAAAAAAAAAAAGAAAGAAAAAAATTAATTGGATTTTTATTTAAAAGAAAAAAAAAATTATACAATTATAGTACCTTATCTACGAACGTACATTCGTCGGTGAGTTGTTGTTATAAAAGTGTGTATTTAGTTTTAATTTTAAATTTTTTTTATTTTACATCAACTTAAAAAATGTCTATTATTTTTTTTTTGTTACTGTTTACTTATTAAAATGTTTAACAACTAAATTTGTTTAGTTGGTCGTTGGCTGGCTAAGTAGGTTTATTTCACATTTCCACTTCACGTTCACATAGAATAAAAATTCTGCAGTGCAAATTTCATTTTGAACCCCCCACTTTCCGGCGAGCTAGTTAAATTTAGATAGAGCCCTCTAAGTATGCTACATAGGATTTTTACTTTTTATCCAACAGACACTGGAGAAATACATGTGCAAAAAACTCTTATGGAGTCAGACGGCCGGACTAAACTTGCTTACTGGGTAGGGTGATCATATGCTCTGAGCCACTCTACACCCTGCCTTACCTATAGTTTTCTTCGGCCTATTATTTTGCATGGGAGATCCCTATATCTTATAATAAATAGCTCACCATATTTTTAGTCAAATACAACCGCTTGAGTTATCATAATTTAATAATAACAAAAGAAAATTAACAAGTCATAAGTTACATGTCAACGTTGAAGAAGAATGTTAGAGTACACGAATAATATAAATAAAAGAAAAATTTAAAAGCATGCATTAACCTACGAATAATAATAAAAAAAAATCAAATAAAGAGCGCCGTATAGTGTTGAAGATTGTGTACGGCCGCTTCAAAGATGACGTTACATATGCAGTTGAAATTGATGTTGCATAGCTGCTAGTATCTTTCCGGTGCGTTTGTTGTTGTAGTTTGTGTTGCGTATATTTAGTGATATTCGAGTGTTTAATAATCAACATTTACATATTTTACATTTGGCTGTACATTTGCACGATTTTCTGTTTAATTTTCTCTTTTAGTACTCCTTTGTTTGCAAGCTCATAAGTTGCCAGAAAATTTAACACTTGGGATATCTAGTTATCATCCTGACCATAAACTTACACCACAATTTTTAATTAAATACTTCTGTTCGTCTTTTCTAAATTGCATTTTTGACTTCTCGGTTTGCTTAAACAGACTTGTTAGGGTTAAACTTTTTATGCAAATTTACAATTTTAATATTATTCCATTGTGTTACAAATATTATTATTTTCTATAGTCATTAGGACATATTTCTTTCTAGAGTGCTTTAAAAGCATTTGGCGAAATGTCGCTGTATATTACTTATTTAAATGTGTATCAAAATGCAAAATATTCCCATCGCACATAAAAACAGTGTTTCACTTCGTCCTTTTTTTTCTATATTCAGAAGTTCTTTCCTCTGTTGACCAATTTTGTATTTCAACATGAGCGAACTTCTGTACTTTTTGGGCGACATTTTAAGAAATGTTTTGGGAAATTATTAGTTCCTTATTCGGTTATTAAGATTTTATAATTTTTAGTGAAATCTATTCGCTTTTTATGTCTTACTTTTGAATCTGAAAATTTTTTCTTGCTGTCCGAAAAAGAACTTCTTGCAGTCGCCAATCCAGAAAAAACCGCAGAAAAACTTTTCATCATCAACTTCATTCTTTGTCATTAAAAATCGCCATTGAATTTAATAAACTACAAGGTTGGATATATAACAAATGTTACAAGAGACAAGGGAGTTGACTGACTTAACCGAAGTCAATGATAATATACTCAGCAGGTTGCGATAAAAAAGTCCCGCGGATTAACCGAAGGGCCTACTACCACTAATAAGGACAAGAGCGAATAGGAGAATAAGTTAGTGACCGTGAAAGGTAATGAGAAATTCAACCGGAGATTCTATCACAATCTATCAAAGAGTAGTGGTAAGCAGGTCAACTGGATTAATTGAAAGCTTTGCTGAACAATACGCTGTCAGCGAAAAAATAGCACGAATCATTTAGAAGGGCAATGGCAAAACGTACCATAAAGCATAGTACCAAATAAAGCGCGTAGTTTCTCTCTTGGATAAATAGTCTGCAATGAACGTTGTAGAAGGCAGTTTCGATTTGCAACTTGCTTTTCGCGATAATTTTGTTGGGCCAATGAAATATTCCACCTTATAGTATCTAACTTATATTCATTGAAAAAAAAAGTTGAATATATTAATGACTCGCCGAACGCTGCATTTGAATGTCTTACTAAAGACTAAAATACTCTAATAAAGACTTTTTGGGCAGCAAATTGAATATGAAATTATCAAACATTTTGCTTGCTTGTATATTAAGTGAAGACCCTCTATGTAACTAACTACAATAGCTAAAAACATATATATGCGTAAGTATATTATAGTGAATTATGTGATATGGAATAGTATTTATAGGAGGGAATGTATTGTAGACGCAATGGACTGGCAAATGCGCATAATGGCAAACGGACAGCCCATGGAAAACAAACAGTGAAACACATAGATCCCTGACAAACAAGGGACGGAGGCGTAGTTTTTCCTTTCTGTACTTCATTTTAGTTTGTGTGTTTCTACATAGATAAACGGGAAACAATTCAATGAAGACCCTTATTTTAACACATCACCAACTTTTACATTTACTACGTTGGTTGTGTCCAAAAGGTAACAAAAAAGATGAAATATCGAATCTTAATGCACTAAATCACTCTATACCTACCGATAATTTAAAAATGCTATTACAAAGTATTTAGTTATAGAAAAAGTTCTAAGATGCTCTTCAGATCAATGACATACCGAAAAGAGAGGCTTACGCAATCATTTGAAGAAATATGTGCGACAGAAGTCACAAGTATGTTTGTTAAAATAACATCACATAACGCATCTTACTATAGAAAAATCACAAAGTACAGAAAGAACATCTTGCTGACTAATGGTGTCACAATATAAAATTTGTCAAAATCGTCATCATTAATTATCAAATAATCAGTGGCCCTTATTAAAAAGAGAACTAATGTTCTTTTAGGATTACATGAATTCAAACAATTTGCTAAAAATTCATATATTTAAGCTACCACTACGACTACGACCACACTATCCGAAGTCCGATGGATTTGCAGAAAAAAATATTCAGAGTTCCAAAAGTTGATTTCGGAATGTAATGACGACAAAATTAGTGTATGATAAGCCTTATTAGAGTATGGAAACGCGCCAACTGAAAATTCAAAATGGGTGATGTATGAATTAAAATGCAATTAGGGTAATTGATACGAGCTGTGTTTTAAATAGAGTATGAATATAAGTTAAATACATTAATTGATTTGATATATTAACAATACAGTTTTCACGGTTTCGGTATTTTCTGCCATTTCTGTCATTCCTTATTAATTAGACGTAGTGTGCCAAAAATTCGAAGCTTTTTGTTATCATGACTGCATAGGAAAAGTCGCCGACATAGGTATACTTTACGAGATTGAGTCAAGCAATTAGTACAGTAGTAATAACGTTGCACACGTGACATTCTCTGCTGCAAGACATGGACAGGTCCATAATGGGTGTCTTTGATTACTAAGGGGATGTGCTTTTGCATAACGTGGCTTTAATTGAAATAAGCGACTTGTCGTATCAGACGGTGTACACTACGTGGCGGCGATGTCTCCGTGGCAATAGCTTCGTCTTCGAAAAACGTTGGCTGGACATTATTTAAACCTCGTGCCGTCGACACCAACAAAGTAAGAGAAGTATTAATATAAATTTTCGATAGCATAAGGAAAGTATTTATATAAATGTAAAGTGCAGATGTCTAGAGAAACAGTAGATAGTAGAAAGTTGACAGCGAACCGTTAAACGAACGAAATAAGGGTGCAGAGAAACACAGAGAAAGAAGTCGGTCGTTAAGAGGAAGTCGGCGAGTCAAGGTGAAAATTCGCAGAGTCGTTAAGTAGAAATCGTCGAATCCAGTTGCAGGTCTTTAAATCTGCCTGCTTACTTTCATCAATTCTTCGTACTTCATTCATTTTGAATTTGAATTACTTTTATCACCAACGCGTAGGTTCTTATTGACACTGATGTACTTTTGCTATATTTCCTAAATGCGAAGTGTTTGGCGGTAAATTATCATAACGAATTACAACTAAACCACAGTTAACAGAATTTCTTTAGGAACTTACAACGTTTATCGAAATCCTTTAAATATTCTTCCTTTCATCTAGTTGTAAATATACCGTGAAAAAGTTTACATTTTAAGAATCTTATATTCAAAGAATGGAATGTTAAATTTAAGTGAAGACATTTTTTTTTTTAAAAGTGAGCTGGCGTTCAAAGGGCAAAGACATTAGGGTCATACCATAGAAGGGTCTTGAATGCAGGCAACCTTTTACGACAGTTAACATAACAGAAAACTCTTTTAAAGCAAAAGTTTCGGCGCTGTTAATTTTTTTTAAGATGGGCATATGAACTTTTACCAAATGCCACGTGACAAACTGATTCACGTCACTACCGACTAATGCATTTCGTATGTCTTTCGGCATCTACTTTTACGATATGGTTTGCTATTAAAGAAGCTGCCCCGTTGTATAAATGTGTGACCTCTGGACGACAGCGATGAGAATGGAACCTAGAAAAAGCAGCTAGAAAAATTTATGTTGAAAAGTGATTAGTAGCTTTAAAGCGCATTGCTTTAGGGGCAAAGCAAACGAGAAAATAAACATAAGCTTTTCTGGCTCCATAAAGTCTATCTTCATAAGTGTTTATATCAAATAGTCTTGCAAAATATACTTGTTTTAACAATTGGGAGTTGCAAAAATGTACGTTCGAGCGGTAACGAGACCATCATTGGTTGGGTCTTGCCGTGTTTATATAAGAGGAAAATTTTACATGATCGAAATGTTCATTTTATAAGATTTACAAAGAATTAAAAAATCAAGTCTAACCATATTTATGATCAACAATCATAACAACATGAGTCATTGCAAGTATGAACATGATTAAGTGTAGTAAAAGAAAAAGTTCATTATACGAAAGAGGCGTTCTTTATTAGTCAAACTATGTGTTTGAGTCAGCCTACGGTTAATACGAAGTATTCCTTTTGGGTTGATGAAGAGGTTAGAGCTAATGTAAGAGGTAAGCTAATGTCCCCCTTGATAGATAATAGTTTCAGCATCCTATTCGGGAAAATGAATTTGCTGGCAAGGTGCAAGAAGACTTCTTTTTAGAAGTTACAATTTTAAATTACCTAGATTTACTATCCGAGGCCATTTCTTTGAACTTACAGAGGAGTGAGTTAAAGCTCGAGACCGACTGCAACGGTTACCCAGTATTGTTTCGTAAATATGAGATAAGTAAATTTGAGTAGATTTTCTGGTCTTCCATATTATATCGGCAAATGGTCTTAGCTTGAACTTTGGCGAATCTGCATGGGGAAACTTCAGTCATTGTGGCTAACGGCATCTTGTTTCTATTTTCTTCAGCTCTCTGGCTGAATCGCCACGTCCAATATGGTTAGTTAATTTATCTAAAGCATCAACGTGCCTCCAATTTTTATTGCTTAGTCTTAAAGTGTTGGTGCTATGAACACAGTGTAGTAGTAGGGGTTAAGCTGGAAACACGACGGAACAACGGGGAAATCTATCCATAGTCATAGGGAAAAATTTTGCAACTCTATCAATCATATTAGGCAGGATCTCTTATTCGCAAAGATCTTTACGAGGTATGGATATAACCTTAATTGGGGCAAGTTTATCTGTTACACCCATCGACCAAAAATACACCAGCATATCCATTTTATAAAATGTTGCTGAATTCATAACACTCAACGTGATACTGCGACTGAAAGTTTACATAGCGAGGTATATTTATGTCCTCCATGTTTCTATAGCCTTCTGCGAATATTTATCATTGATATAAGAGTAGGGGTTTGACTATTTCATTCTATTATGTTTGATGGGTCGCATAGCTTTGCAATCTCGGACGCTATTTTTGTTTTGGATGTTGCATTTACGTGGTACGTGGATTATGATTAAAGTTACTCATACATGTTAAAGTAAATAATGCCAATAAATCGATCAATGGATGGATATGTGATATAATACCTTATGCTCTTACAAATTAATCTTAAATAGAAGTATGACGAAGAAAAATTTTTGATTTTCAACAATTGATACATATCCCGACATCCCGACGTTTTAGATAGTCCTTATCGCATTTTTATGAATTGAATAAAAAAGAAAACATTTTAGGAGACCAAATTTGATATCATATTATAGTAGTTTCTATATACATTCCTTCCTATTCCAGTTGATCAGCGTTATGAAAAGGTACTGGCAGTTCACAGTACATCTCACATCGTGAAATTTAAATCAGATAAGCTATTGTGTACTTCCACGAATCGCGATATGACATCCATAAAATCAAGCTTCCTGAATAGATAGATAATGATGGTTTCTACATAATTTTTTTTTTACCATTAATAAAACATCTTAATTAATTTTATTTGACGATACTTCAGGTCAACATAGCTAAAACTACGGGTTGTGTGCATTTGATCATGTACGAATATTGCTTAGTCTGTTCTCTCTTTACCTGAAATTTACATTATCAGCATATGAAATCTGCCAACATCTCCCTCAACTACAAGACGCACGGTATGTTAGAGCGAACGGTTAGTCATTGCGAGTTGGAGTTGTAACTCATTATTCCCTTAAATTATTTAACATGTGTAGCTGTTATTACTTGTAAATTCACAATTAGTAATTTTCGTGTAGTGTTGATACCGTACTGTCATCAATGTGCATGAGTATTTAGATGTTAACATTGCCGCAGCTAAACAAGATTACTGAAACGTTGGATTCTCAACCCGTGTTTCATGACTTTCTACTTCTGCTCATAACAGTAAAAATACAAATTTAATACAAAGCGAATAACAATACAAAGCGGATGGTACACCAACATCAACTTTCTTTCAATCAACAAATAGACATAATCTATTATATATTATACACTAACATTGCTTAAAATTTATTTTACACTGATCATTTAGAAAAACCAACAACAAAAAATGGAAAAAATCGAGCATTCCCACACAATATGACCCGTAGGTAAACTTTATTTATTTCACTTATTTGAGATTTTATGCTTATTTACCATATGAAGATATATTTTATTTTTTTTTATTTTATTTTTTACTTACTTATACATGGAATTCGATTAAATTTAGCAGTCGAATTCAAATACAACTTAAAGTAAATCTTATACTAATTATTTTAAAACTAGTACACAATAAAAAAATATAAAAAAAAGGATAGTAATAAAAACAAAAACAAAGAAACTAAAAATAATTATTCATGTATAAATAAATAAAAAGGAAAAAAAGAGAAAAAATGCATATACATAGCTAGCACAGAAGCACACCCGCAACAAGAACAGATCCAGGTTGCAAGTGAACTTCAAAGCCATTGCAAACATGCGTAAGCTTGGCAACCGACACATAAACAATACATTACACTGGTTAAGCTTAATCAAGATAAAGTGCCTAGAGAAACGGTTAGGGAGATTAAAGCTTAACTCACCAGGCGGGCGAGTCTATAGTACCATTTATTACTTTGATTAAGAAGTAAAAGCCAAGAACAAATCTGCGTTCCTCGAGAGACGGTAAGGATAGCAGAAGCAACCTCTTTTCGAAGGGAGGAAGAGAGGCAATCGGATCCCAACCCAAATTTCTAAGGCCAAACAGCAAGAATTGTTTTTGAACAAATTCAATTGAATCTACATAGCACCTATATGAAGGAGACCACACAACAGAAGCATACTCAAGTGTAGGTCTAATCAAACACATGTACAGCCTTTTGGTAATATAAGGATCATAAAGCTCTTTGGACCACCTCTTTATAAAACCAAGCTGTGCTTAACGAGAGCTCAATATTCAAGTTAAAACGTAACCTATGGTCAAAGAGAACGCCTAAATCTGTAATCGAATCGACGTCCTCCAACTTGTGTGAGTCTATAAAATAGTGGGTAATGAATGACTTTCTTCTTGAGAAAGAAAGCTTCTTACATTTATTTAGGTTTAGTGTCATATAATTCAACGGCCACCATGTCACCAAACTATTCAGGTCAGTTTGAAGCTGATGTGATTGCGATTTTAAGGAAAAAGAAGAAAACAGTTTCACATCATCAGCATACATTAAGATCTGGCTGGACTTAATCACCGAGGGCAAGTCATTAATGTATAGATTAAATAAAATGGATCCTAAGTGGCTACCTTGCGGTACGCCTGAGGTAACAAGGAATTCATATGAGGTGGTGAAGTTAAACAAAACCCTGAATGACCTATTATGCAGATAAGAGATTATCCATTTCACTAAATGGGAAGGGAAGCCAGAGGCTTGAAGGTTAATAGTTAGGAAGTAGTTTATGGTTAACCAAATCAAACGCTTTGCTAAAATCAGTGTATATGACATTAGTGCGAGAGCCACTAGAAAAAGCCTTGAAAACATGACAAGTAAACTCTAACAGATTGGTGACCGTAGATCTTCCTTTTCGAAAGCCATGTTGAAGTGGAGAAATATACCATTTGGTGGCAAAGGCCAGATGTTGAGTCACAATTCTCTCGAATAGTTTAGGCAAGACACTCAACTTGGCGACAAGTTGTCTACTCCCACTTTTGTGAATAGGAATAAGAAAACTACTCTTCCAACACAAAGGGAAAACACCTAAACTTAAGGACTGATTAAAAATCTTTGAGATAACACCACATAACTCAGCAGCGCAAGATATAAATATACATGATGAAATTCCATCAGGTCCAAGCGCACAACTGTATTTTAGGGAACTCAACCCTTTGAAAACGTCATCTTCAGAAATGACTAAATTAGGTTATTATCGCCAAGTTTACGTGTAATTTGAGAGATAATTTTTGTGTGCGATACAAATTTTTTGTTTTTTTCATAATCTCTCTCTTTTTGCTCTTCAACCTCTTGTCTATTACTTTTTGACATGGAGCTTGGGAAAATTAAACCAATGTTCAGCGAGTATCGTTATCTAGAGCACTCATCTTCTCTCCCAACCTGTACAAGATCGACTCGTAGTGTAGCGTGTGACACTTCACGTCCGCCTTCGTCTAAACCTGAGTCATCGGCTCATGTGTGTGGTCTAGCCATGCCTACAAAGAACGTTAGGATTTCCGCTATCGTTGAGTTGACCGTTGATAAAAAGTTCGAAATAAAGTTCCACATTATGCTTGATTTTTCTGCTGGAAATATTGAAACCTTATTGTCTTCGTTCTATAACATATTAAACCTAGTTTTTTCTGCATCTGTTCCGATCAAACAACTTCGGCCTCAAAGCAGGTGCCCGCCATGCTTTAACAAGACGATTAAGTATTCCAAAAATAAAAAAATAAACTTTTCAAAAAATTTATGAAAAGTGATTCCGCTTCCGACTATTTCGCCTATTCTGCTGCAGTGTGTTGATCTAATTACCACAAGCACCAATTTTATTGCAGATATTTTCAGTTAGTAAAATCCTCACTGCTTGGTAATCCTAGACATTCTTTTAAGTTTGTCAACTCCAAGAGAAAAATCTCATTTATATTAATTATCTGCCCTCAGTGATTAAATGCAGATCCATATCTTAACGTACACTGACGACGTTAAATTGTTTTCTTCCTTCTCCTTGGAATCGCAATCGTATCAGCTTGAAATTGGCTTAAATAATTTGGTTACATGGTGCACGTTCTATTTTATGAAATTAAATCTAAAAAAATGCAAGAAGCTTTCTTTCTCAAGGAGGAAGTCATTCAGTACTGACATCATCGATTCACATAGAGTGGAAAATGTGGATTCCTTCATCGACTTCGGGGCTCTATTCGACTAAAGAAGGAAGTTTTAATAGGTCCACACTTGGTTTCATAAAAAGGTCCAAGGAGCTGAAGGATCCTTACATTACAAAAAAGCTATACATGTGCTTAGTTAGATCAATACTTGAGTATGCCTCGGCTGTATGCTCTTCCTCTTATAGGCGTTAAGTAGATTCAATTATATCAGTTCAAAAGCAATTCTTGCTTCTTGCCCTTAGGAATTTGGGTTGGGATCCGATTGCCTTTCTTCCTCGCTATGAAAATAGGTTGCTTCTGTTATCCTTACCGTCTCTTGAGAAGCATAGATTTGTTCTTGGCTTTTCCTTCTTAATCAAAGTAATAAATGGTACTATAGCCTCGCCCGCACTTGGTGAGTTAAGCTTTAATGTCACTAACCTTTTCTCTAGACACTTTATCTTGATTAAGCTTAACCAATGTAAACACAATTATGAGCTGTTTAACCCGCTCAGAATTGTTTGCAGAAACCTAAATGATGTCTATCACTTATTCTCATTATCGGACTCTTTAAAGTCTATTAAAGCAACTTTGTTTAATACGCGCGATCTTCCTGTGTCGTACTTAAACTAACTTTCATTCGTAATATCTCATGCTGTTAATGTGTCGGTTGCCAAGCTCTTGCATGTTTGCGATGGCTTAGGTGTGCATTTGCAATTTGGTCCTGTACTGATTGTGGGTGTGGCTGTATGCTAGTTGTGTACATGCTTTTTTTCTTTTTTTCCTTCTTATTTGTTTTTTTATACTTATACATATGCTTATACTAGGTTTTTTATTAATTAATATAAGATTTACTTTAAGAGTCAATTGAACTCGACTTTCAATTTGTTTTAGTTGAGGTTTATGTATAAGTAAACGAAGTAAATAAATAAATAAATAAATAGATAAATAATAAATAGAAGCGGGAAAGGGGAATATTGTAAACCAGAAAATATAAAGATCTCATGAAACTTTTAGTTAGTATTAAGTGATCAATGTATCTAAAAGCTTTAGGCACATCCAAATACACTAATAACGGCCAAGAACTCCTAATTAATCGTATTTGTATTATGGCCATGTCGGCGAGTGTATCACGAAGGTGAAATATTTCTATAAACAAAGGAGAGAACTCGATTTTTTCCTTTTATTTATTACTTAATTTATTATTTAATTATTTATTACTATTTAATATGGAAATTTGAAATGGAAATCGTTATTAACTTATTTACCGCTAACCTGCCGCGGAAACCAACTGAAGTTAGCTGAGAGCTCTGTTCATTCCACATTATATTTAGGCTTTCGCGTCGTTTTGTGATGGGTTTGCGTCAATTCAGGATTGTCCTCAACGAAATGGGACAGTTCACGTAAATGCTCCTTGGAACCTCACATCCAATCGCAAACGTTGAATATTAAAAAGTGTTATTTCAAATAAACTAAGAAATACTTACATTAAGAATACGTACTTACAACTTAGAAAGTTGTATTTATGGCAGAGTTACTTTAGAAAATATTTTATAGTATGAAAACACGCTGGAACGCCTTTTCACTTCGATGACAAGAACTAAACTCTTGCGGCTCGAGTTCTTTTTCTTTATAATACCTCCATACATATATTGCTTGGTATATTTTATGGGTTTTCGGCTTTACTTGTCAAGCAATTGTTTTAATTCAGAGCCGCATAAAACCTCTTTATTTTATAGCGACAACCGAGAAGACATTTTGAGTATATGCTCCTATTATACAATAATTAGTGCTTTTATTAACTAGTGACAAGTTTTTTATTGAATTTGAACAAGAAAACTGGAAGGAAGGTGTGAGAAAATATTGCCAATAATTTTGCACAGAACCTTAATGCACAACAGCAGGAGTCTGAGAAAAAGTAAGCAAATTGCAATAAAAATAAAAAGCAATTTTAGTACATAATTTGTTTCATCTGGCAGTTTAATTGTACTTGCTGCTCTTTTGGATTTGTGTTGGTTTGCCAGGTTTTACAGCTTACCAGTTGCGGTTCTACTTCGGCAGATTTTCCCTCAAATTGTCATTTTAATTTAGCTTAAGTTTTTATAAAATCAATAAATCGTTGCGTGTTTAAAATGTTTATGCATTTTGCTTGTTTCTTTTTGTGTGAAGTAGTGGTTTGTTTATAGTAGTGTTTTTCACCAGAGCGAACAACCAGCTGTTGTTTGTTCCATTTTAACAGGCAAATAAAGAAAAATTTGCTTTTGTTTTCTTCTTCGTCACTTGACATAAATGACAGCAACGAAAATAATATGAAAGTCTTACGAGATACAAACAAAAACGTTTATCAACTATCGGCTTCGTTGCGAAAGAACGTGAACTAAAACATACGTGACGTTAACGTATAGGTGGACAGGCTTATATATAACTATAGCAACTACCAATCTTATTGCAGCTACATAAAAAAAGTAAAAGTATAAGTTCGTATTAATCCCAAATAGTTCTTTAAGTTTATTAACTCTAAGAGAAAAATCGCGTCGATTCCTTCATTGATGTCGTACGACGGCACTGATTCCTGTGATAACCGCGAAATTACACATCTTTTTAGACATTTCTTTCATCGCAACTTCGTGGTCACTCAGTATTGTAACGCGTATGATATACGCTGAAATCAAACGACAGACATTAGTATTATAGTGTATGGCATGCTTTTGCACAAGTTAAGAAATATGGTGCACAATTTATGTTATTTATGCGATCGATGAAACTAATATTTTTAGACTCGAATTTGTAACAGAAAGTAATAGTTTTAATCCTCCAGTCAAAGTTTTGTGTAAAATATATATATTATATTAATTAGCCAAAAGGTCAGACGGGCGGAGGTTGTAACAGATAAACGTACATGTCATTACACAGCTAGTTAGTTCGGCAGTAACGGCGGGTTTGACTTTTTACCCAACGAGCATTCCACAGACGGTTATATTTAAGAAATACACGCAGAAACCTTCATGAAGACCAACGGACGATTGAAACTTTCTTACCGGACGGGCTAATGTCATGCCCTGGCCTAGTCTACTCCCTATCTCACCTACGATCTCCTTCGGCCAATAATTTGGTGCGACAGACTCCGAAATTAGTATTACATTTACATTTCGAGTCGCAAATGTTTGTGCAGCGCTGCACTACAAAGTGAGACGAGATTGCTGCAGCATCGGCAATCTGTGAAGATGGTGGTGTTCACATTTGTGTGGAGACACCTCAATTGAGTCAGTTGGGTGAGGAACCTGGCACAAAATTTATAAATATTATAACAATCTTAAAAATATAAATAATTTTTAAAATTATAACTCTCACAAATATTGAAATCGTTACTCCCTATTTTAATTGAAACAAAACTTTGTATATATGGCAATTAAATGTAAATTTCTTGTAAATCAATTATGATCATATCAAGATTGAAATTCATTTATCATTTTATGGTCTAATTCTACAAAATTATCTTTCAGTAGCCCCTTTTTCATTTTGACTTAATCATTACAACAGTCTTTTTTACACATTTTTCTTTTTGAAGCTTCTTGTGCTCCCAGCAGCTAGAGATTTGACGTTCACAGCAAAGAACACTCTTACTATTGCTGCTACCACTAGGTATATCTCGCAATCCGATATTCATAGAATGACTGTTGGCGATTATTTTCTTTTCACTAAATATTGCATCCTCTATCTGAATCGTATTGTCCTTGGCTTTTTTAAGGGATCTTCATTCTAATATATTTGCGGTGCTGTTATTGTCCTAATTGATTTTATTTAAAAAAAATTGATATTATTTAGAAAAAATTATTATTTAGAAGAAATTGGCAACTCTGGTGCATTTAAAGTATTATTTGTGTAAAATAAAGGAATTTGTGGAAAATATATTAATAAAAATTAACGTTAGGAAGAAACTTTATTAAATATAACTATTCAGAAAAGAATATAAATTAAGAAATAAAGTTATTAGTTGACAGAGAGAAAAATAAAAAGTTATTTTATGTTCAAAAACAATAATGGCAAAAGTAAAAAGTGCAGATAATGGAGCGCTAGGCCACCATGTATTTATTAACCAAAATTATTTCATCTAAAATAAAGCTCTTGTACAACAAATGAAAAAATTTTCTGCATAAGTTTTGTTTTCTGCGAAACTTGTTGCATTTTAAAAGAAATCGGATCAAATTAATACCGGAAAATTGAAATGTATAAATGAAAACTGTTTTTTTTCTATGAAGAATATATAAGTATACATTATAAACGTACATACTTAGCGTTATAAAGTGCAGAGCGTGTGTTTGTATTGGTGCTTGCATTTATTATTTCATATTTTTTGCCGGCAATACTAATCGTGCTGCCTACTGAGGGTAGCTGGTTGGTGTGTGCTGAAAATGTAACCGTTGGCGGTAATAGCATAAATTGTGCGCTTTGGGAGCAGGCACTTCATCTTTGTTGTGCTAGTGTTTCGGAAGAACAATTTACTTTATACACTAAAAACAGAATTTTCGAGTACACATGTACTAGTTGCGATAAGGCTTTGGACGGAGGTAACAGGAGGTTTTCTGTTGTGCATGTGGAGTTGGTTAATGGGGTGATGAAAAACTTATTTGTTGAAGTAGACGCATCAGAGGTTTTGTATTGTTTACTTACCGCATGGCGTTGTCTACTCCCTTAAATGCTCTTCCAGTAACATTTTAATCAAATATGCCAGTGTTATTGTCGTGGGTCACGTCAATTACAATTTTTTTAATCCTGCGAAATTCTCCTTGATGTTTAATTTTTGTCATCGGCTTTACATGTCGGTTGCTCACAATTCCCTCCCTACTCGTCATGATATAAGGTGCGGCTCCACTTATCGCACTTAACTAGTTAACTAGTTTTAATACCTAATATGGAGCTATCTGCTTACGGGCAATTCTAATTGGCGGGTATCTCTCACCATACCTTTTGTATATGTGGCTCTTAATACTTATTTGCGTAAGGTGAACGCGTTTTCAGACTTTTACGATTATAACAAAGTGAACACTCGGGCAACGAGATTCAGAATTACCGCATGTGACTTTAGTGATATATAGAATACTTCGGATGTGGATTTAATTCGTGAAATTATACCCGAAGTGAGAGGCGAGACTGCTGTCAACTGTGAGTCTTGGTTTAATTGTAGTGAAATTACATTTCATTTTTCTCTGCATAATCTAGCTTACAGGGCGTATTTTCGTGACAAGAATGATGATAATTGGACGGCCTGCTATGTACAAATGGATAAAGCGAAATATGTTATTGGAAAATGCAGGAGAAATGCGCAATTATTAACTTTCAGAGGTTCAAACAAGAAAGGGCTGTGGCGTACATTACGCCAATTTGGGTTCAAGGATGCTAAAGATTTAAGTTTGGGTGATGCTGAGGTGGCCATCAACCATCATTTTCTCAAGAATCGGGTAAACACTGCTAAAAATTGCCCAGACTCAAATAGTTGTTACAGACTCTTCTCTTTTCGTGGGATAAATATACTAGAATTCTTAGCGGCATTTGATCAAATCAAGTGTAATGTGCCGGGAGTTGATGGTTTGTCTTTTAGGTTCTGAAAATAATTTGACCAGGGTTGTTGCTCATATATTATATGTTATTAATCACGTTCTTACTAAATTAAAGTTTCCCTCGGCTTGGAAATGTGCTCGATTATTGATTCCTTGCTCTTCACCGTGTATGTGAACAATTTCTTTAATAAGTTTAACTTAGCTTCGTATAAGCGCTACACATTTGCTGATGGTTTGCAGAGTTTATTTGAGGTTAATGTGGAAGAATGTCAAGCTAACATTGATTACCATTTGGACCGCATTTCCCGTTGGGTGGTTGCGAATGAACTTGAGGTGAATTAGCCTAAAACAGGGGATAGTATGTAGACCCCAGAATATATATCCCGATCTTGCTTCAAGTATTAAAATTATAAGTAGCTTAAAATGCTTGAGGGTAAGTATCGATAGTAAGTTATGCTTTGATGCACACATAAATTCACTGTGCTCTCAGGACAATTTTCTACTTAGAAAGTTTTGTTCCATGAATGTCTATATGCTTTGAGGTCATTAAGATTATTATGTAGTGGTGCAGTTAGATATGTATCCTCCTTGAGACGTTATAACCATATCTCAGGTTATTTTTTACGTTTTCTAGGTTGTTCTTTCGTCAATTTTATTAAAGTTAGATTTCTGCTAAACCTCTACAACATTATCCTAACTGGTTCCTGTCTATTTTTAATTTTTTTTTCTCCTTACCTTCGTTTTTCTTTTCTTCTCCTTCAGATTGTTTAAGAACATTTTGTAACATTCTATTTGTTGTAGGTACTTATAACAGGCCTTAATGACTTCGTGGTTACATAAGCGTCAATAAATAAATAAAAAAAAAAAAAAGTTTTTTAAAATGTTTGTGAAAACTTTTTTTTTTATTGAGTGGCAGAATTCATCAATCATTTCCAAAATAACAGGACAAGAATTCTTATGCCCGTTTGTTTTTTTTTTTTTGGCCTAAATGCATGTTAATAATTTCACTGCCCAATACATATAGAAATAAAAAAGAAATGAAAAGCTTACGTTGACTCCAGAATGCATTGCTTTCATGCTCTATTCGTACTTTGTACTTTTTATTAACGTGTAGAAAATGGTAAAATAACACATGTTTTTCGTTTACGGTTCGCATAACTGCTTTTATTCATAAAACAAAGAATTGCATAGAAATAAATCCATTCTACAGACAATTGCTTTAATTCTGTATGGAATTATGTTAATACTGCGAGTTGTTTATGCGGCAAAAACACAACTAATATGAAAGATACGCATTTTGTTGTGTGGGTGTTATTAGTGCAACTGTTATTAATGCAACTGTTACTATTATTAGACGTCGTTACAGACCACAACAAAATAATTTATTCCAGAATATTGTGAATATATCAGATTCATCGTAAATATTGTTGGACTTAAATTGCTCCCATATTATTGTAGCCAGAATTACATTTTGCTTGGTAAAAAGAAAGACCATTAATAAATTGTTATAATGAATAAAATTACCGCTTACATCTTGTATGGAAAATTTTGTTGGTTTTTCATGGCTTTTAAGACAATGATCATAGGTTGCGCACATACATAAAATTTGCGTAACAAAAGTAACATCCTGTAACTCCATTCCGTCTAGGTCAATTAGAACATATTTCGCCCGTTCAAAAGCGTTAAGTCTGTAACTTAAAAAACAAAATCAGCAGACCCTTCTTTACCCCTGACTCTAACATAATTTTGATTTATTGATTTCTATCAATATGCCACTTATATCTAGCTAGGTATAATTAAATTAGTTTCCCATTTCATTGGATAAATTGATTCTAGAATTTTGGCGAAAGAAAAAAAAAAACAAAACGTGTGTGTAATTAATTTATTTATTTTTTAGGGGTTACATTGTTGTTAATTTCATGAAGTTTAATCCGATATTACTAATAACTAGTTGCATAGTGCTGACGTGTTTTACACCTTTCATTCTGTTTTATTTGCTTCTAATTAAATTTTGCTTGCATGTGCGTGACTTTTTATATTCATATAATTCGAATAACTTTTACGATACCCGCCATTTAGCAATAATTCCTACTTCAACGTTCTTATTTAATGGTTTTTTCGTATTTACTAGAATTCTATTCTTAAACAATTTAGCTAAAGCTTGTTTGGTTATCCAAGCAGTATTCATTAATCGATCCACACTTATGAGATCTTGGAATTACAACTTCTATGAATCAAATTTGTACCAGGTGCATAAAATCTTTTTTATGTTTCATTAATTTCAAAACTTTGTAGACCGATTTCTTTTTTTGTGCGTTTAGGTAACTTAATGGTGAAGGGCCCAATTTTAGAAAAGTTAAGATAACCTTTTATAGAAACTTTATAACTTTCGATGTTTGTTTTTTGACCGAATTTAGGGAAAACTGTTTATAAAAGTAGCAATATCTCTTATCAAAATTATAACAATTTTCTGCTTTTTGCTTATAGAATATTAATGTCGAAGATTATAAAATTTTGTAATAAATCCTCTATTACTATTCTATACAAAAATTTTATTGACTATATTTTGTAAGGGTTTTTAGTATGCTACAAAAACTATCTTTGATTCACTGTTAGTGATTTATACGTAAAATAAGTAAAAATTCGTAATTATTTTTCAAAGCCTGCCTTGAAATGCTTTCTTTATAGAAAGATGTACTCCGTAAATATTCAAATGTTGATATTCCCTCATTATATACCAATGAGGACATGTTACATGCTACGGCAATGGCATACAAGCAAGTCAGTAGCCAACATACGGAAAGGAAAGAAGACACTAGCGATGAGCTAGAATTTCTGAATATGTTCAAACTCCACTGTCGGCGATGATTGAAATATTTTAAAAGACTTTCAAGTAATGCTCTACCAGAGAAGCAAAGTGTGGGATAACCACGCCCAGGCCTGTCCAAGTAGTTTCTGAGTTCAACAATGAAATTGCTGTTACTATTAACGATACTCGAAATATAACATCAGCCAACCTAAATTTAACAGACCTAGTTTGCAGACCCGATAAAGTCCCTCAAATAATTTATAGTGAAAATTTAAATTTTACAATTCCTCAAGCAATATGACGGTTGATAATTTCATTTAGAGAGTAGAAGCTCCAATTCGGCACACTGCGGAAATTTCAATATCCTATACAAAAATATGGAACGGGTTTTTCGCAGGTAAAACAAGTGACTACTTCTTGCGTTATTATCAATACGCCCCTGTTATCGAATAGCAATGCTTATGTCCAATCTTCAAACAACAGACCGGGGATTCAAAATAGATATAGACATCCCTGAAATGACACGTGATCGCAAGCAATGTGTTAATGAAGCCTTGGATACTTCTTTGTCAACAGCCAGGTCACCGTTATCATGATTGTCTGAAAACAATGTGGTTTGTTGTGATTGTGGCAAACCCAACACTATCAAACCAACTTTTCCTGATTGTAATCCTTCGGTCCACTCTCTGTTTAAAAAATTGCACATAAACCGAGCAGGTTGTGCACGAAGACTATGGATTACAGTTACGTTACCTAAATTAACAATACTTGACAAGCTTGATGACACCCGGAAGACTTTCCCGGATATGCAGAATTTATGTCCAAATAAACTATATTATCAGGTTTTCAAAGACTGCTTTCAAATCCATAGCCGAATTTTTAACAGTAAATCTTCGCACACTATGCTCTGCAGATTTGCTCACTTTGGTATAGATTACAAACGAAGCTAATTTTTTCAATCGTTAGATTGACCAATTACTGAAACGACCTTAAACGACTTTATGCAGAAGTGAGTTCATTGGATACATTTAGATTAAAAATTTTTCATACTGATGCTTCTATTAATTGTTTAAGTTCGAGAGATGGCTCTGAATGTTATGGTATTGCTTATAAAGCTGATAAATCATCGCTAAGCACCGTAGGTAGTGATAGTCAAAGTATTGTACGTGTTGTCTGAACCAATATAAGTTTACGTGGAAGGAGTAAATCGATATTAACTTATATGGCACCTAGTCCTTCACACAATAGATTTCTGGAATTTTTTTGTTTTACTGCCTATATAATAGCTATCTTGGGGACAGCGTTTCTTTGGTGGAATAGAGCGTTAAGTATAAATCGGAAAGGTCAATTATAAATAGCTGTAGATGCGTTTCAGTTATTTCGCAAAGAAAGCCTAGGCAAGGCAGATATTTTTCCCACGTAATTGACACTGGTGATTCAACGCTAATAAAAAAACGCCACTTCGCTGTTTCTCCAAGCATTAAAAGATTAATCCATTATGAATTGTAGAGATAGTTGACAATAGTTGTAATTGACGAATCTAACAATACATGTTCATCTCCAGTAATTCTTCAGAAAATTGAATACAGTTATTCTATGCGATGCCTGCTCTTCGCCACATATTCACGCTGGTCTTGGTAAATTATGTAAAGCTGAATTCGTATCTAGTATTGGTTCGAAAGATGCTTCTTGGCAAACTCTTTCAGATTATTCAGGAGAGGACGATTATTTACCGCTCCAGGTAGGCTTTAAACCCTTTCAATAGCATGTCGTTTGAAATACGTAACGTACTGCAGACAACGTGTAGCTTATTCTTCCAAGAGAGAAACATATATATTAGCTAAAAGGCTCCAAAAATTCAAGAGCGGACAACCAAAAGATATCACTTCAAATTAGATCATTATGTCAAACAAAATCAAACGCTTTTTCAACGCCAAGTAGAAATAAGCCAGTGGGCTGATTAGCCCCAAATTTGTTCGTAATATGGTGCCATATGCGTACTGATGTACGTGCGAATCAGTATGCTGATTTCTAAACCCAAGCCGTTTATTTGAAATATGCTATTTATGCAGTTTTTAATAATTTGCTTTTAATACCCTTTTCAAAGATCCTTCTTAGACAGCTGAAAAGCTCGATAACTGTTAATATCATATTGTGGCTTGCCTTGTTTAGAAATGGGTCGATTTAGCCGATTTGCAAATGTTTGGAAAATACTGAAATTTGATGTATGAGTTAATTATGTATTTAAAAAATGGGATTCCTTTATGGAGAATAAATTTTAAAAGCTATATTTTTGATGTCTTCCTTACCTGAACAATTTTTTGGGCACTAGCTAGTTAATGACGTCTTCGCTTAGGTAGCGCTCCTCTGAGAACTGTTATTGAGTTCAGTCCCCCTACCACAGAATTACCCATACACTCTCTCACACGAGAGACTAAGTTACAAAAGAATATGCTTTTTAAGAAAAATTGTCTGCAAAAGCTAGAGTTTTATCACTACATAGAAAAATTATTCCATATTAATATTTAAGAGGCAGAAGTACATTGTGTTTTTTACGTAGAAATTTACTTATATTTCAAAATGGCTTGTTGCTTACTTAGTTGACGATGCCATAATTCCTTTCGGAACTTTAAAACGCCACTTGTGACCAGGGACGCGTAATTAAGAGTATTTATATAGAGGACTTGTTGACGATAACGGCTCGGCTGTCTTTTATAAAAATTTTTGATCCTAATTAAGTTCAGAACATGATTAGGAAGTCCAAGAAAATTAGTCTTGCGAAACTTTTTGAGCACTGACCGTTGAATAGCGTCTGTTATGCTCGTAGTAAGTAAATAAATGCAGTTACCTACATTTATATTTACATCTGGAACTTTAGCTTTATTGTTATCCAACAAGCACTGTCACTATTTTGGTTCAAAATTTCACGTAAGTCACCAAGTCAATTCTGCTGTTGTGATTATTTAACTTTGTTTCAGCGCATGACGGTAACCGTGGTGGTTTTCTGTGCTAATGTTGAATATGACGAGTATAGCTCCGTTACTGCTCATTTTATCGTTCCATGAAGTTAAATATAATGTATTAGATGAAGTTCTTCCTAAGTGCTTCACTATCTATATATTATAAGATATTATAAGATTAAGGCATTGGCACTTTTCTGGATTCACAATAGCTAATAAAGAATTTAAGATTCGCTAGGGTTTTTTGTAGTATTGAAATAGAACTCGTGTCGAGATTTTTATTGGTTTTTCAATGATTTTGGGATTACGGTCATAGCCTGAGTGGACGTAGTAGAGTTACATAACATCCCGTAATCTCTATTTTTCTAGATCAGAGAGCAGAGGATCTGTCACGCATTGAATCAAATATATAACAAATAAAAAAACAAATAAGAAAGTTATACCCATCACTAATCATTTATGGCGGTAACATAAAATTGATATTGATAGAAAATTTCGACTTATTTGAGAAACTTTGTGGGACCTGTACACCAGGTTTGATTTGACTGGTGGTGCATTTTAAACATTATTTCTGTCCAACAGAAACTCTTGATTGAGTTCGCTTGTATGTGAGCATAGGCATGAATGTGGCTTTCTCTTCACATCTTGTCGTGGTAATTCCACATGAATATGGATTCATAGGCCTTTGAAATACTTAGACGTTCGGGCTTCAGTCGTATATCCAATTTAAAATGTCCTTGCTGCGTTGCTTTTGTTATAATCTGCAATACATCTTCTTCAGTAGATAATGCGGATATATTTTTTTTATTAATTCGATAACCGAAACTTAATAATTGCGGTGAGAAGAAATTTTTACTTTCGTATAAAGATTTATAAATATCAATTGGCAAAAATTTTAAAATTACATAAAAATGAGATGATTCCAATGTAACTAGTCCCAAGTTTTTACAATTTGAATAAAGTCTCTTTTTTTTACAAACTCGATCGTTCGGCATTGAATGCGAAAAATGCACAAAGCAGAAACTCGGTATAAATTCGGTTGTCACAGAATTTAAGTTAAAAAAACATTAGCGAACAGAAGAAGTTGATGGATCTGGTATAAATTTGGTCTTCCAAAATTACAATTCCGAGATCTTATAAGTGTCGACAAATTTAGGAACGCAAGCCTTAATTAAATTCTTCAAGAACAAGTAGGAGGGAGGAGTGCCCATATATATGCTTTAATAAAATTGATCTAGAGGAAAACAAATAGTTATCCAACTGGAAAATATAGAAATTGAATTGCTTGTTGTTTTTTACATAAAATTTACTTTTTTGAATAGCCTAGAAGATACTTGTTATATACTTATTTTATTTTGTAGAAGGCGTTGATTAACAATTCTGAGATTTTTTTTCCGAAATATTAATATTTGTACATAATTTAATTTAATTCTTTCTGCTTTGTTGCTTTTATCGCAACAAAATTGTTTTAATAGGTATGAATACCACTGTTTTAAAATCCTACGAACTTTGAAATTTGAGTAATATGATTTTATCTTGTTTTGCAGTGTAAACAGAAAAATTAAAATTCTGTCATCTATAAAATGTCTATCTATTAAATAACTTGGCCTCTACTTATTTTTTTATCCATATGAAATGCAAATGCATGAATGCGTAACGCACATAGAAACGTTAAATTTTATTCGGAAAGTGCATAGGCATTCTTGTTGACATGTATGGTAAATTTTCGAAAACGCCAGTGTAAATTATTTAAAGTAAACAAATTTATATTGCTTACCTAAAAAACAAAAATTTTTAGGAAAAACTTTGTTGGGCAGTGACCATATTAAAATAATGTCATCAAAATAAAGTCAAACCAACAACTTTTGCAGCATTATTTAAATAAGTTTTAAAATTAGTCAACTGAAAATGGGGGCGTAAATTTCATCTCAATCAGTTTTAGTTCATTACATATAAAGTTTGGGGAGTTTAACACTTCAATATGTAGGAAATTGGTTTTTTTAAACGCCTCAAGCTGCTACGTGCTAAAAAATGTCTTCACATAATTTATTTTATACTTTTCAATTCATTAAAATTTGTTTTCTACTCCCTTGTTTTCTACAAGTCCCTCATTTAATACCCAATTCAACTCCAACATGTTGCTAGATGTGGACTTTATAGACAGATGGAGAATGTACAGAATAATTTTTTACATTCGGTTTTGCTTGCCTTATGGGTAATAGATAGAAGAAGTCAAAAATGGTAAAAAATGAAAATTTGATAACTTATAACATTGAAGGGATCGGATTGTACATCGGATTATAACCAAATCCGAAGTAGATATCCATGCAGCACACTTCTGAAAATACTGAACTTGATATTTTTAACAACAGGTGTCAATAAATACAAAAACACGTACAAGTGCAGCACGCATGCTATGTAATAATAGTGATTTATTTTTAAAGTTAATTTTCTTTATGTAAGGATAATGGGGAACATTAGTAAACTTAAGAAATAGTATATAAGCAATTATTCACCGATAAAATTAAAATTCTGTTACATAAGCGCGCTAATCGCTCTTCATCCAATGTTAATTTGTGATATCTGGTCGAACTCATTTTGGCAACGGAGAGTGTTTTAGCCGAGCTAACTTAGACAATTCCTTAGCAAAATTATGAATCCTCTATTCTTAACTTAGCATTTCAAAATTTCAGAAGAAATGAAAGCGCCATGCACGTTTTATAAAGCAACCAATTTGAACGCAGGAAAGTTGCTTCGCTAGCAACATTTACGCAGCAAACAAACGATATTAAAGACCATAGGAAAGAGTAAAAGAACTGGAATGAGAACATTTACTGAAATTTGTACGACGAATATGCGTCAGGGTATATATAGTATCAAAAGCTGTTTGCGATAGTGTGCGTATTCAACAGACCTGTGCAGTCGCACTACGCTGGCAATACTCGTGTGCGGTCGTGCGTGCGTTTGCTTAAGAAGCGATAGAACTTTCAACTTTTGGTTTTTCTGTGCTCGACGGTTTATTCCTGTTATTTCAATTTGAACATTTTTTTATGTAGGGATTTGTCTTATTTTTAGAGAATTTTTCTGTATATCTATCTATTTATTGCCGAGAAATTTCTATTATAATTCATGCTAACTGCATCACCGCGGTGATGCACTTTTTTGTATTTGAAACTGTTATGTATGTTTCATTTGCACTGTTATTCTATTTAATTCAAATGTTTTTGTTCAATGTAAACTGCGCATATACATGCACATTTAAAAATTCCCATGGAAAAATACCACCTGATGTGGGATCTGCAAGGTCATTTCTTTTTAACACAATTTCGGCGAATGAGAAATTTGCATTTCACGCTTTATTGTAGCAGTTCGATTGTAGGAATGCAGATTTGATAATAGAGCAAAGATATATATGCCATTATGTTAATATGCCAATAGCATTCCTCCAAACATGATGTAGGGCACAGAAAATTGCTTGCTCCCTCTCGTGTAATTCACCGGCGGGAAACATTCCCGTCGAAAAACTAAGCCATCGCAAACATGCATAAGCTTGGCAACCGATAATAGTTAACATCAATTAATTTTCGAATCATATTGACTTTCTAGGGTTAAAATCTAGTTTGAATACGACGTTGGTAAATCTCGTGTATTAAGAAATGTTGCTTTAATGAACTTTAAAGAGTCCGATAATGAGAATAGGTGATAGACGACATTTAGGTTCTTGCAAACAACTCTGAGCGGGTTAAGCAGCTCATAATTATATTTACACTAACTAAGCTTAACCAAGATAAGGTGCCTAGAGAAGCGGTTAGGGACATTAAAGCTAATTTCACCAAGTAATAAAGGCGAGTCAATAGTACCATTTGTTACTTTGATTACAAAGGAAACGCCAAGAACAAATCTACATTTCTCAAGAGACGGTAAGGACAACAGAAGCAACCTATTTTCGAAGGGAGGAAGAGAGGCAATCGGATCCCAACCCAAATTCCTAAGGACAAACGGCAAGAATTGTTTTTGAACAGATTCAATTGAATCTACATAGCACCTATATGAAGGAGACCACACAACAGAGGCATACTCGAGTATAGGTCTAACCAAACACAGCCTTTTTAAAATGTAAGGATCATCAAGCTCCAGCTTCAAGTTGTTGTAGCTGTGGATAACCGGCGGCGTTTTCAAACAGTTTTACAATCTGTGTTGTGATGGAATAATCATGCTGCTAGTTATCAAGCAAAAGGTATTTCACATGTTCATGTAGTGGTTCGACCTCCAATCAGTTTTCTTCAAAATTTGTCGCCTTCATCGAAAAATGTAGTGAAACATAAATGCAAACATCAGTCTGGACGGTCTTTGCCATTTTTAATATTTCGTTGGTCCGCATTGTTTGCTTCCTCTTAGTTCGTTCGAGAGTATGGTTTACGTCTAGCTTAGACGGCGGTGGTGGTGCGTCTGTTTGCAGTTGAATAGTAGGGTCCATATTCCTGGAATTTTTCACCGATGGTTGTGAAAACCTCCTCTACAAAATAAAGATGATCTTCTTTCAACTGCGGATCCCTTCGTATTTAGTTGACCCGCTGATTGAAGGTTTACCATGAATCTTTTTTCAGCCCTTTTAAAGTCTTCTCGTAGTTAAATAAACTCTTTCGATGGTTTGCTCCAATTGCTGGGCCACAAGCTCATCAAACATTTCTGTTTTGGTTGCGGCATTAAGTTCCTCTTGTAGCGAGAAAGTTGGGTGACAACTAGGTCACTTAAGCACGTGAACTTCTATGAACTATTGAGGATTCTTACTAACTAGAAATGATGTTTAAGCACTTAGACTAAACTACCGATATAATATAAAGAAGACATGATTTGTTAAGTTGGAGTTTTCATCTGATTTTATTGAATCAAAAAGTTGCTTATATTGCTTATAGTATTATTGCCTATATAAAAGAAATTAAACTATTTCTTTAGAGACTAAGCCAGACACATATATATGTATATTTTGACGTACGAAGTCGCGGAAGCCATGAAGATGTATATCAGCACATGATAACAATATCACCTTTATCTAGACATTGTTTCGATAGATATACTGAGATGCATAAACAAGATCGTTTATCGCTGTTTAATTCTAATGATATTAACACAAAATAATAATTTATATGGACAAATGGCAGACGCATGGCACACATGTGTATTCAAACGAACCAACATATGGGAAGAATATGCAAAATGAGTCGAACTAGATAAAAAAAAACAACCACGCATATATATGTATATATGACTAACAACCTTAATTATTTAAAGCTAGATCTCATCAATCTTTTATTTATTTTATATTTTCTAATTAAAAATATAAGCAATGATAATACTATTAAAATTATAATTACAATTAATACTTCGATATCATAGGAAATATTTGTATGAAACTTTAATTCTCTTATTTCCTTTAAGTTATGAAAACTATTTTTTCTTCATTTTTCTAAAGTTCAAAAATATGTTTTTGTATTTATCAAAAAAAAAGTTTGCGTTCGCTTATAGAGATATTATAATTTATTTATTTTTTTTTTATTTTTCAATTATAGAAAGACAGTATGTAATTACCACTTAATGTGAATTTTCGGTCATCACAATTCTGCCGAATTTGCTTATTCTTAGCGTTTTTAAATACTGTAGTTTCTTCGTCAATGGCTGTTATGTTAAATATATCATTATACATTACATTTTAGTTTGCAATTCCAATGTATACATGTACGAATGTATGTATGTGTGCAGCTCGAACTTCCTTTGGGATATTTTAATAGTTTGTTGTCTTCGTACTTATATGGCACATTATAGATAGTGTAACGCGCTAAATTGACGATGCCCCATCTTGAGGTCCACACGTATTTTATATTACAACAGTATCTATATATATTTCATGTTACAGTAATATACGCATATATTTCGCATTACAATAGTATCCACATACATTTCTTATCAGAATAGTGTCCACATATATTTTGTATTCAGATATATTTGTACGTAACACTTCATATTAGTGCAATAACCAACATATACATGTTTATTGCATATATATCTGTATACATTGTTTTCTTTCGTAAATACAGTGAGCTATTTATGCAGGGACGTACCCTACATTTTTATAGAATTCCGTCTAACTTGGTGATCAATTTATGCACAGTCTATTTTCCGCCAGAGAGTGATTTCTTAAGTTTCAGCAATCTTATTCGGATTTGTTCTATCTTAAAAATGTGGAGACTGTTTCATAAAAACCATATGGCCACCTGCCCCTTAGGTAGATTCGATAAATCCCAGGCACTATTTATAATAAGCACGCTATGTGCAATCACTATGGTCCTTCCACTTTACTCGGCCTGTGGATACATTCGGCATTTACAGAGGTTTAAATTTCGCACCTAACCATTGAATTTAGTTCGTTTTAAATATTTTTTAAACGACCTCTGCATCCATTCTGCACTAATTTTGTTCTTCCAACTACAATTCTTACAAATAGATAATCACTTATTCGTCCTTGATGACCGCTTTCGTGAAATTCTTCTGATTGTCCAGAGCATTACGTTTCGCTGCGACTGAGTAGACCACGTTTGCCGTCGAGCCGACCGTTTTCTACTTTTCGATTAATACCATTTCCAATGTTATTATGCAAACAAACAAACAAAACAATTATACTAAAATGAAGTAGGTATATTACATACAGACCGTTCTGCATTTGTACCATCATAATCAAATATAAAAACGTCATTATGGTGGAAACACAACGTCTCTGCCGACAATTACTCTATGTGTGTTGGCATCATACAGTCTATAGGCTTTACTTTCCTCACTGTATCCAGTCATCATGCGTTCGTTACTTTTTGGCGCAAAGGTTAAGGTTTTACCAAATACAGCAGTCTTCGAATAAATACTTTACGTTCCACATTTGAAATGGCGTTTTATTTCGTAGTATGTTTGTTGTGGAACGATTTCTTATGTACGCGGATGTTCTTATCGCTTCAGCCCAAAAAGATTCAGACCAATGAATTAACCATACCATAAATTACTGATGTTCAATCGCCAAGCCTCTGGCTTCCCTTTGTGCTTATCTTCATAACAAATCATTAAGGGTTCTGTTTAACTCCATCACCTCTGATAAATTCCCCGTGACGTCAAATGTTTCTCAAGGCAGCCACTTAAGGTTCTTTTTATTTATCATATGCATCAATAACCTCCCTTCGGTAATTAAATCCAACAAATCTTAATGTACGCTGACGAGGTTAAACTGTTTTCTTCTTTTTCCGTGAAATCGCACTCGTATTAGCTTCAGACTGACTTGAATGATTTAGTTACATGATGCTAATTAAAGTTTATCAAATTAAAGCCAAAAAAATTTAAGAAGCTTTCTTTCAGGGAAAGTCATTCAGTACTGACTTCATCGATTCACACAGAGTGGAAAATGTTGATTCTTTCATCGACTTCGGAGTTCTATTCAAGCCATAAATGCAGTTTTTAATAAGAGAGGTCTCAATTTTTCATACTGCATGTAAACTTATTAGACTACCGTATACTTCGTATTAGTTTTTAATAATAATTAGCATAAAATTTACTTCTAAGAGTCTATTGAATTCGGCTTTTTAGCTGAATTTCATGTATAAGTAAATAAAATTAAATAAATAAACTAAAAGGACACTATGTAAGTATTTTTGGTGATTTACATAAATTCATTTCATTAATCGTCATTGGTATTGTTTTATTTTATATATTTTTATACATTACCACATAAATTTATCTATAAAAAATGTATAGTTTTGTAAAGTGAATTGCAAATCAAAGCTTATTTTTATGTTTTTATGTTACAGCATGATTCGTTGAAAAGGGTTTTATGTTGTATTTTCAATTAAAACTTTTCTTTTTAAAATTTCAATCATTTAAAGTTTGTTGTTTTTATTCAGTCATTTGTAAGTAAAACAATTTTGTTCGGAATTTATTTTGTTTTAGATTTACATCTCTCTCCATACCTAACATAAAACATGTGCTGTTTGCTTTACGCCTGATTTCACAAATATGAGAAAGCGTATTTTACAGTTACCAGGCATACGTAGAGCAAAAAATTTGAAACCCGACATAATTAGTAGCCAGGGATCGATTTAGGGTTCTCTATATTGAGCTATTGTACGATAAAGAAGACCAAAACAGTATGATCACATGTTGAATTAATGGTACACGATTGCTTTCGTATTGAATTTGGCTGTTCGTTCGTTGCATTTACAACGGAATATATGAGATATCATCGGTATGTGTATAACAAAAAATACAAAGCGGAAGAAACGTAAATAAATGAACTAAATATAAGATTTGAAAAAAAATTGGTAAAAAATTGATATCTCTGAAAAACAATATAAAATAAAGCTTAATAAATAGAACTAAGCATAGCACTTTTGTTTAATTCTCTTTTCCTAACGACCAGCTAGATATTTATAATTTCCATATGAAATTTGCCCGATTGTACTCTACCCAAACAGGAGTCAAGTATCACGTTTCCAAAAAGTTTCCAATTTTTTAAAAGTTTTCAAAAGTTTCTAATAAACCTACACATCCACTTTTGGTCGTTCCCAGATATTTTTTTGTTAATTCTATATTCATTGATCCGTCTTCATATTTTAAGATACCGATAGGTACGAGCATCGAACATAATTATTTGATTTTATTATTTTTGCAATGCTTATTTGCACTTTGATTCCCGTTTTAGGATTGGCATTTTAATGAAAATGGAAACTGAATGTAACGTACCGTCTTTGCATCCGGCAACATGTTGTAATTGGCAACTCATGATTTAGAATCGTGGGAAAAACGTAGAAGAGAACAATATTAAACTTGCAAAATAATAGTATAGTAATTATATTTTCGCTTGTGTTTGTAAAATTACCATGACTAAAAACAAATTTTAACAATGATGCAAGTAATAAGCTAAATTTAAGTATTATAATTTTCCATAACGCGATAGTTTTCCACGAAGGTGTGTTAACATTTAATTATGCTCTTCTCTTTGATTTACCATCAAACAGAAGTTTAGGTCAGCGTGGATATAAAATTAAAGCGAAATCCTTGTACGTAACCCAAGCTAATGTAAGTATGCATTCCTGGTATTTTCCAAATGTTGATGTATTTCATTTTATTGCCAATGTTTCGTATTTTTTTTATTTAGACACTATGCCTGTCTACGTTGATATGACATTAAATGCAATACACGATTACTTTGCTCAGTTAAATCCTATAGCAACACGTATCGCGTGTGATATAAATGAAACTAAAAGCTCGTATGGGTACATATGGGACACTCTTAATTATAATGAACAAAATGACATCCTAAATGATACGTTAATAAGACCGGAAATTTCGCTGAAATATTTAAATGATATTTTCAAACCTGCTGATTTAAATAGCTTGACTAAAATTCCTCAATCTACAAACTCGTTAGCAGCTGTAGTGCTAGAAAATTTCAATAAATGTGACGCCGAAGCCGAAGTATCTGCGTTCGCGATTGAAAAATATCCAGATGAGGACCATGAATTTAAGGAAGAAGCTAAGTATGGATATGATGGACGAAATTTGCGCACATTTGCTGTACAAGAAGTTGCTCTAAAATTTGTGCATGATGATAATTTGTGTTTCTTTTATGATGAACATTCTCATCCATATAGCTACCGCACAAAGTCACAAATCAATTTTCAACTAACAGAAGATTGCAAACGTCCTAAGGTTGTCAATAATATCAATATTAGATGCTTGTGTTGTAACGTTGGTAGCTTGCATAGATCTTTATGTAACCTAAAGGCTCATAAATTTGCCCCTATTAGCTGTGTGAACCCTAACAAAAATGACTTGAAGAACCCATCAACCAAATCAAAGCCAAATTCCTTTATATTTTCTTACGATAGTGAATGCACTAATAAAAAAAGTTTTGACAATTTAGATTTGAAAGTGGAGAGGGATAACCGAGTATCACGATCTAGAAGTTCCTCTGGTCAAACATACTTAAGTTCCACTTCAAAAACAGCTCTGACACCTTCAATTAATTATATGGTTTGCAGTGATGACTTTTGTGATAAAGATGATAATCCAAATTTAATGCATCATAACTGCAAAATTTTGGATTTCCTAAAATCGCTGCCAGCGAATACTTCTGGTGATGATGAGTTAACCCCGTGTGAGCATAACAGTGATGAAAATTCTGACGAAGCTTCCAAACTGCTCGACAGAGACATAGTCGTACAAAAGGGATTTGAATTTTTAAACAACTGGTAATCGGCTCTCTTGACCGTAGCATATAAATATACATACGTTAAAATCACAAAAACTTTTCCAGATTTGGTTTATATTATTCCTATAGGCGGAATATGTGAACGATGCGGATGGGAAGAAGATAAAAATAATTTGAAACCAGGCTACCTTTGTTACAATCTCTGTTTATGCTTGCAAAGCCTTATATATACTTATTTACTAAATTTTCGAATAATTCCGTTATTCTAAATCGTCATTGATGATTTTGTTAAAAATTTACAAACGCGCCTTGCGCTTTGAATAATTCTGGTTGAGTAAATGAGCATTCTTTGGAATAATCTGTTGCCGGAGTTGGCCCTAAGGCACGCATTTAAGCGCGAACCTTTTAACTGAAATCTTCAGTTGTCCTGTCCGTCTTCGCTGCGCGTAGGAATTCAAAAAAGGGTTTACAGCGGTGTCAACATTAAGTTCTCTTGTCGTTGTTTTAGTTTCTTTTTTGCAATAAGTGTGATATCCCAGAAGTATCAACAATATGTGGTAGTTAAACGTTCTGTGCCACGATCGGTATGGCCTCTTCCCATTCGTTTTTGCAGCTGGTTTTTTCCTCGAATACGTGAAAGTACGTCTGAAATGAGGGCTTATTTTACAGGTTAATTTGATATTGGTTCTGAATTGTATGCTCACTTCTGATCTAGAAATAGCAAAATAGGCGTCAACAACACCAGGATGAAATTGTTTGTTTTAATACTATAGCAAATTTTGTGACAATAAGCCATTCATCATAACAAACATCATAGCAAACACATATATATAAGATGTATTATTTTGCTAGCAAATTATCATGTCTTACTTCAGGACCGGATTTAAACAGACGTTTTGAAATAGAACCAGAGAAAGCAAAAGTGTCTATGAAAGACAATGAACGTATGTGTGTGATAACAGAATATATTGAATAGATGTGTGTTAGTAGTATAGTAGAAATACTTGCTTCACTTGTGCATGTATTTGCTTAAGTCATCATATGTTAGTCCCATTGACCAAGCAATTAAAATACGACTGCAAGTTACTTCCTTATTACAGAAACATGGTTTCGTAATTCAAACATGGTACTCAAACGATCAAGCCGCTTTACCTGACGTTCCATCATTAGATTGAATGCAGTTCCTCAAAGTTCATGATGAAACTGGTATAACTAAGACTTTGAGCATTGTTTGGAGTCGTAGAATCGATTATTTAATTTTTTCGTCTTCACCTTTTGTAAATATACAAAGGGCACCATAATGTCTACTATTATCCGCTCAATCTAATTGATACAATAATTACAAACGCCACAATATTTATGCAGATCTTGTGGAAGCACAATTTGCAGTGGGATGAGAGCTTGCCCTAATAGATTTCATTTTAAAAATTTTCTATTTGTATATTTCCGTTTGGTATCAATGGCAAAGACTACATTTTGAATTCATGCCGTTTGTGATGCTACTTCGGTGTGCGGGTATGTACGCACGAGCCAAGCTAGATAGCGTTCTCAAAACCTGCTTATTAGCTACGCAGTGGACAGTAGCATCTTTGAAAATACTCGCAATATCCAAGCTTGTGTTAGCAATTTTACTATTCTTAGATAATCTAAGCGGCGTCATTGGTTAATTGCCCAATTCATTGATGGTAAATACTGTGAATATTCTATCCAAGGGCGCATATCCAAAAGAATTTCTATATACAAATCTTTAAAAGAATGGGCGAAACTTTTTAAGAAGTGATCCTTTAATTTGGCCAACAAATCAGAACTTCCTAATTGATTTAGCGGATGGAAATACTACATAACTTGTTTGGACAAATGTAGCGCATCTTTAGATATTATTGTAATTTTGAAATCTGCATTAAGACAGGAGGTTCTCTTACGCCATTCATGCTAAAAACGGATTCGAATTTATGAGCTTGTAATAAACAGCAAAATATGAAGCCTTAAAGGCAAAGAAAAATATCGTATTTACAATCGAGCGTTAGCCGCGTGCGCCTGCATTCAAGATTCTATAAATCTAATTCCCTTTGGTGGGAGATCTGAAAACTCAACCGGGGCTTTTGGGACTCTACTTTTGGTACCCTAAATTCCACCAGTTTATTAAGGCGCCGGTCATGCATTAACACCAACTGCTTTTGCATGTTGGGTCGCAATGCCTTCTCGCTACAATTCTGAGACAACATTAGCTCATCGGCGAGAAACTATCACAAGCATAACCTCCAAATGCACTTGACGTTTTCGTCTAAAACCGAAGCACAGCCAGAATATCATCGGTAATTTGCAACGTGACCGCATACCGCCAAGCAGAACCTGATAAAAGATGAAAATGTAACATTTAACCTAAGCCTTTAACGGGAGGATGTTCGTGGCACATTTTCCTATACAAATTACCAGTTGCGTTTGTCTTACAGAGAAGCAACGTTTCCATTGACACTTTGTACATGGTTTTAAGTTAGTTTAAGGTAGTTATAAGTTGTTTCTTTCTCACTTACACACATGTATATGCATCCTTTAGTAGTTGCTTTTAGCAGGCATGCATGTATATCATTCATTTTTTAACCACCATAACTTTCGGTCGCTGAATTAACAAATACTTTCGATCGTTTCGCTTCCGAAATAAAACCAGAAAAGATCGCGCAATCATTTTCGCATTTCATCTACGCCTTCGTTTTCTTTTACATTAATAGAAAAATATTACTTTAAAAAGTTGTAAAATAGGTTATGTATTATGGTTTACAAAAAGTCAATTGATAAGAATGCTGTAATTTAATAATTGTTGTTTAAACATATAGATCGTGGAGCATTTTCTATATTGTGCAACTCTTTAGTAGAAATGCACCTAAGTATTATTATTATTATTGTAATTTTACCCTAATGAAGTAAATTCTTAGACTAAAAGAAAGAGACATTGAGCACTAGCAACACAGGCTATCGGCTCTAGTTTATAAAAGTACATTAGATATTGAGCCTAGTAGTTTTAATAAAGTAATATATTGTATTGATATTCTGTTCTGCAGCTGATTGTACAATGTCCATAGGCTTAGTCGCTCAAAATGCAATACTTCTAATCAAGAAAAAGTTAAGGCAGTCACAGGGAATGTGCTTTATAGTGAGAATTTGTACACAATTGCAGATTCGAGAGGAAGACTTCTTCAAGATCCATTGGTGAGTTGCAATTGTATGGCCAAGGCGAATTCTCGAAAATGTTTGGATCTTGATTTTCTCAACATTTGTTGGATATAGAGGTGGAACTAATTGAGGGTTAATAGAAGAGTAGTGCTGATGATGGTATTGTAGATTTCCTTCCGTAATTTTCTCTTTAACTTTTTTTCCAATGTGTCTTTGAAGATCCAACTTTTCCATGACATTATCCCTAATTAGAGGTGCAGAAGCAGCATACTTCCCCGCTCGATAAGCCTGCTCACTTTCCTATAAACCGACATGATTTGGTACCCATAACATTTTAATTTTTTCGCCGGGTGTTGTAGTGATTTTCCTTAATTTGTTGATGGTGCTCCATCTCGAATTCGAAGGATTCTGAATAGCTTGTAATACAGACAAACTGTCAGTAACAATGACGGTTTTGAGTTTGTTTTTATAGGCAAGGTTCGCAGCATGAAGGATAGATCTGGCTTCGGTTGCGAAAGTTGAAGCACTTTCGTGAAATATGTGATTGAGAAGAACCTACCACGATTTGAGAAGCATCTACCACGGCACAAGCAGGTGACAGACCAGAAGACTTTGAGCCATCTGTGTATAAAAGATTCCAACCGTTACTCTCCAGTACTTGAGGTTTTCAGCTATCGGACTCTTGAAGACGTAATTTGGAGTGTCTTCTTTCTTGTGCATAGACAGCGAGATGTCCGAAGAGCAGTCGTTCAAAATCCGTGGAGGTTTAAGATCAAAATGGAGGAAAAGTTTTAATGGAAAGTTCAATTCCTTTGCGATGTACAAACAATAGTCAATTGTAAATGGTGACTTTTGAATTTTCTTGGCAATAATAATCTTTCTCGCATCTTCACCGAGAATAGATTGAATTAAGAAGCTTGGAGTCTATTTAAGCTTTTAACTCATAAAATCTGTTTTCTAAAGTTGGGAGACCAGTTTCAATTATAATATTATTTATGGACGTCGTCCGAAAAGCATAGCAACTTGCTCTGAGGACTTGGTCATAGACCATAGGATATAGTTTTCCATTTTTCTTTCAAATGCGAGCGACGATTTTGCTCCGTTTAAAAGCTTGTCATAAGTGGTTGAAGATAGTATCCCCGCTTCTTTAAATCATTTCTTCTCCAAATTTTCTGGTACGAGACACGTTATCCTTTCTATTAATTTTTCAAATCTTTTTTCAAACTTAATTTTCTGGGCATGCGTAGGTAAACGCATCACGGCCTCTTCTATTTGGGATACTGGGCCTCTATTATTTGGAGACACGAAATAAATTATCTAACTATTGTACACTCATAAATTTCAATTCAATTTATTACTAAAAAATATATATTTACGCTGTCCTTTTTGTTGCCACAGAAAATTGATAATTCTTTATTATATTTCATGAATAAGAGAGCGATACACCTACACGATGTTCAGGTTTAATTAAAGGATTTAAAATATTTAGTTCTCCTTCGTTAGAATTCAGGGTGATTTCTAAGATAATATTCGGGATTGTCATCAATGTGATATGTTAATTTTTTTTACGTCTTCTGGTAGTTAAATTTTCACTTAAGCAATTGAAAGTTTTAAATTCACATTTTTTTTTTTTAATTTGACCGCTAGTTAATGATTAAGGCTTAATAGATTTATTAGAACTAATCTATTTTTCTACCAACATTAAAAATTACAATTTAAACCGACTTAATTAAGAATGCTGACTTCTTAAATTCGGTTCGATGAAGTACGACGTCCGACAAAGTAAATTTGTGTAGCCACATAATTTTTTATGGAATCGCTGGACAAAACTCTTCGTAATATAAAGCATTGTAAGAATATCACAAAACAATTTTTGTTATGTCAGAAAAAGAGCTACCGACCATTGATACCGAATTTCTAAATAAAATTTTATAAGCACAGTGGCCGTCGAACTGAGATCTAAGTACAACTATACCTTTTCCCATCATTCACAATATTAAAACTTTTAAAAAAAATCATGGCTAATATACCTTAGAATGACTATATTCCGATTGTCTAAGCATCGCTACAACTGGAATGGATGAAATTCTTGATGAGAAACGGATACAGCTCCTCTTCCAAAAGTTAGTTTCTAGTAGTTGGCAGTTACAAAAACTATAACTATATGATTTAGGGCGCGAATCAAGGATACGATGACACTTCGAAGAACGAGTTTTACAAATTTGATTTGAATTTGAAGAGTATTATTATGCCTATATTACGAATCACTACTCGCATACAGAAAGAAATTACCAGAACTTCAGAACATTGGGTGGAGGACAAGTGCTAAGCATTCTACTAAAATATAGTCGCTCATGTAAGGAGTTATTATATGCTTTCTGCATCCATGATGACGATTCAATTTGCTGCATTAGGATTGTATGTCCAACTCTTTTACGCCATTTCACGGCCTTTGTTCACTTTTATAATATTAGTTGCAAACCAAGGCAGTTTTAGACTTATTAATAAAATAGGTCGTAATTAGAACATGCTTATTGCACAGGTTAGACAGACTCAAACGCAGCTGGGAGAGTCTCTTATGTTAGCTAAATACTAAATAATTTTCTAGCACGTATTAGGAGTTATTGCATATTTCATTTTATATTTTGCAAGCGATTAACGTTGTTTGGCGATCACGCAAATATTCGTGGCGAAATGATCGTAAGAACGAGCAGAAGAAATATCAAAAGCGCGTACAACCTCCAAGACAGCTCGCTCAAGATGTAAGCTAGATATTTGTCATTTTTAGTCCTACGGGCAATGTTGAGTTACATAAGCGTGAATGATGTATTTCAATCATCTTATTATAATACGTTTTTGTATGCAATGAAAAACTCATCCATCGCAAGGAAGGAGTCATCTATACAGTTGTTTGCGTTTGAGTTATAGACACATAAATTACCAGGGATTTCCCATTAACTCTACTGACTTCGACACCAAAGTATTCAACCATACCATTGCTGTTAAGCTTTAATAGCTTCATTGTTTAGGTCTTGTTTCGATAGTTACCTAGATCGCCAATTCTCACAACATGCCCTATTATGTCATAATTAGTTATATTGATTTATTATCTAGAATATATTTAAACCTAATTTTAATTATATAGGCGATATTGATTAATAACACCGATAAAAAGTAGTCCATATATTCCTTTTTAGGTATATTGAAATTTCTTGCATTTAAATGGCATAATTTGCAGCCATTATGAGCTTCACAAAAAATTCTCAAGACTCTTTCAGTAGTAGTACTTCATAAATATTATTATTTGAAAACAAATGTCGAAATCGAAAGTGACTAAAAAGTTTTCATTTGCTTTTGTGTCATAGCAACTTCAAAATTGTTTGCTGTGGCTTGTTATATAATAAGCTATAAGGAAATATATTTATTTATTTATTTTTGTATTATGTTAATTTATCAATAAAATTTATTATTATTATTATATTAAGAGGATCACCTGATTATCTGATTGTAATACATTGGAGTCATGACAAATTGAAGTAGCAAGACGTCACAAATGCGGCCCTGCATAATCATAGCTTAGTAAAATTCCACGTGGGACTTATAAATATAATATTGTGTGTAATGTAAGGACATTTATGCATAATATTATACCGTTAATTTATATACCCAAACACAAAACAGTCAAAACGTTATTCAAGTGTATACACATGCTAACAGCCTGTTGCGCTTTTTTACGAGTCGCTTAATGGTACGATGTATGACCCTTATTTTGTTCTGAGGAGTAATCATGTAAGCAGGCGATTATCGCCTGGTTTTATTTAGCAGACAATTGATTGTCGCCAAGAGGCTAATCAGGCACCATAGTTACCAGATCTCCAATATTTATCCCCAATTTTCCATTACAGTGCATTTTCATTTGACAGAAAAAAAATCAGAGCCAAATTCACGTTTATTTGTTTTGTGTAAATAAACTATATATGGTAAACAATAACAAGTATATAAAAGTATATAAAATGACATGAATAGAAAATAAGAATTTGACAAGTGAAAAAAGTAATAAATATAAGCCCAGTGTTAAAATTTGTAAGTGTTTTATTGCAGAAAAAGTTAATTTTTAATGTGTATACTTTTTACAGATTTCCCATGTTAGTGATTAATTCATATAAACAAAGCATCCCGCAAAGCCTTTCTTACTCATCTCATAGTGATTCCTTCTTCTGCGTCGCGGTTGTCATTGTTCTCTTTGAACATAAAAAAACTTACGATACATTGCGCCCGAAATATACCCATTGGTCAAAATTACTTAACCTACCTTGATATTCAAAAAAAAAAATTGTACTTTTACTAAATTTCTTTTTCTTTTCCTTCACAATCCACAAATGTAATTTCAGACAGCCTTTTTTCAATTTTTTAAAATTTTTGAATTAATTCGCTTTCTCACAATTTTTTTTTTCTTGCAGTCATTTTTTTGCAAGTGCAACTCTAAAAGAGAGATTTGTGGTAACTTTGCTTGCTTTATATTCAAACTAATGCAAATTTGTTCTCAACATGATTAGATTCTCTGGACGATTGTTGCCTACTTTATTGTCACCAGCTCACATAATTAGCCCCTTGATTAAGATAAAGTGTAAATATAAACTCTAGTTTGAGTCGGCTGAGTGGGCTCTATTTGTTCTTACCAAGATCCCTGCAAGCGGAGCATAGAGCGCATGACGGAAAAAAATTTGTTTTTTTTTTTGAAGAACACAACTTGTTTTTTTATATGAGCAACTTATTACGCAGTAACGTCTAAGTTAAAATAAATATTAGTTCAACTACCGCCCGGGGGTGGCAATAAATTTGATCTCAGAGCATTTGTGCTGGGATTTTCGTGTGCTTGGCCAAGATAACTTCAAATCTAGTGCACTTATCCCAGCGTTTGCGTTAGTAATACTGATTGAGAAGTGAATAGCAAATATAATGCTTTTCTTCGAAAATTAGCTTTAATGGGTTTATACGAGCATTTTCTTGCCAACGCATATCTATAGGGTTAATCTCTTCTGCAAGAATAGGATAAACGCAATAGAGTAGCAGTTCTCGCAAAATGTGTTTCTGAATTTCTATTTAAAATTCAACACCAATGATAAGAAGAATTATGTGCTATAATAAATGTAGTGTAAAATTGTACGTGTAAGCCCAAAGTTCAATCCAACATATATGTATGTATGTTTGTCCACTGCACTAGAAATTATTTTGTATGTGTAACTTATGTACATTCGCATTAAAATGTTGTAAGATGAGATAATACGTTTTAGTAAGCGATTAAACCTCAAAAGCGAAAACAAAATATTTACTTAAGAAATGATCACTTCATAATTGTGTCCACTCTATACATATGATAGAATTAACGATTGGTAGAGCATCATGCAAATTTTTATACGGTATGCGCTTGTACAAAATGACATGTACAAAACAAAGACGAGAACGAATTTTTGTGACGGTATAAACATAAAAAGAACAGAATGTGTATGTTAAGATTTGAAAATGTTTACTAATAATTGGTGTAAATGTTAGATTCAATTAAATGTATAATATTGTGCGTTGTGTATAGTAACAATTGTAGTATGATTACCAATTAGGAATCATAGGTATCTTTCATATGTATGGAAAAAGAAAAGCGAATATTAAAGTTTGCTTAACAAATTTACCAAAATTGAATAAAATATTTTCTTTCAAAAGGTAGAATTTCGGAATTACAACAGCTTAAATTGTATTGATATTATGGTAAGGATAAGTATCAATTGTTATGTTGGTTTCATTAAAGCAAGCAGAAATATGTCCATGTATAGCTAAAATAATGTGCTATAATATCTGTCTTGGAAAAATAGAGAAATTTTCCGTTTCTGTTTTTCATTGTTGGGCGACGTGCAAAGCCGGCGACACCTCGTTTTGCCGTACACATCTTATTGATATTATTATAACGTTGACGTATATATATTCACATACAGTATTTAATATTGTGGGTATCATTTAATCACTAACATACACATGTTTATTACTTATGCATCTATTGCATTAGTCTTCTTACTTTTCGTTCGCCATCAAGCCGATAGTTGATAAATATTTTTGTTGCGATTACGTAAGACTCTCGTGGCATTTTCATTGCTATCGTTTATGTGTAAATGAAAAAGCAGAAAAAAGGAAGCAAATTTTTATTTACATTCAATTGTGGGTTTCAAAATTCAAAAAACAGCAGCTGGTTCTTCTCTCTGATAAAGAAACAAACCAACTATTGATGGGAATTGGAATGAAAAGAAAATATAAATTTTCAAAAATTATCAATTAATTATAAGGAAATAGTGAATAAGTAAAGTAGTTTTCACTTTTTAAACAGACGAAGTTAACAATTGTGTTATTCCTTAAAACAATAGATCTTCATTTTTTCGTGCCTTCATGTTTTTACCTCGCCGCCGCAATGATGGTAAGAACTCTCCTATCAAATTATGCACACTCATTACTTACGTTCCGATGACCATATTTATAAATTTACAAACTGAAAATCTAATGATGATTACGATTAAACAGAGGATTTAATCTAATGGACAGAAAAGGCTTTAAATGCAAGATTGTTAGGAACGTTTTTTGCCATATGACTTCAACAATGTTCTATGTCCTAGTTCAATAAGAAAAATTTTTAAGCTTTGCGTTGCTATTCTTTCTATAAATATGTAAGCATACGTAATGAATGTGCTTTAAAACATAACAAATTTATTGATATTATTATCATTATTTAATAAAGGTAAATATAATATTTATACATTGATTAACACAAAAGAATTATTTTCTTACTTACTATATTACTTGCCTGCAAAGTAGTAAAGGTAAAGTAGGCTATTACTAAAGTTACATGTAATGTGTGTTATACTTAAATTGGGTTATCTTAACTAGGTTATAGCTAGTCTTGCATTATGCGGAAATATGTGGAACTGATCTTAACTAGGTCATAGCAGTCTTGCATTATATGGAAATATGTAAAAATGTAAACTTAGCATAAATTATTGATAAACGGGTAGAGTGCGATAAATCGATAATGCTACACCTTTCCTCTTGGGAAAAATGATTTTTAATAATAAGTCATTCTTGAGTTTATTAATTATCGATGTTATTTCTTCTACCGTGGTCTTGTAATGAATATAGGTGTACATATATTTTTTTGTTTAGTATTTTGTGTGTAGGGTTCTTATAAATACTTACATATTTTTTTATAAAAAAATTTATTTGGATTAGGTTCTTACAAACAATTTTTTGTTTTTGTAGGCGCCTTACACTTAGTTGTTTTTTTTTTTTTAAAATCATTTATGTAACTTCTTTATATAGTTTTAACCTATTTTTGTGTACTATTTAATTTTTGTTTTTATTGTCCTTTATTTTAATGTTGTTGTTATCCTTAATTTCTATGACCTTATACGGCTTAAATACTTATTTTGTATTTTATGACCTACTTCATTTTTTAATAATACTAAATTACCTATTTCTAGTGGGAAATTGTTAGTTTTTTTGTCGTAATTTATTTTTTGTTTTTCTTTTTCCTTATCTAATAGTATCCTAGCGCGCGCGTATGCTATATCTAATCCATATTTAATCTCTTTAGCGTAATCGTCTATATTGTATAGTGGCTCAATGTTTTTGTTGTGACTTATTAGTTGCGTTGGTGGCCTTGCAAACGCTAGTTCATAGGGACAGTATTTATACTAGCGCACTAACGATGACTGGTATTTGCAATTCCGGCAATTTTGGAACGCGAGAAACTGAAGAAATATTATGACGTATTAGTACAAACTCAGCCTATTTACCATCAACTATTTCATTACTTTTCCGACTCGGTCAACAACAAATCACCTTTCGGATAACTGCATGTGATTGAAATATACGCAGCAATGCTGTCGAACGATATATTGCTGGGCGAAAATAGTAAAAGTGCCGATTCAGCTATTACTATTTTAAATTAAATTAATAATGAACACATAAATATACGTACACATTGTAGAGTAAGTAGTCTGCTATGTAACTGCGCACAAACGATTTAAACCTATAAAATTTCCTATAAATACCTCGTAATGAATGGTCGTACCACTTAAGATCAGTTAAGGGCACATCATTTTCCGGTTAGAGGCAATTGTCAATGGTTGGGTTCGCAATTGATGTGTAGGCACTTTGACGCCTGATAGACAGTAAACTATTTTCTCTTCTTTTAACTATAGGATGATATTCATTGCACGGCCTGTGCATATATTTGTTATTTAAACACACACTCTTGTTATTTAAACACACTTCATGGCGATCTTGATATACTTGCAATTTTCTGATTTTGTCACACTAATTTTAAATCAAACGCCATTAAACTATCCTAGAATCCACACTAGCGAAGCTGGAATCTTATACTGTCTGCGTTGTATAATGGATAATATTCACAACAAGTCGCTCAAGAAAATTGCACATATATTCATTCGTATTGATGATTTACATTATTGGTAAGTCAACATTCTCAATTATTCATGGCAGGAATATAAACACACAGTTAGCAAAAATACTCTATGAAAAGCCTGACAAGAGAGGAGATGAAGTAAAATCAGATAATAGGTTCCCAATATTATTAAGGAAGTGCAGAAAAACGACAGTGTATTTTTAAAATGATGCCAAGGAAATTACCGTAAAAAGCAGAACAAAATCAACTTCATTTTCTTCTGCTGCCAATATACGTTTTTATTGCTATTATTCTCCACACACAGGTGATGGCACGCACAGGAATAGGCGATCGTAATATCCAATAGAGAATTCTTTATAAATAAACTCTTATATTGTATTCATTGTTTAGATCACAGTAAGTTACTTTATTATACTTTTCTAATTCTACGATGCGTCATAAAAAGGTTAGTAGGCATAAGTGTGTAGAATGTAAACCAGTTTACGAAGAAATTATTTACTTTTGCTACTTTTGTTCTTATACACAAATTACTTTCACTACTTTTGTTTTTATACACAAATGCGCCTACAGGAAAGATAGCAAATAAATCATTCAGCGTCTGTGAAGCAAAGTGTATTGGCTTCTCCGAACTGATCTTAAAAACATGGCTAAGTACTGCCACTAGGTCAAGGCCAATCTTTATCAAAGCGGCATGCAGTGACACTGTGTAACAAATGATGTAATGGATATATTGTCTGACTATGATCTTTGATGAAGCGACCATAATAATTTATTAACAAAATATGAACTTTATTACTGGAAAGTTTCATCGATTTTACTTTTCAACCTGTGGACAAAAGGAGTTTCACGCACTTTTGCCACCGTTGATACACTCACTTTGCCAAACGTCATACTTATTGGTTGATGTAATCCCTTCTGAGTATTTCATAGCAGTAAACGTCTACCATTAAGATGTATTTCCAATTGTAGATATGCTTTCGAAAATTTTTTTCCACCAGTCATTACTTCGTGACACTTTTGAAACCTCCTTCTTAAGTGAATATTTTTTTCTATTATCTATGATGATCATGGGAGCTGAAAAAAAGCTGCCTCAAAATGCCTTACTCAACTTTCCCCTGACGTCGTCTTACTATCAAAAAGTTAAAGTTATAGTATTTTCTATATTCTTTATACTATTTTCACCATTTTCCTTATCACTGTTATTTTTGGCATCTTTATTATTTGATGGTCAAGAGAATGGTATATATTAATTCACAAATCACTTCTCTAATTCATATTCTTCTTCTTGTCACAATAAATTTCATCTATCTAGCCACACTTTCCACCAATTTCCCTACAGCCATTTTCATCTCAGAACTCTCTAAGAACTTTGAACAACTTAGAAAATTATACGCAAGTAGGTTTAGAAAGAAAAAACTCTCAAAAAACATAATGAATTGAATTCCATTACCGAAATAAACTTGTGTATCACCATCCACCGATTTTAAACACACTGCGTTAATTAAATGCGCTCCAGGTAGAAAGGTCGCCCTCATAGGATTGTCACGCTCTGTCCGTTTCTAAACAAAGTTTACAGGACGAACTCACACCCACTGCATTGGTTGACAAAACAAGTACCATACGCACACAACAACAATAAGATACCGCAACGATGACGACAGTTCTAACAGTTCTAAGGCATCATATTATAATTGCGTTAATTCTCGTAGGAGCAATCAACTCAAAACCATCACCACACTAACACTTAGACAGTAAGAAACCAGAAAAATAAGTGTACCCGAAGAAATCTTTTCTCCAACATACTTACTGATCGCAACGTGGGGCTAATATTCGAGAAACTAAACAATTAGGTAAAACTTACAATAGCTAACTGCACAAACCCTTTATATTTCTTTTTAGTTGACTCAGGTGGATATATTAGCTTCTGCAAAGAAGACATTCTGAGTTGATATTTAGACGGACCGCTACAAATTAACCGGCATAATTAAACAACAAATTTGGTGACTAGGCTCAGTAATATTATATTAGTAAATGATATTCTACAACGCAAAGTCCAAATTTTACCTGAAGAGGCTCCGATAGTCACCGGTGGAATACTAAAACGTGCCTTTCTTTAAAAATTTCACTGCAGTATTGATTGTCGCACATACGTCTCTACTATAAATGAAGATATAATAAGGTGTAATAGACACTGTAAGATATTAAAAAAAAAGAAAAAAAAAAAAGGGTTTTTCGAGAAGAGTTGGATTTTTCACTTGAAATGAATCGTTACGTTTGAACATAAAACAAATAAAAAAAAAAAAAGTTTTTTTTTCGGGGCACGAAATTTGAGAATTATTGGAAGAAAAACAAAAATAAATTCCAAACAGGAAGAAGTTTCCTTATTTACGTCCATTTTAAATATTACGCGGAATCGTGATATAAATTCCTGTGAAAGTGTGCAAAAGTGTCACCTTAATTTTAAGCTGATGATTGCAATTCAATCTTCAACGCGAACCGATTTTAAAGGCAAAACCAAAAACCAGAATAACAGAAGGTGTGC
>KK502676.1:269433-363243 GCA_000688735.1 Glossina austeni
AAAAATAAATTCCGAACAGGAAGAAGTTTCCTTATTTACGTCCATTTTATGTGTTACGTGGAATCGTGATATAAATTCCTGTGAAAGTGTGCAAAAGTGTCACCTTAATTTTAAGCTGATGATTGCAATTCAATCTTCAGCGAAACGATTTTATTGTGAGAACGTATACGACATAGTGCTGGATTCAACGATCGCTAGGTTGCGGCCATAAAAAGTGAAAGAAGAATGTGCAGCTTATTAACGCAAAAATATGTTTAAGAATACAAAAATTGGATAAATGTCAGAAACCCTCTTTTCATGCAATTTCTTGGTACATTATTAAGAATTGAGTCATATATAGTGGAGACAAAAAGCCACTTCTCTTCACACCGTGTAACATTACATGGATTTGCGCGTGGTAAACCTAAGATGACGAATCAATAATTGACATTTTTTTTTTGTGTTATTTTTCCTTAAAATTAATCAAATTTTTCTTTAAAACTTATAAATTGTTAAAAATTCTTATAGCTGCGGCGATGCGCATCGACGTGGTTGAAAGAATTGGTAATTTTTTTTATATACATTGTTAATTAGCTATTTTTTAAATAAAAATAAGTTTTATGAATTGTGATTTATTACTCCATTTAAAAAAAAAAAAAAAAAAAATTTAAAGACAAAAAAGGACATAACTGACCTTAAACTGCATAAATTAGATTATAATTCAGATTAATTTTATCTAACATATATATCTTGTTATTTCTTTTTTTTTGGATAAAATAAAGAACATGTTTTATTATTAAAAAATTAATATACTGGTAAGACTTCCTGAGAGGGACTGAGAGGTGAGGGAAAAGCAGTTTTGGTTGGGCTTGAGATTGCTTTTTTTTTTTTTTTAAAATGGAAAAAATTCAAAATATACAGCAAACACATTATTCTAAAATAATGAGACAGGTGTAGCGAAACAAATAAACTATCACGAACCTAATTTAATTATTTACCCAAACCATCCGACGAGCCAGACCGGAAAACATGCGTTAGGTTCGTGAATCATCAATTTACATCCTTGCATGACTTATTTTAAATAAAACGTTACAAAGGATTCGTGTACCCGGAAGAGCATAAATTACCGTGCCATACAGAATGAATACATCGCAAATATGGCGTAATCACCTAATGATTATTATGATTAAAGCAGAAGTAAATCGGTAATGAAAGACGCTTCCAAGAGACAGTCCAACAATTAATAAGGGAACAATTATTAAAGGAGAAAGTCGAGTCGAGGTCGTTCAATGGCAATATATTGAAACTGGAAACGAGTCTATCTCGTCTTTCGCTAGGTCCCAAGTGATTCGAGAATGATGACGAAGACCTTAGTGAAACCCTTTATGTTTTTCTTCTAATTAGATCTGAAAGAGGATTATTTTAATTCTTTATCTTCATAAAATTTTTAACTTAATATTTTTTTATTTTTATACATTTAACATATACATAAATTTAGTTCTGTTACGAAAGCTGTCAATGAAATAATAAAATGAATATTAATGAAATAGAAATAAATATCCTACAGCGCCTTTCTGCGCCTCAATACAATTCTTTGTCGCAAACCTCGATCGCATTTCATCAAATGATGTAAAATTATGTGTCGCAACATTCTATCTAATATTTATATATTGATTGACACGAAACGGTTACTTATTTACATTTAATAATATTGTTACGAACTTCGCTTTTCTAGGATACTGTTCATATCACTAGATCGTGGATATTCTTTTTGAGAGAAATATACTTGTACCGTTTCACTTCAAGTTTCTTTATTTACAATTTATCATTACAATTTGTTATTATTTACAATTTGTTTAAAGCTAGGATTATTTACATTTTCCTTTGGCAATACCGTCGACTTCTCAACTCTAATATTCTAAACTGAAGGGTGCAAAGCAGGTGAAATAATTCGTTTGTACAGCTTCCCAAAATCACTAGAGTGAAGAACAAGTGGTGTAAATATTTGGGGGTTGCAACTGAATCATGTGGAAAATTTTCAGGCTTCATTTCGACCACCGCCTAATCAAGAAACTCAAGTTGCATCAAAATGCTATTCCAACAATGAAGTTAGGTATATAATACATTTGCACATTTATAATTTTATTATATTGTAACAAAATTCTTTTCTGGATACGGTTTGTTTCGCTAGACCGTGGTTTTCCTTTTTAAAAGAAATACACTTGCACGTTTTCACTTCAAGATTTTTGTATTTATAAACAATTTCCTTAAGGATAGGCTTATTTACAATCTATTTCGGCAATCCTCACGACTTCTCGACTCAAATGTTCTTGTCCAATTGACTCTGTCTTCCGCAAATAGTTTATTTATATACCTTTTTTACAAGCACATTACTATTACCTAAGTTCATGGCTTTGTTTTTAATCCACCGATCGCTTTCCTCGGCCGGCAGCTGCATGATTTTTTATTTTTTGCAATTTTTGTTTCCGCGACTTTTCTGTGTTGTGTTTTGGTTTTGTTTTTTAATATTTTTTTTTTATAGTTTTTTTTTTATATTTTGTTTTGATTCAGTTGTTTGTAAGTACACATTTCGTTTGGATTTTAGTTTGTTTTCAATTTACAATTGCAAATGCCACTCAATACAATTAATACTAACTCAGGAGAACCAATATTAACACAAAATGTAAACTCTTTTGCTTAATTTGACAAGTATGAGACAGTACATTTAACAGCTGTGCTTACGTGAGCCCTAAAAAGTGAAAGTCGTGATACAATGCCGCTATCGCATACGCGATCCCAAACCAACTGAGAAACGAAAACGTAAGCTAACTTTCAATTACATGATTACCCTCCAAATTATTCAGCAGAAACGCCTACGTGGTTCTAACTAAAAATCTAAAAATTGAGATAAGTACGTAAAAATTATAACATAATATGTATTAATAAAATAAGCAAAAACCACTCCGAAGAATATGTCAGAAAACTCTTAAATACTTTAAACTCGCTGAAAAATGATGGGAAATTAGACCTTATCATAATTATTCCTGATATTTTACTTAAATATATATTTTACTGAAAACACGACCGATTAACAGCAAACAGTACATAGGTTGACAGCGTAAGCACAATTACCGACTTTACCGGCTTTTTCGTTGTTTAGTTGTTTAGATCTGTATCTACAAGAGAAAACAGCTGAAAATTTACCATAAAATAGATGGCGAAAGAAATTCTTTACTTACAAACAGGTTGACAAAACAAAAAATTTTAAATTTGTAAAAAATATGTAAATTAATTCTTTTTTTTTTGTTTTTTACTCCAATTGTTTAATTAATATTCTCAATTCGCCTAAATTTGTAATCATTTGTGTAATGTCAATCTCTCCATACATCATCACTGTCGCTATTATTGACAAAGCGCAACAGAGCAACATATAATGAAGACTCATCAGTCTAGTTCCGTTTGCAAAAAATTTTGTTGGTGCGCCAAACACGGGCCACTCTTCGTCGCCACTGATGCCCTCCTCCAATTTTTGCAGCCCGGCAATTCTTCCTTCGCCGACAGTCAGTACCACTTCCTCTCTTGGCCCTCCTTCGCCACTTTGTTGACACAATTCGCTGAATCGCAATGTTCTTTTCGCCTCGAATTTTTGGTCCGCCTAAACCTGAAAAAGCAAAACCAATACAAACAAAATGTTAGCATCATTTTTGAAAACCCACTTTTCGACATGCCGCTATGCTTTTGTTTTGTAAACGAATTGAATTTAGCGCCGTTGTTACGTGCTTCCATAAGTTATTCTACTCTTACCGTCCTTTGGCAAAGTTCGGTTAACATTTTTGGTTACGTCTGCATGGCGCGTGACGGGTTGTCTCCATTTGTTCTTTTGTAATTGACTTGAAAGTATCAATGATTACGGAAACGAATTTGTGGAAATGGCCAAAGAAATACTTACATATTGATCTTTTTTTTTATGTTAAACCGCTACTTATGTTTACTTAATAGGCCGCGCACACGCCTCACAAACTACTTTTCTTTAAATGAAGAGTTTTTTCGAGTTGAGAATTTTTCGATGATTAAGGTTAACTGCTACGGAATTGCCGGAGATTTTGCTTGCAATAGTAAGCATTATATATTTATGATGAAAATGATATGCTCTTTATCATTCGAAAATTAATGCAACTCATTAGTTACAATTTTTATTTTAAGCGGGTTTCCTCTTCTGTAGCTGGGATTTAACGCAGAGCTAATTCCCGGAGTTCGTTGAAAGAAATTTGTTATTGAATAAATAGACCTTTAGTTTGGCTCTTAAACTCGTTTACTTCATTTTTTTTTCTTTCTGGTAGGAGGATTTCGGTTGTGTTTTCACGTGTTAGCTTGCTTACAGCAGAAGGAAAGCAGCAAGGCAGTGATTCTCTAAAAAGAACGCAACTTTGTTTATAACAATATGTTCACATCCAAATGCCAGTACAGAAAATCAGTACAGAAAAATCAGCAATTGAAAATTCTATTGCTTACCCGCACACAAAATTGCTTAAGCAAGCGCATACACAACCGACCACGAATATTTCTTCTATAGGGCTGAACATCTACGCACAGGCTTATTCAATACATTTTATTCTTCCTCATAGATGTGAATAGTGCCTAGTTTTACACATACTTGTTGTATAAATTTCAGTAAAATTTCAGTTCTTTTTGTTTCCTTCATAGTGTTTGTTTATATTGAATGTCTTCTTGTAGGCCATGATAATTTTGTTATGCACATGTTGCCAATGAAACGGCTCGTCTTATATATAATGTTTTTGTATAAGCTGTATATGTAATATGCGTGTTTAAAAAATCTAAAAGGTATATGTATATATCTTTATATATGAAGTTAGAAGTCATAGTTGTGAACCAGACCGCATAATTGTGATGTATGTGTGTGTGATGTATGATAAAGGTAGCGTGTATTAGGACCAACATCGTGAAACAGAGCAGAGTATTTAGTAGGGAAGCAATGGCTTCCTTGCAACTTATTTGCGGTAAAACGCTCGTATATGCTTGCTGACATTCTCAACAAGAGTGGGAAACTCGATGATATTAATAATTATCGGATTGAATTACAAACCAAGTTATGATTTGCGTTACAAAGGACTAACGATTTACTATCTCTACCAAAATTAAATGGCACCTATAACTTGACATTAACAAAAAAAAGTGTATTTACAAATAGATTTAGTCTTACTAAGGGTTCAAATGAATCACCGTGCACTGGTCTATACAAAGTAATTAATTTAAATAGTCTTAATGTAACATAAACATTTCAAAAAGTAAAACAAAATTACTTGTAACGTATTCAATCTACTTAGTTAATTTCATCGCAAATTACTTTTAGTCAACATATTTGCTTGAATTCATTTTTATGACCTAAGTTCTATTGTCTATATCACATTTTAACAATTGCGACTTCCAGAAACATTTATGTAATTTTTATTATTACTTTCTGTTTATGATCTAGTTTTAATTCTTAGCAACATAAACGTTAATTGTAATTACATTTTAGTATATAAGATACATTTGATATAATCATAATAATCAATGGTAAATTATAAATATCACAGTCATAGTCATAATAATCCAGCATATTGATTAATTTCGGAATTTCTACATATACACAACCAGGTAAATCGCGAATGCGGCGAAACCTAAATTGCCTATAGCGCGATTGGTTGAATATAAAACAATGTAATATATTTTTATCTATCCTTGGCGTGAATTTGCTCGTTCCCACTATAACTTCATTTTTTGTCTCATAACAATTAGATAAAGATAACCTTAAGAATCCTTTATGCCTATTTTTTTTTTATGTGTAACCACGCCATTCTATATATATAACGTAATACACATGTATGATATTGTATAAATAATATAACATTACCTCTACAATACCAGTATTTTAGTATATAAACCAAAAATTTTTTTGTGGATGAAGATGTAATATATATGCATCTTTTTATTCACAATACAAAGTCCAGCTTACATAAGCATATGTTTACCAGCACAATTTTGTAAGTCATATTATTTAGCTCATAAAAAGAAATCAACATTTGTAATTGCAACATATTTATTTATGATTGTGCTAATTAACGTTTTCTGTCCATTCGCATTCCATCGGCCATTTTTTTTTTGTTAACCTAATTATGCACTAATGGATTATGCAAATTTGTATTGGCAATTATCTAACGCCTGTCTTTCCATGTTTCTGTTGTAATTCTTTTTGCTTTACGTAGTACATAGTTACCCTTGCCTTGTGTTTTAATAAACAAGCATTTATTGAATAGAAAACTACAATAGGAGTTCATACTTTGTTTCTAAAATATTTCAACTGCTGATGTACAAACTTTAGTTAGACAGAATAAAGTTTTCCCCACCTTTACAACCTGACTGATGATTTTGTCTATATCTATGAAAATGACAGTTTAGTAGACTCATTTATCAATATTTTATTATTATTATGGTTCATTGGTATTATTAACTTTTACATCTTAAAGCTGTTATCTTCGTATTAAAGCTGTGTATTAATGTATATTAATATTTTCTCATCTACTAATATCATTATTTGTTTTAACTTTTATTATCAAATACATATAAAGATTATTACTATTTTTATGCATTATAAAGTAACACTGTTATCGTTATCCTGATCATATCATCAATATTTAAATATTAATAATTAAAAATAAGTTGATTTGAGTTTATACAACCTTTTAAATATCCACTGTGGTTACGCGTATTTAAGTATTTAAGTTTGGTTGTATTCTCGGGTTGCTCATCACCGAATTGATAGTTGCGCGTTTTGAGTCCCCATGGCATTTATGATAAAGCCGCCGTTTCCAAACGCAATTTCTCAGATGGATAAGGTCATATCTGGGATTATAGTGAAAGGCCAATCGGAATACTTCCTTTTGTTATCAACCTAGAATTGCATTCAGTTATCCTGATGTATCCTCGAAAGAATTAAAACACACAAGTGAACGTAAAACAAACAAACAGTAAAACCTGTTATATATTAAAATATAAAAAAAAAAATTATTTATCAACAAACGGTAAAAACAGAGGCATCGCCAGTTTATGACGAATTGTTTTGTGCACAACAACTTCTTAGAAATTTACAGATTCTATTATCCACTACCACTGATCGAACCCGACACTTTAGTGACCTAGAAATTTACATACGCTTAGACATATGTCCTATCAAGATTCGGAAGCTGGGAATCACCGCAACAAAGAGAAGTTTCCTAACAGTCGGTTGTATTCATAAGGTCATGATAATAATTATTTAAAAATTCCTAATAGGCCAGAAGAAATAAACCAAATTTTTCGAAAAATGACTAGCAATATGCTTAAATCTCGGTGATGTACGAACGGCTTTCGTCCGCAATTCAGTATACCCACAATATCGGATATAGCTTGTACATATTCTCAGAATGGACATCTGTGATATTTGGGGAAGTCCGAGTTTGACGTCTGAATATTTGGAGAGAATGTGTTAGGCAATTGGGCCCGATTCCGCCAAGTATGTTGAAGTCACAACAATTCGTGAAATTGTTGGGTCTACAGGACTGGCACAAAACATATTCGTCCAAGGCTATCATAATAAGTATTCATCACTGAAATCGACGCGCAGACACAGTTCACCGTGCCGCCCCGCAGGATATTTGAAAATTCAAGACCCGCAGTTGAACTAAGGCAAATTGCGGACGCCGCCTGGCTATTTCGTTTCAATCCCACAGGATTGAAATTCTTCATTTACATTTTAAGGAGGTAAACTATCAATTTTCCAAAATATCAACATTTTTGCTTAACAGACGCTTTGGACTTTTTAGAATGCGTGGGAAAAATTCATTACTCGTAAAAAAATAGTTTTCTTGAAATTTCGCGGTTTTTCGTAGGCGCACTGAAAAGAGTGCCTTTGTCAAATCAATCTCTAACTAATGATTGCTAAATCGTTGCAAAATAATAACGAAAGCTTCAATGGCTTGGTTTTGAAATCTCGGCCAAAAAAGTCGTGAACATAACGAAAGAGATTGCTTGTATACTGTCAATGTTGATGGCCTTACTACTATTTTACGAATAATGGAAATATTGCACATGGATGTGACCATTGAATCGTACAATTTTTGCCTTCAAACCGACAGTAAGCGGATCAGCCAATTGCTTGGCCTTTGACAGATGAGTTAAAAGAGGCACGTTGTAGCAAAAAATCAGTTTTATGGTCCTGGGAACGCTGCATATATAAAACAATTCTCATTCTTTTTCATTCGATTTTTTACAGTATTTTTAAAATTATATTGTTTACAGAAATATGTAGCATTTTTTCGATAAATTAATTTAAAAACTTTTTATTAATAAGAGAGTGTTTTTTTCGGATAAACATTGCACCTTTGCACTCGTCACTTACACAAAACTCAATATTCCTAATAACCGTAGGTATTTCTTTAGCTATATGGACGTAGAAATGATGAGTTTGATTTCTTAAAATAAAAAAAGGGCTTGTTATGCCGCATAGTTCCTTAAACGGCCCCAGAGAATGGCTTCGGTGTTGCCATACTTTAATATGTTTTCAAAATATTTTTTCGTGGTACTTCAAAGTTCGCTTAATAATGATCTGGTATATAATTGTTCTGTTCGATTTCCTCTATTCCAAAAGAATTATCAAAAAATCTAATATTTTAGGTGGGTTACCCCCTTAAAATAGAAAAGAAAGACAGCAGAAATAAATAAAAATAACATATTGGATAGTTACTAATGTTGCATATTTTAGTGCATAGTGGGTTACTACAAAAAAGGAGTTCATTGGCCGACACACATATCATTGCAAAATTTGGTTTTTTATTATGACTTAAACAATAAAGAAGTATATCCATTAGTGTAAAGAAAGAAACTAATTTATTTGTAAAACAAAAACTTTTTTTGTACGCACCGAAAGGCTGATATCGTAATAGCAGTCTTACACTACTTACTAGCTAATTAATTAATTATTTGTTTATGCGACTAGTGCAAGACAGTCATTCACAATATTCAAAGACGCTGGAAGTGACACATTTATGACAATATTATCTATATCTATATCTATACCTATATCGTTAACAATAACAGAAAACAGTAAATCTATAGTTATTAAATTCCTTAATATATTCAATATTTGGTTATATAATTACTATATGGAAGGTAGTATAGTTCATAATTATAGCGAGCAGGTTGTTAACACTTTCATTGGGTTGGTAAATTAAGTTGGTATGTAGAGGATCGACATGTGATAAATTTAAGTTTTGTTGGTTGTGTAATGAATGTGTATGGTATTGGAATGTTCTCCTATACTGCTCGGCTTCAGACCGCTAAGTCGGTCCACTTCTTTTAATGCCAAAGATCGGCTAGAAGCAGTCCATAGTTAATTTTATTTTGGCTAATGGAACGCGTTTTTGATCTAGTGAATTAAAACCCTATAATGAATTGTTAATAACAATTGGTTTTATTTAAATCTTACAGGGCTATTTATACTAAAATTAACAAAATTCGTTACGCTAGCGAGGGCTTATATTACAATTTATACGAATTATTTTAATTAAAGCGCCCAGCGTCGTATTGCATTACGAAATGCGATTCTCAGCCAGTTGAAGTATGATATAATTTTTGTGTTTTTTTTTTGGAAATGAATTATGCAAAATCAGCGTAATTCTGTCATACTTGGATGCATAACATCGATATTCGATCACACTACAGTATATTTACAATCAATGTAAAAGGAGTTTAAAAGTTCATAAAGTGATAAAGCGGTAAATTAAACGAGTTTAAAAGTTAAAGCGGTAAATTAAACGTGATGTGCTGCGCCACTGACTTATTACTTTTATGTCTGTCCAAATATTGTCACGGATTTTGTTATTTTTAAGGCCACTTTAAAGTGCCAAATAAAGAGGATCGAAGACTATAGAGACGGCCGCACGTGTCATTGCTGAGTTCATTAGTTCGGGAGATAAAGTTTTGTCTCACGGAAACTTCACAAGCGGTTACCTAAAAGAGAATTACACGTGCTTTACACTTACAGGATTAAGCGCAGGGACAAAACATACATATCGAACGAGCAGATTATAACCCTGGGCCATTCTTTATCCTACCCTACCTTTGGTCATCTTCGGCCCACGATTTGCAATGGGAGACCTCGAAGTTAGTTGCAGTTTTCACTTTTCTTTTTTTCCTATTCTCCTCTAAACGTTATTTAATTCTTAGCGAGTGAGATTAACAATCTCACCTACTACAGGATTAATAATCTCATCTACTATAGGTTGTAATCATATGATACGAGCTCCGGAGGAGTAGCATTAATTTCCCTAAGGAAAGCAGGCGACAAGCCTTTCCCATTAATCAACTTAACCAAAAAGCCAATAGAGACAAAGTAGAACTACCCCTGGTAAATCAAATATGTGAAAAAAATATTTTAGTATTGGCTCTATGAAATCAATATCACATTCATAATCTGGAGACCACACTATTGACATATATTCTAGAATTGACCTAACCGCAGCGCTCTTTGTTATATAAGGGTCATCAAATTCATGAGACCAACGTTTGACGAATTCCAGAGTACATCTGGCTTTATTCATAATTACACGTACTCTTTTTACATGTATTGTTTTAATACGAAATTTGATTCAAAAGTAGTTAAGAAGTAAATAATTCTCTTTTTACATGAAGTCTTATATTTTAACACGATATTCAATATATACTCAGTTCTGATAAATATGCGTTGTTGCTTCGTGTTATATTTTTCATAATTCAGTTAGATTATGTCGATGATATGCATACATTAGCTAGGCGTGTTGGCTTTTCAAAATATAATATATGTTTTATAATATTGTTACGAATTTCCGCTTTTCTATGATACGGTCCGTATCACTAGATCGTGGATATTACTTTCAAGTGAAAAGCACTTCAAAGTTCTTTTAACTTCAAGATTCTTTATTTACAATCTATCATTTAAGGCTAGTATTATTTACATTTTACTTTGGCAATACTATCAACTTCTGAACTTTAGTATTCTTTTTCCGAGTCAAATGTTCTCGTACGACTAAACTGCCTTCCGTAAATAGTCTACTTATATACATTTTTACAAGCATGTTACAATCATCTAAGTTCATGGCTTCATTTTTAATTCGTTAACCTGCTTTTCTGCTAATCGTTTTCCTCGGCCGGCAGCTATATGACGCGCCGCGCATGTGCACCTGGGTTTTTCCCTGTCTGTTTTTCTGCTAATCTTTATCGTCGGCTGGCAGCTGCATGACGCGCCGCGAATATGCACTAGGGAATTTGTTACTTGGAAAAAATCAGTTAGTTAGCATTAACTGGATTTGGGATTTTCGTAACAATATATATTATGAATTAACACGTGTAAGCAAGAGGTAAATTCTTAAGTGAACTCTATCAAGCATATTTTAATATTGTTTATTGTACTTTTCAATCGCTTTTTTAGGTCTAAGACCAATCTACTATTTTCCCATTTAACCAATACCTTTTTTTACACGAATTTTTTGGGAATGTATCTATTGTGTAAAAAGAGGATTAGATGTACATGGAAATTGAAGCGGACTATGGGATCAAAAACAATACCCATATTTGTCATATATGGAAAATCCTCTATTATCTGCTTATGTATATTTTATCTAATCTATACAGTCGAACCTCGACAAAAAGAAAATTTCTAACAATTACTCGGATTAAAAGACATGGGATTTACTTTACTCCGACACACAGGTATTTATATCCGGCTTTAGATGATTTGTTCTTGCATTTAATGAAAAAACCCAGTTTCACATCCTCACCATACATTAAAACCCTTGAGTATCGAATCACATATGACAGATCATTCAAGAACAGAGCAAAAAGTATGGGGCCAAGGTATATATCCTGTGGTGTTCCATATGAAAAATATTTTTCTCTAGCTAACACAGGTGGATGATACATTGTAAGCGGCTTTTTCTATGAGAGCAAATGCATTTGTTTGCTGGTGCTTGCTGCTTGCAAACCTCTTTGATAGCGTCCCTAAGTTAGTTACCGTGGATCAAACGGAAATAAAACCATGCTAGCAGGAGGGAATAGTAATTATGTGTTGTAAACATTTTAGTACCAATTTCTCAAAAAGCTTCGATATACCACTAAGCTTGTCTGTAGCCCTATAGTTTTGTATGTCCTTTCTACCGTCATTCTTCAAAATGGAGATAATGAGACCACTTTTCCGTGGCTCCCCACCCATTGCTGGCGATCAATCGGGTATATCGATGAAGGTTCGAACAAGATATTCGTAGTAATGTATAAGGATGAGGGAGGCTATAACATCTGAACCAGTCCAGTAGGTATACTTTAAGGAAAATAAGTCTCGACGAATTTCTAAAGCTATAGAAAGCTATTTAATGTTATACGGGAGAATACGTTAGTTATACTCCGATTGTGCAACAAGTTTTTTAGAATAAGCTTGTTAAAAAATTTATATGAACATAAGGTATTGTTGTAGGCCCCATTGGATCACTCTCATTAAAGGGCATACACATAATGGAGTTTTCCTTTTAGCATCCACGAACGCATCAAAAAACTTTTCGGATTCCTCCTAAAGTTAGTTCTCATTCTTTGCAAGTAAGAGGAGTAGCTATTTTTGAAGAGAGCTTTTCTCTCAAGAGTGTAGGTTGAAAAGTTAATTAAAAAATTTTCTAAAGAGTTTAGGAGTACGGCTAATTATCGGTTTTAATGGATTATTAAACAAGTCTATACAATTGTTACGACTTTTCAGCGTAACGCCTTGAATGAACACCGACATTGAGCATACCGAAAAATGTTGAAATACAGTTATTCAACGTTCCACGTACCCAGACTAATTGATTTAATTTACTGAAATATGGCTCACTGATACCCTCAAAAAGCAATCTTCGTTACAGCAAGAATACAGGATAATGATGCGTTGGGGTTTTTTACCTCATCTCTCCAAAACACTGGGTAAATCACCGAGCACAATAATGTTCTTCACAGGTTTAAGCAGTTTAGATATTACTTGAATAACTATAGAATGCTGCTTATGCAAAAATGAATTTAAAGATGCGGGAATATACAGCATTCTATATAGCGATAACTCTCCCAAAGCCATAAAAATTGTCTCTCAATTTTATTGTACACGAACCAGACCGCACGTTCGTGGGGTACGGTTTGCTATAAGTACCGATCGCAGGTCAGCGGTATTACCTGAAATGGACAGCTCAAGTTTTGAAGAAAAATTTTATGCAGCTTAGATTTCATTCTCCTAATATTTTCATAACAGATCAAACAAGGGACAAGCACCCACAGGCCGTAAAAATTTGCTTAGAATTTTTTCTGGTGGTGGTGGAACAGTAATTTGAAAGGAAGAAATTCTGCGCTGCTGTGTCTTAAAACAATGCATTTACTCAGATCTAAGAGCGGGGACTTAGTTCTGGTATAATGCTTTACAATGTCCGGCGCTATTTTAGAGAGAAATACAAATTTACTTTGTGAAACTATAACTATTTCACAATCACTACGGCTCATTGGAGTAGAGTTAGTAGCAATTGCTAAAAACGATGCCAAGTTTCCTATTGATCCCACAATGAGCAGAAACGGCCGCTTAATAATGGTAGAAGTTTTTGATTTTATTTTATTGTTTGTAGATATGTGGCCTCACTGGATTTAATATTTACTTTTTTAATTTATTTATTTAGATAGTCAATCGTTATTTTTAATTTTGTTTTTAATAAAAATAAAGTGTGTTACAATTAAATATTCAAAGCAGGCTTTAAATAATTTTTGGCGTAACTAAAAATTTATCCCACATTAAATTTGGTGATCACGGCGTAATGGCACTTTATCGCACACTGTTATGGCTGATAGTTTTTTGGTGAAGAGTTTTATGTATACATATATTTTTTATTTACTTTATATTATTAGTTTAATTTAATGAGTAAGAGATACATGTGTATAAACTCTATTCTAATTGTTCTTTGTACTCTTAGGTTTACTTTATACTTTTAATTTTTCTTTGTTCTTTGAGTTTTTTTTGATGTTTCAATATTTCTTTGGTTCTTAAAAAAAAGCGTGCGCAATATTACAACTATTACTGGACTTAAATTGCTAATTTATCAACGTATTATCAATCTTTTATGATCAAATTTCTTCGATTCTTTAAGCATAAAACGCTTATGTGGTCGACAGAAATGTAACTCTATTCATGAGGAGATTGTATCATAACATTATTTTATGCCATCGAAATGCATTCTGAATTCTTCAGCGAGAATGGATCTTCTGTAAATAGTGACAATGTGAAACGCAACGACGTTGGCATTACGCTTTAAGTACCAGCTCTAATTGCTCTTGGCGACAAGTTTTCTGAAAGATAACTTAGGGATACACTGAAAGAAGCACTTTTTTCTCATAGACTATTGCTAAGAAGGAAATACTAACCAACCAACTGGTAACGTAAAATACGTTGATATAGTAAGAGTCAAGAACCGGTCAGATGTAGCATCCGATGCTAGTACATCTTGAAGAAAGGTAGTCCGGTGTTGGCTAGCCGGGATTCCATTGTTAATGTGAAGTAAAGAGTGACTATGTCGCGAAAAGTAATTGTAAACGCTTTATAGTCTAACTTTAACTCTATGGGAGTCAGGTGCTCCCTCGCTATGTCACGGTTGTCTTCGGGTGGAGGTGACAACATTGGTGTACTGCAGATTGGTGCTTGCTGAGTTGCTTCGGGCGGAAGCTTGCATATTTACATACTTGTGGAAACCGCGGTGGAAGCAAGTATGTCCAGTCACCAGTGTGAACGCAGCAGTTAACCAATATGTGATTTGTGACTGCTGAGTACGGCCCTTTGGGGGTATCGTGTTGGTTGCAGTTTCTATTATTCCTAAAGTGAATAATCAGAGATAATGATAGGCCTCAACACTCCCCAGAGTGGGTATTGAGCCATGCACAATAAACATACCTGGTTCTTCCAGTGTTGTTTAGGCCCCTAGCTTATAAGGAGTGTTCAACTCTCTCGAGGGCGGTGGTTACGCAAAATTAACCAGTGTATTATCGGGCACCGTGGGGTTAAACCGACAAGGTAGCGTACCCACGTTAAACCAACAAAGACATCTGTTCTTTTATTTTACATATGTATCTATATGTACCACTGGTAGTATTATATGTGATTAATTGATTATCTAAACTTTCAGAAGGTTTCCCATTTACTCAATATATGTGTAGAACGCATTTATTGTAAAAAGAATATAAAAATGAAATAGAGTTTTCTCTGTTTAAAAGAAAGCGGCTCAGCGTCGGACCCAACTTCGGGGGTCTCCCATTCAAAATCATAGGCCGAAGGAGACTGCAGGTAGGGCAGGGCAAAGGGTGGCCCACAGAGTAAAATCAGCCCGTTCGATAAGAAGGTTTCGTGCATCCCACATAAGAGTTGATGCACGTATATTTCTTTGTTTGTAAGCGATTGCGGTGTGTCTGTATAATAAATTTTAAAATGCCCTATGGCTTCCGAAGCTGGACAGTTCATCACGGATACGTGCGTCTGTTCTTTACAACACATAATCCTTTCAAATTGTCACCTAAGTGGAGCCCAAAAAATCAAAGAAGATGAAAGTTCCGTTTAAACACAAGCCCAGATTTTATAGTTTGCCCTTTCAGAGCTTTTAAGGCGGCTTGACTATCGAAGTGAAAGCATATCGGCTCTCTCCTGCATTGCGTTGTTAAGCATTTGGAGGCACATACAAGGATTGCATAGACTTTTGCTTGGGATATGGCGGATGTGTATCCCAGTGCTACGGCTTATACAGCAGATACGGCTCCGGCCGTATATACCAGCCCCAGATTTGCAATTTTCCAATTTTGAACAGCCCTCAGATTTTTCGGTTTTAGATTGTCTGTAGTCGACGGTCTAAATGCGCTCAGGCAAACCTCTTTTTGTGAAGCTATAGCAAGAGGCTTTATGCTCAGCAACGCTTGTAGGGCATTCAAGGGAGAGGATATCATCACGTCGGACATATCAATGCAAGCGAGACGATGGATTTTGTTTAGTAGCGTAGCGATCGTTTTTTGCTGTACCTTAGGCCAACAGATCAGAGCTGCATAGGTTAGCATAGGAAGGTTTATGGTGGTATAAGACCAATAAATCATGTTTGTGCTTATACCGCATGTTTTACCGTAAAGGCGCCGACAGTTGGAAAATGATTTAGTTATTTAAATAATCGAGAACAACATCATATAACTGCACTTTGTTCAATGTCAACTCCCTGCTTCTCGAGAAAGGAACGTGGATTATTTTTTGTGAATTGACGTGTAATCTCTTATTTTGGCAATGTTTGTGGATTATGCTCAGGGTTTTTTGTATGCGTTCAGTAAGTGTTTGGTCATGCTAAGCCATCACGCCATTTGCCAAATCGTCTGCGCAAGCTTGTGTCTTGCATCTTCTATAACTTAGTTTTACCAGCAGCTTATCTATGGCTACGGTGCAGAATAGAGTAGAGAGTCAGCCGCCTTGAGGGCATCCTCTATTGGCCCAAGTAATCAAGGACGTGCCTGCTAGCTCTGGGATAATGAGCCTGAATTTGACCATATTGATTGTACAGTTTGCAATCAACTTTAGAACGTGTCTATTTTCCAATTGTCTCTATAGCCGCGCATGATGTATTATAGAAAACTCGCGGTTGTATCAAGAAAGCCGATAACAGAGAAGTTACTTAACTCCTATTTCCCTCTCGATTATACTGGTCAGCTGGCCGTTGTGGTGGATTTGGATTCGATAGGTAAGCCGTTACTTGTGTACCCCCCACCAACCCCAATTCGGCTGCCATGATAAACTTGTCTAAAACTTTCTTCATTAATTTGAAAGGAAACAAACTCAGGCAAATTGGCCTATACGATTTTGATGTCATTTGTACCCGTTGCTTTCAGTATAAGGTTCGCTTAAGCTTTGTTTTATTTCTGGAGTACATACATTAGAAGGTTAGGCTGCCTAACGAGTTGTGGGTCCAAAACTTCTGCATCCTGTTGATGTACACGGTGTCATCTAATGCGGTCCCATATATTTGTTCGGGCAGAAAGTGTGAAGGGCCCATTGAACACGTTCGGCGTAAAATATTTGGGACTGTAAACCCTAGAACTCGACCTATCTGTTTCCCCTGAAACACCTGATCCACAGCTCGCAGGTCCCATAGGTAAGGGACGACCTCAAGACTTCCTCTGTAGCCTAGCTTAGTTTGTTTAGAATCCATACTCCATAGCAAGGGCTTGTTTGAGCCGCGCTGCGTCGGGAAGGTGATTTATATCCTCGCAATGCAGCCTCGAGGTGTCCCGCTTTAATCATATCTGTTCAGCATTATATGTAGTAAGACGTTTTTTTAATTTTAACTCCACGAATACGGGTCCCCTTTAGATTTCTTGTTCTTTAGGGGACCGATTCGCTGGTAGGGCTCCTGTTTATGTGAATACAGCGTTTAGACTTTAAGTTCAATATCCGCCATGCGGTTGGGGAGATGAGGACACGTATTTATGTTTTCAGAAAGTAGGAAACGAAACAATTTCCACTTTGTAAATTTGAAATTTCTGAAGGTCTGGCGTGACATTATACCCGCCACAATACCGACCCATATATGTTGAGTGTCCGACAATCAGACTTCGCTGGATACATGACACTCCGAGAAGGAAGAAGTTAGGCAGGCACTGGCGAGAGTTGTATTCAACACCTCCTCCCTAATTATATTTCTAAAAGTGGGTTGTTTATCTCTAATTAAAATTAATACATTATTTAAGAAATGTTCAAGAAGGTATTCACTTCTGGGATTGTCGCGTGAGCAAAAATTACGTTAAAATCACAGACGACTAACCAGCCCAGTCTGCGGAGGTGGCAGTACCGCATAAGGCTTCACGTCTCACCTGTGAGTATCCTTGCCGCGCCCGTTAAACACACAGGCGCTATTACCACTTATAGATTTTCATTACGGAATGGTATCATAACCCAAGCTGCTGCCAGATCCTGTGGTATAAGCCTTGAAAATGAAAAAAACATTATATTGCCTTCAACAAGCAAGGCGGCTCTGGAGCACCCTTGTTGGACGTTGTAAACCAATTTGCCTTTCTTGTTGCGTAACTCTTGCATAGCGGTCCCAATTGTTCATGGTTCCTGGAGGGGTACAGCTAAGCCCCCGTTTGGCACCCTCCCACTAAGAACTGGAGAGGCGGCTTGAGTATACTGGACGTTGGTGCACCTGATGTGCCTATTTTCTATGCTTAGAGCGCTCAAATGCAAACTGCGAGGCTTCGGCCGCCTCTGGTTGTTGCGGAGTGCAGCTTGCTCGATTCACCCATCGTGAATCTGTACCTGGGTGCCAGTGCTCTCTAAGTTTTTGGAGCCATTGATAACCGACGCGTTTCTTGAGGATTCGCCCCGGAATTTGAAAGCCTACTGTCTGTCACTTTGCCGTCCAGAATTTTTGGGAGAAATCGCACAGCAGGAATTTTTACAGCCTTCTGTTTCGTCGTGCCCACGGTGGTTGACGAATCACTCCGCCCTACTCCCGCGAAAATCGATGGGCTTCCCCATCGTCCGTTGCAGTGTTCCCGCGCTTGCGTCTTCCTGTTTTTTTGCCGCAGGGGTCTCGGTGAGACTAAGGCAAGCTCGTAGCTGCCGACAAGTGCATTCCCTTTTAGCACTGCACAAAGATTTGTCTACTGCCAGCGTTAGGACCACTAGGTTACTTCTTGTTTTCTTCTAGAGTACATTGCAGTAATCAATGTACCAAGCCATGGGGCTGGTCCTCCAGAAATTTTAAGGGACCTGTCGGCTTGAACTTTTCTGCTTCGTGGAAATGTTTGAAAACTACGTGAACCCGAGGTAGCTTTTTCTTAGACAAGGCTTTAAGAGCGGGGCCTTCCCAAAGCTTTAACGGTGGCACCGTCTTCAGCCACTCCGTCGTCTCTCCCGCCTTGCAAGTGAATACGAGTTATCAGGGTGGAAAGTGCTAGCCAGCAAATTGCTGTTTTCTGTGTGCTGGTTACCGATTCTGTCTAAGAGAGTAATCTCTACGGCCATCAGTTGGGCTTCCTTCCAAGACGTCTTGGCGTAGTTGACTGGTATAACTCCTAACCTAGTCAACGCTGTCACTTCTTTATAGAAGTGGGCAGTGTTAGATGCCTGAACTGCAGTACTCTTTATTTTTTCACAAGCGGCCTCCGAAGTTTCAGTCGCTGGTCATTTTGGCGTTTTTCCGGTACTAGAGGCGGCAGACTCGCCCAATCTTGCTCGCTTGCAGCCTAAGTGCTTCTTTGAAGCTTATCCAGCTTTTAATTGGAAGAGGTGATGGTTGTGTCTACTTGGCCACACTTTCCTGCCACATTCTTATTTACTTCTGGCACAGGTTGTCTAGGAATTCCTAGAAAAGATCCCTCATCACTCGATTTAACTTCCTCCTTCGGTCGCTTATGTGGTCATCTAAGTGGCTTGGGCTGAGACCGAACATATCCTCTGTGGATATGTTGCCAGCACCCAAATTGTCACTTGACATAACAACACCCTCAATATCGTCTGCGAATATGAATAGTGCCTCCCCTTGAGTACTCGGTTTTGGTGATTCTTTTATCACTTCTAATTCGAAGGGGCGATTTGACATCCCCAGAGGTCACTGTGTATCTGGGGTTTGGTGATCGAAGACACACTGTGGTGCCATTTTTCCATGACCACTGTACGTATAACACGCTGGATTACGGCCCCTAGCTTCTGTTTTTAGATCCTCCATGTTCTGTTGAAAGAACAGTGGCGCCTCGAGAAGGGTGTAGCGTTTGTGCTGTGTATGATGATGAGGTGTATTCGCTTTCACTGTCCCAGACTTCCATGTACATTCCACCTGTCGTTCCGTGGTCATCACACTACAGGACAGGACAGATACGACAGTAACGAATCAGCAATTACTTCTACCGAAATTTAAACTATTATACGTAAATTGTAAACATGGTAAAATAAGCAAATTGTGTAAAAACCATCACCAACACAAACGCTTTGTTCGAGGTTGTAGTAATAATACTGGAAACCTGTCCATAAACCTAAATTCAAAAGAAGCATAAAACATTTATGCTTCTACTACCGAAGGGTAATATCACTGTAGCATATTCATTGTAGCTAGAGGCTCTTGCCAACGACCGTGACGATAAGTGTCTCTGCGTCTCAGCGGCCGGCTAGTTACTTCAATATAATGTGTTTCTTCTACTCTCTTTCAATTGTTGGAAGGCGGACACTACTATTTATATTTCTAAACACCGAAAACCAACAAAAATTACGTCACAATTTTAATGACGCGGTATTAACGAGCAGTACTTATAATTTCTAACCCTTACAGGCAAAATTTATTTTCTGATTACTTTGTTCCAACTGATGTTGTATATACAATTTTTGCACTTCACGCGTAGTCGCTGTGACAACTCCGGCACTTTGGTTTTCATCTGCTATGACACATTGTTCGCTTGAGTGCTACGGTTTAAACTAAAATCTTGCTTGCTTTTATATTTCGATGATTGCTGAATATATCATTTAATGGATCTTTATGTTGAGTATATGGCTTTTGCACTTCTTTGCAAGTGCAGGCCTTCCAAAATTTGATCTTACCAAGTGGAAACGATATTTGTTAAAGGTTTCATTTGGGGAACCAAATACAGACATTTGGTGGCGAATATAGACTCTACTACATTGGACCTTCTAATCGATATTTAAGAGGCTCGACCTGCAGAAAATATGTGCAAAGTATTGCAAGGAAGATTTACTTCTCTATTTCCGGAGTTTGTTGAGAGAATACGTACGCGTCCTTTAAGTGAGAAAACTCTTGGAGATCAAATGCCAATTCTTAATTTACGTTCAAAACTTAGGACTTGAAGAGCTTGAAGCCAAAGTTCTTTGTTCAATATTTCTACAGCAAGTGCCAGAAATCGACAAAGCAGTTTTGGCCATAAGCGGATAAAAAGATGTCAACAAATTAGCAGCTCAAATTGACAAAATTCTGAATATATCAGGGAGTACTACAAGATTCAACCTGGGAATCCTCCCTTGATTAACCTTGGGAAGAAAACTGGAGCTTTTAAAAGAAGTTTCAAACTACTCAATAGCTCACCACAATCCAGATTTTTCTGGTATCACAACCGATTTGGTAAGAAGGCATCAAAATGCATTCAACAATGTGCTACAACACACACAAACAAGTGCTACAAAATCTAACTCAGAAATAGCGGTGCGCCGTTACCAATATTGGGTTTCACAATTCTAGCCGCCTCTACTAGTGTTAACGTATCCGGCATTCCGAAAAATTTTTATTCTTCAAACATAATTTTCTCGTCCTCGTCATATATATTTGCTACTAGTGTTAGTCACATTCGAACTTGGTGTTGCAACTTGTTTGTGCCTTATGTAGATGTTTTTCAGGGCTTGTTGCTATCGCAAATCCCATAAAGTGTACTATATGTTCAGACTTTTCTAATTTTTGGTTTGGCTGATGGAAACGCAATGGTTACATCACCCGCCGTGTTAACTTGGGAACCATTATTTTTCATCGCCACACCATCAAAAATCGTAAATTTAATCAAAACCTGGTTGAAGAATTACAGCAAATTCATAATATTTCAATACGGTTCAATAAGAAGTGGAATATGTCATCATGTAGAGACGACTGGTCTAGCTGCTTGCATCAAAGCTAGACTTTTGGATCCTGAACCTTTTAAAGTAATTTAAACAGCATTTGCGTTTAATTTTGACCATGACATCATTCAATCATCTAGGCGTATATGGCCCAATCCCATACGTATGGTACCACAGAAAAACAGAGATTGAAGAGATTGTGTGAAATTTTTGAATAAAGGTATACTTCCTGATCGATATCCAGCTCCTTTTATGAGTTATAAGTTTTGCAAGTTGAAAAACAACATTTTCAACACATGCGAAACGGTTTTAATCATTTTTGTGATTGTCTGATAGTGTAGGAGTGTAAATTCCGTTTTCAAAAACAGTCTTTTTAGAGTTTCATATTTCACAGCATGAGGGTATTGCTTTACAAGAAAAAGTTTATATAACAGAAGACTACAAGAATCCAAAAACCGTTGTGAACGTTCGTCGATTTATGTCCATGCTCATCTTATATCGTCACATCATTCCAAAAGCAACTGATTGTCCAAGCTCTTTAAACGTTTACATGGAAGATGCTGTCGAAACGGACAATGCGCGATTTACATGGACTTCTGCATCTTTATCCGCTTTCAGTAAATTCAAGGAAGGAATTACTAGCTCAAAACTTTTGCCTCGTCTGGTCGAAGACGCTAAGAAATGTCAATGTATATAGAATGGAACATTTCGCTAACAACATTATCCCAACAAAATTATTTGAAGGTAGCCCACATCCCACATATAAAATCAAAACAAACGCAAAGATATGTTACGATCGCAACGAATGTCATTTAAACAAAAATAAATTCATAATGAACACGCGCGTAATCCAACCCAGCGTCTTATGATTCACACTAGAACTACCGAGCGCGGTTTAAATTTCAATCTTCAAACAAAACGGTTATAAAGCACGTGATGTTCTAAAAATTGCAGTGATCTTTTATTATTATGAAAAGGGGTTCTAGTTTTCGAGATGCCAATGACACATACTTATTTCCATCCAAAAGATATTATTATGATCCCATATTTTTGTCCGTTTGGCACAGTCATAAAAAGGAAGATAGGTCCTCAAATTTGCCGTAGACATTCCTTGATTGATTTAGAATAAAAAATTGAAAATCGCCCATGATCTTCTTATATGCACGTCTGCAATACCGAACAAACTGAGCAAAAGGAGACCTATTTGCGTCAAACATGCAGATGGACTTGAACATTTAGCTAACAGGTTTTCCGAAATATTTTGACAGTATCTAAACTGAAGTACGAAAATATGAAAAAATTATCGTTTTTTTCAAAGTGGGTTAGTTTCTTATTTGTGGCGGAGGTGTATGCAAGCAAATCCTAACCATATTTTTAGCGCGGGATTCTTAATCGGTCAAGTTATGTTTGCGCCAAATTTACTTTCCCAAATCACTTTCGCAATTTCTTTTACAACTTTGGCATTTTCACAAATATAAGGAATAAAGACGATCCTTTTTGGTAGAATTAGGTGTGTGCAAAACGCCAGCAGTTCTAGCGTTAAACTTGTACTTCAATCGCAATGCCTATATCAACCGCGCCGCTGCCGTGGTTTCTTTTGCTTGAAATTGATGTGTATGTTTCGTATGCATTGTTATTCTATTTACTTCAAATTCTGTTCAATGTGCAGCTCTCAACGTATATATGTGAACATTAGAATATTTCCACGGAAAAATGTCACCTGTAGCCTAGCCGCTTATGTTATTTCTTCAATTTTATCGAGTTCCAAATTTCCAGAATAGGTTTTTGCAGTAGTTCGATCGCAGAAATGCAGGTTTGGTAATAGAGCAAAGGTATAAATACCATTAAAACTTTGTCATAGTACAGGTGCAATGTGTGATACAAACCAAATTTTATTTTAAAAATGTAGAAAACGTGAAAGAAAAATAAAAATAAACCATATATAACCACTAATATATAACCAAAACATATAGAAAATGTATACAAATAAAGGAAACAAATACGTAGGAAATGGCCAGTGTGGGGCACTGAAGGGTGCAAAGAACGTGAAATAATTCGTTGTATAGCTTCCCAAAATCACTCGAGTGAAGAACAAATCGTGTAAATATTTGGGTATTGCAACTGAAGAACTCAAGCCTATGTGGAAAATTTTCAGGCTTCATTTCGACCGCCGCCTAATCCAGAAGCTCAAGTTGCATCAAAATGCTATTCCAACAGTGAAGTTAGGTATATAATACATTTGCACATTTATAATTTTATTATATTGCTACGAAATTCTTTTCTGGATACGGTTCGTATCGCTAGACCGTGGTTTTCCTTTTTAAAAGAAATACACTTGCACGTTTTCACTTCAACATTTTTGTATTTATAATCACTTTCCTTAAGGATAGGCTTATTTGTAATCTATTTCGGCAATCCTCACGACTTCTCAACTCAAATTTTCTTTTTCGACTGATTCTGCGTTTCGCAAATTACCTGAGTTCATGGCTTCATTTTTGATCCGTTAATCCGCTTTTCCGCTATAAAGTGAGAATGACGTTTAAGGGCTTTTGCCAAGGTGGAACAATCGGCCATAATGAAAATTCCACACTTGCCATCAGATATGATTCAATACTGTATTTATTGGCGTTAGCTGTCACACACAATATGTGTGTACACCAAATGGACGAAGCTAGTGCATATCAAAACGGTAGGCTGGAAGTGACGTTATATATGCAACATCCCGAAATGTTCGATGATGTCTCCAAGGACGTTTGCAAGTTGCAAAAATCCACCTGTGGTTTCAAAAAATCAGGACGTGTTTGGAATGAAACTTACAACAATGAATTGCTCAACATAAGTCTCGTAAAAGGTGAAGTTGATCAATGAGTTTCCCACAAAGTTGATGATGACGAACGGTTATACGTGGCTATTTACGTCGATGACATCTTATTTTTATTAAAAAACTTTAAAATGAAAAATATGGGATAGTATTCTTTAGCGCTTGCCTTAAAAATCACCAGAAGTAAAGGTGGCATCAAAATTGAGCAATCGCGTTATATAGCAGACATCTTGGTACGGTTTGGAATGAGTGAAACTTCCAATCCAATGGACTGCAATCAGAAACTGTCAGCAGAATATGTCCAAGAGATGAATAAAATAAACGACAGATATCAAATATTCCATATATGTAGGCGATTGTATACTTAGTATTTGCCGTACAAATTATTAAACCAAACATTTATTATGCAGTTAACTTGCTCAGTCGATACGGGACATACCCTGGTAAATCCCATCGGGAAGCAGTCAACCCAATTATCAGGTACCTGAAAGGCACAATCAATAGAGGCAATGTATAAAGCAAAAGGAACATCGTATTAAAGGATACTGTGACACTAAGTGGGCCGAACACGTTGACGACCGCCAATCTACGACCGCCAATCTACGACCGGGTATGCCTTTATATGGCAACCGGGCGCAATTCCATGGTCAACAAAAGACAGTGGCATTGTCTTCCACAAGAGTCGAGTTCATATCGTTAACTGATGCCATCCTAAAATCTGAATGGTTGAGACGCATGGAAGTCGAACTCAATGCTAAAAGTAAAAGAAATAGGCTATTATACAGTGACAAATAAAGCACTATATAAATTGCTCTTTCTCTTATCCACCAAGAATGGAACACGCGAAAAGCACGAATTATCCTATAGAAAATGGATATGAAGGAAGTTACTTTGGGCTACGCATAAACGACATGACTGCACACCTAAAAAACTAACATACTTTATAACAAATATGGTAATTACAAATCTACTTTTTCTTTTCAATCTGATTTATCGCTCAGGGAATATCCTCTGTTCGCTTAATGCAGTGACGGTCGTAAAGATGTGTAGATAGCGAAAGAAAGAAATATAATATACATATATATAATAAAGCATCTCTTAACTGTGTATTCCGAAGAAAATGATATAGAACGTAATGAAAAACGAGCTTCACAGATGGTTGACAATTAGACAATGATCACGAATTTTTGACAGGGAAAATTCTGACAAAAATGCAGATCTCGAAGAAGAGATGAGTTCTGAACAATCGGTTAATCTTAAAGAGAATAAACAACATATACAGAATCGCGAAATCATTGGATCTCGATGACGCAAAAGAAAGGTTGCGATCAACATTTTAGTTTAATTATATGAAGACGTTCTAGCCTATAACATATTCCTCTATTAGAATCCTAATAGCTCTAGCCGTTAAAAGAAATATTCATTTGGACCAAATAGATGAAATCAATGCATATCTGAACAGTGATCTTCAAGAATTGAAGAAATAATTGCATGGACTGAAACAATCGGGCAAAGAAGAGAATAACGCACTATATGCGTGTTTAAAGATGATATGATAACCGGATGCGAAGACAAGAAAATTCTGATTGATGTGAAGAATATAACTTAAAGATTTGGAATTGTCCACCAATCCAAATTTACAGCATATTCGTGGTAAGAGAATATATTGGGAAGGAGAAACTGGAGATATAAGATTGGGTCGTCCCCACTATGCTAAGAACTCACACCACCAATATGGCACGAGAAGGTGTAAAACACTTTCAACACCGCTTAAGCCCTGCTATCAAGAAAATTGCTTAAAAAATTGTAATACAACACAATACCAATTATTAATCAGAGCTCTTATGTATTTGTCAACGATAATACGCCACGCCATACTACAAACGTTGGCAAAATTTGCTCAGAAAAACACCGATCCCCATACTGAGCACATGACGGGGGCAAAACATATCTTACCTGGTATGTAAATGCAGAAGCAGAACATATACGAAAGTCAAACGCGGCTAAGGAAGTCAAATATTTAAGGAAGCTAATAAATAAACTTGAATGTGATATTAACGGGTCAATTATAATTAAATCGATTATCAAGTAGGTATGAAAATTTGAGACAAATCCAGTATTGGATAAATGAAGTAAATTTATTGTCAGTAAATTTTATCACATTAGAGATGTAATAGGAGAAAAACTTATTGAATATTATTGAAATATTATCGAAGTAGTAACATGGTGGCAAATATGATGACAAAGAATTTGACAAAAGCCCAACATTATAATTTTGTTGCATTAATGAATTTAATTGATAACTGTAAACAAAATATTTGCGTTGAGGGCGAATGTTGAAAGTACATATAGTTCATTTTTCTATTGTGCGTTCCAATTTAATTGAAATGGGTAAGCTCTTATCTACATAATATATCGTTTAAGGTTCTTTTTAACTCTATGAACGCTGATCAATTCTCCGTAATCCCTCAAGGTAGTCGTTTAGGACCCATGCTGTTTGTCTTGTACATCAATTCTCCCTTCGGTGAGCCCGAATGCCATATCTTAATGTACGCTGACGATATTACACTATTCTTTCCCTTTCCTTGGAATCGTACTTGTATTTTCTTCAACCTGACTTAGGCAACTTCGTTACGTGGTGCTCTCTAAGCTTAATGAAACTAAATTTTAAGAAATGTGAGAAGCTTCCATTCTCAAGTTGGACTCTATTTATTTCCGATTACCTCATTTATTCATTTATTGGACAACGTAGATTCGTTCATTGATTTAGGGGTTTTGTTTGACCATAGACTTCGTTTTAATTTGCACATTGATCTCTCTTAAAATAAAGCTAGGTCAGTGCTTGGATTTATTAAACGATGGTCTAAGGAGTTGGACGACCCATACGTTACAAAAAGGGTATGTATGAGCTTAGTGAGACCAACACCGGAATATGCGTCTTTTATGTGGTCCCTTTCCTATATGTGCTATGTAGATTCAATACGCTAACTAACTAAATACGCGCGCTTTGCCTATGTCGCATCTAGATTAGCTTCTAATCTCGATAGCTTCATAGGATTCGGGAATTGAATTAAATTTTTTGACTGTTATCGGTTGCCAGGCTTTTGCATGTTTGCAGTGGCTTGGGGGCTGTAGCGAGGATTTACGCCGGTTAGGGGTGTGAGTCTATGCTAGGTAGTTTTTTTCCTGTGTAAAAATAATATACATGAATTTTCTTATTTCACATTTTCGGGTTTTTTCTTTAGTTTTCTTTAAATACTTTTTAATCGTTATTAATAACACTTAGTTAGTAACTTAGTTTTCTTTAAATACTTTTTAATCGTTATTAATAACACTTAGTATAAGGGTTATATCTAAGAGCCTATTAAATTCAGGTGTTAATTTAATAGCTGAATTTCAGGTGTAAATAAAAAATAAAAATAAAACTTTTTTCGCGTATTTTTTCTTTAAAAGATCCAATTCGTGTTGTAGGAATATAATTTCTTCTTAAGGTTGCTCGATATTGAGTCGACAGCCTTGGTTCCGTTAATGAGGATTTGTCGGGATGTCTTCTGGTAAATTCTTATTCATATTTTCATTCATTGTTATTGTTCATTCCATATATCCTTTTGGCAATTTTGTTGCTATAGGCTCAAAGCCAGCCAAATTATCAAGAAGTGTGCTTACGTTCTTCCATCTCCTGTCTTCCCGTGTCAATCCACTGATTTTCAATTGGCCGTTGTCCGAGGGCAATATTAGGTGGAACAGTCACCTTCTGGTGAACAACTGCTTGTGGCAAATGTTCTGTTATATCTACAGTGTTAGCCCTATCAAGTAAGGACGGAATCATTAGGTTGAGTCTTTGTTCAACTATTTTTCTATTTATTCTTAATAAATTTATGCATAGAATTTGGATGTTCGGAGAGGTTGTCGAGAATGGTTTTATTTAAGAAACTCTTTTTTTTATTTTGTGTGGGAAGTTGTATTTGCCAATGGCAACAGTGAATGTATTTTTCTACTGATTATGTATGGCGGTAACTATCGAGACGCTTCAAATCCTTTTACGTTACCCGAAAATAGCTAAGTGATGATTTTATATATTTGTTAACAACGTAAATTATAATATACATATTGTTATATCTAGATTTCTGCAAAAGTTTCGCGTGGCAAAAGATGCTTTTGTATAAATGTTAGGAGTCACTGGTGCGTGTGATAGCGTAAGAAAAATCCACATGCTTCCGGTGCTCCGTTCAGCCATTACTTTGGTGTTGTTGGAGTCTGGAGGCTACCAATGGTTGGCGTGTAGCGGTTTTTACTTGAATGTTGCTCAGGGCATTTTTTCGGCGGTTGTGTCAGAAATAATATAAAGAATGGAAGAAAACCTTTGCACGGAATGATGATGAGTTAATCTGTACCTATATATGTTTGCGCATATGCATACTGATATTTTGTTCATAAGGTTTGCGACCACATGCAAGTTGTGGCAGTCATCTTTTGACGTTCTGGATCAAGGCAAATTATTTTGATGACAATGTCGACGTTTCGCTAGAGTCCTGGCAATTAAGACAAATTAGTGATGTAATAATAACAGGTACTTCCCCCACTTTCAAACCGAATTGTATTCGAAAAAAAATGTAAGGAATAAATCCACTGTAAATGTTGGCCTTTAGTTATATAACACAAAATTAGGATTATTTTGCCATTCAATTTAAAATATTACACATTCTTTATAGGTAAATTTATATGTTAGTGTATAAATATATATATTATTTAGAGTTTATTCATATTTCTTATTGCATATTTTGATTATGTTCTTCCGATAAGTCTGTTGTTTGCATTTGCATGCTTATGCATGTGTGCAATCATGCAATCACCGCTTGCCTGTTTTGCGTGCAATTTTTTTTTAAATTGTTTACATATTGGAATAGACTGTGGATATCTTGCGCCTTCATATATGAAATATGTATAGTTTCTAAGATAATAATTTGAGTGTATAAGCATCACTTTTTGATTTAATAAAACAGACGACATAATCACTTCGACTTAAAGTTCTTTAATTCTTTGCACGGAGTTCTGATTAAAAGGACTGAACGCCATTTCAATAATTAAAAAATTATCAATAGTTAACACAAGTGCATGTGCTTGTGTTTTTCGTCAACCAGAGGAATAAACATATATCATATAATATAAAAAATAAAAAGATATAAATTAGAATTCAAAGTTCAAGTTTACACTTCCAAGTTTTCCTAAAAAAACTGATTGCTATGGAATGTCCGGACATTTTGCTTGCGGTGAGGAAACGTTATCTATTTATAATCAAAATTGCCTGCACTTTATTACTTACAACTAATTGGAATTTCAGGTGTTTCCATACCACGTAATATGTGTAATTATTCGCGCTGGTTCGCGCAGCTCACTGGTTGAAAATTTTGATTTGTTTGTCTTTTTTTTTCTTTTTAAAGTGCTTAGAATTTCCCTTCATTTCGTTTCATAAAATATTTCGCATAATTTTGTTATACCCATCACCGAAGGATGAGGGGTATATTCATTTTGCAAAATGCTTTCAACGCCCAGAAGGAAGCTTCAGAGACTCTACAAAAAATAAAAAAGAATAAATATATATAGCTTCATGTTTGCGGCCAGATGAATGTTATTGATATATGATGACATATGAATATATATTCAGTGATCAGCGTCAAATTCTGAGTCGATTTAAGCATGTCCGTCTGTGTAACATTCTCCTGTCCAGAAAAATGACATCAAATCGACTTCAAGTTTGGCACAAACATGAAAAGTTTTTGCAGGCAAATTGGTATCGGAAATAGGGCGAGTCGTTCAAAAGATAAATCTACAGGACTACGTAAGCTGAGAACACCTCTGTTTTTCAAAAGGAATAAAATATTGGTTTTTTGATCACTTCTCACAAATTACAGCAGATATTTCAAATTTGGAATGGAATCATCCCCGTCCGCTCGTCTGTTCATCTTCCCAACTATGTAGTATCTGCAAAAATGAAGATATCGCACAAATTTGGAAAAGACTTTGAAAATTACCCGTATTGGCGAACGCACGCGCCTACATTGCCCAAAAAAAAGGTGGACCCACCCAATATTATCAAGTATGAAAATTTAGTTCTTCTCCTCTTGTTTAGTCTTTTTTAGAATCAAGGTGATGGGGATAAAAGATTAAGTCACGGCCAATTATAATTTTTTTCTCGGTTTTTGTTTACGATTGTATGATTTTGTTGTTCATTGTAGTATTGTAAAGCATCACGAAATGGCTTTCAAGATATGCTGTGAGGAATCTCCTTAGCGGGGTATGCTCAGGGCTCCCCACGACTCCTTCAAAGAAATTTATTGTCTTACTTCTCGGACCTTCGGATTGGGTGCTGTTATTGTTTTACTAGGTGATCTTTGTACAGAAATTAAATCAACACAGAGGAAATCGCCAAAATTTTCTTCTAATTTATTTGCCTTTTATTCTATTAGTGTTTTTCCTTTTAGATTTATAAAGTTTTGTACATTTTCATTTATTATACATGATGTTCTTATTTGCTTTTCAAATAGAAATTGTTTCTTATTTGCATCTTTCTTAGGTTCACTTAACCTTTTCTATTGAGTTTGTATTTTAGCTAAGTTTCCCACATTAAATCTCTTTCTTATTTTTTTCTGTTTTATTTAATTTTTACTTTAATATTAAGTAGTAAAAAAACTATTTATTTCTGAATATTATTTTGCTTATTTTGAATATGCTCCCGCTCTTGCCAGGATTTACCAAGTTTTTTCCTAATTTTCTTTACATTCACTAATTCACCGTATGTTTATAAAGTGTCTATTTTTATTCAAATCGCAACTGCTTTAAACTGAAGACCGCAAGCCAGCAACGTGCAACAAACTCTCTTCTGATAAAACTCAACCACTCAACCCCTAACGTATTGCGACACACTCTTTTATAGTCGGTCAATGTTTTCTATGTCTTATGGTTATTACTGACCTAGGTACCGAATCGTATAATTTTGTAAACCGCAGAACCGTTGGGTATCCCTTCATAGGCTATGTACCACATTAACATGCATAATTTTACATCGCAATGTTTACTTGCATAAGTGTCCTTATATCCGTCTTATTGTTATTGCTGATCTAGGTACCAAATTTTATGATTTTGTAAACCGCGAAACCATTGAGTATGTGAATCAATTATTTCTATATTAACCCTTTCAAACCTAAGAATCAAAGCCGTTTTGCTGGCACGTATACGAAATGCTACGGCAGATTTATTTAGTATTGAGCTATTTATATTGTCATAATCGGTAAGGGAGCAAAACGCTTCCTTGCAGTGCCTTTCAAATGAGAGACGGTTAACGCAAAGATACATATTCAGTGTTTTTGTTTTGCAACTTTATTATATTTCATATGTACCACAAGATTTTGTGTATTTCACTTTCTTCATATACGTATATATTCAACTCCGTTTAACTTAAAAAAAAAGTTTTCTTGAGTGCCTAGAATCACCCAATGCTTTCACATTTGTTCACAATCTTTTATTATTATTATTATTATTTCTTTTGTCGTTGTGATTTTTGTTAAGAATACAATGTACTATTTTTATTGTTGGTTTTTCTTTTGTTCTACTTTTATTACTTTTATTAATTGGAAACCGCTAATTACACTTCGTTTTGAGTTAGGTTTTATAAACCGGTTGAAATTCTCAGGTTTGGAGATTGTTGACATTTTATGCAGTTTCTCCGCATGGAAAGCCTTTGATGCTCATTTATACATTGGAACACGTAACGAGCTTCCTCGAACATTTCCAAAATCAAAGATCGATGATTGTGTCGACTTCTGTATTGCTTCCGTGAGAAAGAGTAACAATAATGTTCTAATTCTTTCTTTGCAATTGTATCATCACAATATTGTTGTTGGTAAATTTCCTCCAAAAAATAATGAACATCTTCAGTGATTAAAACTTGCTGTTGTCGTTTTCGGTCTGTATAATATTGCCAGAACTCAAATAAGGCCATAAAGATGGCAAAGACGATACCAAAAAAGAGCGCAACAAAAACGCCTCCTGTACGGAAGAGAAAATGAAAAAATTAGGAAGTTAGCAAGGTTTGTATATCTTTCTTTTTCTGAATGGACAATAATACCTTTCGTTTTGTTATCATTACATTTGCTGAAATGTAAATAAAAATCTGGACTAAAAATCTGGACTAAATGACTAATGGATTCTTAATCAAATATGTACGAGCTATGAAACTTTTTGGTCATTGTCTCCCATTTCTAAAATGAACTACTTCGGTAGTTATTAAATTTTTTTGTTCGCCGAATACGGTTATCCAATGGTAGCGTTCATTCTTAAATGTTAGTCTGGGTAACGGCTACTTTCTCCAGTTTCAGTTTTTCACGCCCTTCTGTTTGTAACCTTATGAACCTAAACCTTTTTTCAAGCTTAAGGGCGGATGCGAGAAGCTAAGAAGGAGATGTGGTGAATAATGCGCTCGTCTAACAATATGGGCTTTCTGATCCGCATTGAATTGAATAAACAATCTTTTCTCTATTAACCAAAGTGCACGATCTTTTAGCAAATATTTCATACCATAATATTTGTAGACGATTTTGACGACTGTAGCTGCTTATTAGCTGAGCAGCTGTGCACAGTATAATCTGGAGTTTGCTGTCGCAATGAAGCTTCATATTTCATAATATCATATTAGGAACATCGCTACACATCGAGTCACAATGTCAGTTATTTTCCCCATTGGGCATTTTTTTTTTATGTAATTTGCTTGTATATAATTCAATCACAAAACTACATCTCACAGTAATAAACTCAAAGTTAAATATAATCAGTTCGCGAAATGTCATTCAATGGATAAATGCGCGGAAAAGCACGACATAAAAATGTGTACGCATTTAGTTCATTGCGATGGTCCAATTGGAAAAAATGTGTTGAATATATTTGTTAGGGGCATTAAGAAAAATTTTACTAAGCAGCCCTTAGCAGGATGTATTACCTCGTATTAACTGCGTCAAAATAAAAGACCTAGGTATTGATGTGTTTTTTAACGTGGGAAGGTCAAATTATGTTAATTGATGTTCCTATGAAAGAAGGACTCCCATCCTAAATTACGCAGCGCAAAGATTAGAAAGTTTCTTTGCGTCGAATCAATCGTATCAATGTGGCAGAGTGCCCAGGTTATCCCAATGTGGATTAATGTCGGCGTAACTCAGACCATATACAGTCGTTCGTTTATATAAAGACTGTCAAATTATTCATAAGACCATTTCATGAACATTAAAAGCAATTTCGACTTGTTCACAATTGTTCCTATATGACGGCTAAATCTTATTTTGGAGTCGAGGACAACTCGTACATTCTTGCAAGTGGAAATATTATCAAGCATATAATATAACATAATAATTAGTTCGTAAAAAATCGCGCTATAATAACCATAAGTTTTAACAAATTTTTCAATTTACATCATTTGTCGAGAACCAAGAAACTACCCCGGTCAGATTTGACTGCAAGCACCCAATTCCTGAAAACAAAAAATTACAGCATCATCGGCGTACGTCAGAACTCTTATGTTAGGAGCACAAGTAGGAAGGTAGTTTATAAATAAGACAAAGAAGAGTGAGACCTGAGGGATTCCTCTAGGGAACGCGGAAATATTCCGAGAAAAAGCTGAGATAAACAATACTTTTTGACTTCGAGTAGTTCGATAAGATTTAAACCATGAGACTGATTTTATGAACAGTTTTGAAAAAGTCGGTATAAATCTGATCAGCTTGTTTGCGTTGAGAAAAAGCATCGTGTATAGTATATATCAACTTCAATAAATTAGTGAAAGTTGACCGTCTACTGTATGAGCCACGCTGGAAACAATACAAGGCGTCTTAGGTTATCGAAGGAAGTGTATTAGTTACTAACGATTCAAACAAGTATCCCACAAAGGTTAGTTTTGCATTTCTCCTATAGTTTTCAAAATCCTCTCTTCGATCTATTTTATATAATGGCGTAATAAAACTAGTCTCCCAATTATAGGAAAATAACCTTTCTGTAAGTTATTATCGAAAACATACGTTAATGGAGTTTAAATGAACTCAGCACATGATCGAAGAATCAAAAAAGATATACCGTTTGGTCCAGGAATAAAGGAGAATTTTAAGACTAAGAGAGAAGAGAGGACTTCCTCTTGTGGAAACACAATAAGAGGAAATATGTCACACGAATCAATCAGATACGAACAATTATCCGGCAGATAATCAACATTGGAATGCTATCTTTCAAAGAAATCAGTAAATCAGATTGCTTATTTTAGATGGACTAAAGTCTTCGGACTTACCGTAATGAAGAAGGGATGAATAACCCTTTATTTCGTGCTTCGAGTTAATGAGCTTCTAAAATTTCTTAGGATCATTAAGCAATTGGTTGTTTATATTTCGGATATAATTAGCATAATATATATTCTGCAAAGAATTAAATTTAAGACTGGTTTTAGAGTATGGTAAGTAATCAACTATTGATCCATTGAGTTGGTACCTTTCAAACAACCTACTCATTTTATTTTTTATCATACGTAGGTGTCTGTTGAACCAAATCGGACAATCCTGTGAATTTATCAGGAACAATAGGCACAGATATTGAGATAGCATAAGCCAGCTTGTATTTTCGAAGTTCCAATCTGTCAAATTCTTCTATATATTATTGCATGATTCTGGTTATTATTTGATATCTGAAATTTTCATATAATGGCACGCTGAAAATTTTAATAATCTTGTATTCTCGTACAATAAGCGGTAATATTGTGCATGCATATTATTGTATAAATAAATCACTAATGGTGGTGTTCTTGTCGCACTCTACATAAAATTCGCATTACAAATATGATTTCACACAGAATTGAAGCAACTCTTAGATAAAGTTAGATATTCATATATTTTTTATCTATATATTTTGTAAATAAATATGCAAAATATAGTGGTAAAGACTGCCGGATACCTCAGATCATATGCTCGCATGTATTGAAAACTTTACCGCACCTGAGATGGGAACCTGCGGCCATTGAGTTGTCACTCAAAGAAATAGTCAATAAAGTTAAAAAATTTTAAATAAGTGGTGGAGAACCAAAATTAAATAGTTATTTTTATTAAATCCATAAATCTTGATCAAAACCAAAAGTAGAATTATTCAAAGAAACATGAAGTATTAAAATATAATGCAAGAAACACATATAAACATTAATGACGAAAGCAAAAACGAAACCTCAATAAAAGATAAAGATATTGAAAAAGTTAATTGTGTCGTTAAACGTAGTTTATAGAACTGCAATAAAATAATATAATGCAGAGCAGGAAGTAACAAATCTAGAGCAGCACCATTATCAGAATTCAACGCCACACATTTATTAATGCCGCCAAAAACTTCTTTGCCATCAGGCATAATTAGATTAGTTTTTTTCAGGATTTAAAATTTGGAAATGGTTTTCCGTCCCAACAATTTCTGGCAAAGAGTATTCAACTTAGACGCAGCTGGGGAAAAATTGTCGTTTAGGTTGACCCTAGTATTCGTTTCATCTCCAAGAATGTCGCCAAATTTTTATGGCCAAGTCCTAGAGTGATGATTTTGTCCGGCACAGATATATTGTTAAATTTTACAACAATACGCGTTCTGTTGCTCATATAGCAAACATTTTTGACACCGCGATCAGATATATCAACTCCATAAGAAGTGCATAAAGGCATTCCAATAGATTCCGAAACATTTAATCCCGAACACATACCACTTAAGAAAATGTCGGATTCAGAACGATTTAATAATTAACTACAAGTGATTATATCAGATTTCATTTGTTTGATACAAGTAGGTACTTCAATTTTGAACTCAGAAAGTATTATAGTCAGGGAGTTCTTCTCTCTCGGACGATCCTCCTGACCAACTTTAATAAAGTCATCAAAGCAGTTTCTCAAGTCACAAGCTTCATTTCGGAGTGCCCATTCAATTGTAGAACATTTTATACAACCAGCAAAAATAAATTAAAATGAAGCTTTATCTTTAAGTGAAGTGTGTTTTTTGCAAGAATTGCGCGTAATTCTGTATTGGGTTTTACCAATAGCATACACAATGTTTATTTAGTAACTTTAGCGGGAGGCGCATTTAAGCAAAATGGAGTATTAATAATATCAGACAGCACCCAAAACTCGGAAAACAGTAACAAATTAAAAAACGCAAAAAGAAAATTCTCTTATGTATTCAGCAATTAAGAGCAATGCACCATAAATGCCAGTAAATAGCACAACATTTAGGTATTAAATTTAATGCCGCGCAATGATTAAATTGACTACATTTCCTTTATTTGTTACTCAAAATAAAATAAATTTTAAAATTCACCAAAAGAGAATAATTGCTTAGAATCATATAGTTATGTGATTATTATATAATAAAGACGAGAAGATAGTAAAAGATTTGTTTTCTTTTTTTTCCATTAACATTTCTTATATTTTCCTGACCAAGTCGCCAATGGTGATAGTTTTTGTTTCATAGTATCTAAGTGATCGGTATGAGCTACATTAATGACCCCAAGTATAATTAATTTTATAATTAAAAAAATCCCTATTACTAAATATATTAGGACCTCGACGTGACTACAAATAGATTGGAGAGTAGAATGAAGGCATAATACGGAGCGAATCAGCGCGGCACTATAAAACCATATATGGACGCAATCAATAAAATTTTTATTGACAAGATAATCACCGTAACATCGGATTAGGCGATATGTCTAGCGCTAGCAGTGATAATAGCAGTGTACTTCATTGTTGAAAACCGCTAGCTGCAGCAGTCAAGAATCACCCATTTTTTTGTCTTGGGAAAGGAAAAATCGAAAAAGGAAAGTTCTTAAAAAAGGGTACTCATTGTTAAATTAATTATAGCATATAAGTTAACTCAAGCGTAGTTAATAAACTAAGCTGAGCAAAGAAAATCAAGGATTTGATATCAGAAACAGCACCGCAGCAAATTTCCGTACAAGGCACCCATACAGGCAAGATCAGCGTCTGTGTAGAATCATGCAAGGTACACACAATATAATCTGTAAGTAGCATAAGCTTTTTGTTGATTGCGTAACGCAATAAAGTAAGGTCATACTCCGAGTTCCGTCTGTACTCTGAGCCAGTGCATTCATCTACCCATGCTCTACTTCAGCGGTCCTGTCCATTCTTTACCGGTCGGCATCTTGCTCGCTGGCTGGCTGCGTCGGGCGGCAAGGTGCAAAGTGCAGCTCTATATATGCCTTCTTTAGCCGGCAGGTCGATTGCTATCATACCGGCGATAACCAACGCCGCATCTTCCGAAACCGTATGATATTCGGAACAAATCCTTACCGCACAGAGCCGGTATGCTGTTTAGATGCCTCTTATATGACGGCATATTGAGCACGTTTGTGCACACGAAAGAGCCAACTATTGCCGCAGTTACCGTTTTTGCCATCAGTTTTCTACAATCTACCGTATATCCGGTAGTAAGTGCGCCAGCGCCTTTGCTACCTCCGCTGCTGTCTCGCCCTTGTACTGCAGGTGCCGTTTAAGTGTTAGTCTGTAGTCGATCATCACTCTTAGATATTTTACGGCTTCTTGTGACTGCATCCTGGTATCCCCCACTTTAATTTTAACTTTCTCAATCGTTTTCCTTGCAGTTATTAATACCGCTTCTGTCTTGTCTTTCGTCAGATTTAAATTCGCTGATTTCAGGCACCTATTAATCATGTTGGGGGTTATATTCGCTCTAGCGGTAATTTCCTCTGAAGCTTTTACTACGGTCGTTATTGCTATTTCGTCAGCGAAACACACGATAGAAGTTCTCTCTGAAAGAGGTAGTTTCAGAATATCGTTGTATATTACATTCCATAGTGTGGGGTAGTATTGATCCCTGAGGCACCCCCTCAGTGATCAGCCGTTTCCTGCACCTTATTTCTGTTTCGTAACGAAGTTTCGGACAAGTAAAGTATCTAGCCATTACATTAATAAGGTAAGGTGTAACTCTTCTTTCCTATGGGGCAGTTATGACTAGTACCGGTTTGCTGAGTTAAAAGCATTTTGAATGTCTAACGTTATTGCCAAGCAATACTTCTTGTTGCCTTCCATTCAAAGTTTCCCATCTATAGCTTCTGCTGCAATATTTGTGACATCTTTGTTGCATCTACAGTGCTCGTCTTTTCCATGAAACTGAATAGGAAGATCAACAGGCCAATAGAGATCTCCAAAGTTTCTTCTATGCGGTTTCGAACTAGCTTCTCATAAACTTGGCTATCATGTCCAACAGATAAATGGTACGGTATGCAGTAACTTCATGCGGTGGCTTATTTGGCTTTGGCAGTAGCACTAGCGTTAGTTACTTCCACTGATTCCGAAAAATTTGCTCTCCCAAACTTGCGCTGAATGCTCAAACATTGCGGGTTTTGTCAGAACGACCTGCCTTATAGCGTAGTTTGAAATGCTATCAGAACCAGACGCTTTCTTCGTTTTTATTTCTTTTGCGATGGGAACAATTTCCTCACCTCTCGCAATGGTAAGTATGCAAGCATGAGTTTCTATGGAAACAAGGTGCCGACTAATTCTTTCACAAACTTTGGGCACATTGGTTGGTGTAAATGTTTTAGCTTTTTCAGAACCAACTTATTTGTCAGACCTCATGAGTGCTCATTTAATTCGTCAATCAGACTCCGGTAGCAATTTTTCTTGCTGACCATAATCGCTTCTTTAAAATGCCTTCACTGGACTTTGTACTCCTCTTGGCGGCTGAAAGTGTTTGCTCTATCTGCGTTTTCCAACATCTGTCCAAAAAGCTTCTTATCTAGCGGTTGTGCTTTCCATTTGGGGCCCTGAAAATGCCGTTTTATCTTTGTCGCTTATTGATTTTGCTGTGGCTCACAAATTATTGTTAGGTGGTCACTGTGGGTATAGATATTGCTAATCATCCACACCGGCGCGACGTTAATGCGCTTCTACCCATGATAATGTCGATCGCGAAGCCACGACCGTCTCTCTTGGAAGTGTTTTCGCGCCTACGGCACTTACGTTTAGGACGGTCATATCAAGCGAGGCTAAGGATTCAATTATGACCCTGCCCTTAGCGTTCGTCCATTTGCTCTCCCAATCAATTGTCCAGACATTAAAGTTTCCTGCGATAATTACCGAATTTTTTCCTCGCACGTCGGTGTGTATTGCTTCTGTTCGGCTTTCGATTTGTACTCGGCGGAAGACAGCACCTGTAAAAGTAAACCGCTCTGTATTTAATACACGCGTAGCTCTATCCTGCTGAGATAAATCTCATGCTTGACGGATGCGATTACCAAATTGCTGCTGTGCCCCTCTTATCCCACCTGTTTCCGGAGTCGACCTTGCATGGCTCAGTGAGCACCAGTATGTCAATCGACAACTCTCCGACATTCTGTTGGAGCACCTCTTGTGCTGTCCGACAATGGTTTATATTTGTTTGCATACACCTCATACGCGGATTTGTTGGTACTGCCACGTGTGCTTAACGGACAATTTCTGGCGGTCAGTGGATGGTTATGAGACTTAGGTCGTTTTTTACATATGCCACAACACGGGCTCTTAATGCAGTCTCTTTTCCAGTGGCCCGCTTCGTTGCGCTTTAGACACCGCTAGCTTCTATCTTTCTCTTCCTTGCAACTTTTAGCACCTTGGCACTCCTTCAACCATCTATAGCATTTTAAAACTACCGATTTTCGTCTGATCCTGCTTACCACCCAGTGATTTTGCCGGTTTCAAGTAATACTTTAGCGCTTTTTTGTTGGGACGGACAGAGTTTCGTGTCAGTATATGCTTCCGTGATTGACACTACCGCTTTACTCGTGAACCGCATGTTAATGGCTACTATTAGATCATCCGCCCAAGTCACATCATCTAGGTTCTTAAATTCAATTTTCGTTTGCTTACCCATTACTTTGACGCTGGCATCCTGTTCCAGTGCTTTTCCCACCTCAGGCCTACCTCCCTTTACCGTCTGTGTCATGCCATCTCTAACCGCTTTTTTCGGCATTTGTTTCTCTAACTCCTTCGCGGCTTTTCTGTGGAGCATAGCCAGCAGATGCACCAAATCCTTCTTCGGTTGATGAATGGTGCGTCTAGGAGGAGCAGAAAGCTCTCATCATGCTCGGCAAATGAATCTCGATCTTTCTTATTCATATGCCCATTCTCTTGCAGGATCGGTGGTGAACTGTCTCCTTCCCTGCATTTGCTTCACTCTCAGTTGTTCTTGTGAGCGTTACATGCGGCTGTTTTTCTTAAATGGGTCGTCTGCCGCTTGCGGGCTTTTTCGTAGCGCGGCTTGTGCGCTTTGGGATGTTGCCTTATTATCAGCTTTTGCCGGCATGATTTTTTGTGTGCTGGTGCTTGAATGTTTCCTCTCAACGCTATTTATTTATTTATTTCTTTATTCTACTTATACATGAAATTCAACTAAAACAAATGATAGTCGAGTTCAGTAGACTCTTAAAGTAAATCTTCAATTAATTAATATTAAAACTTAGTATAAGTATAATAAAACAAATAAGAAGGAAAAAAGAATAAAAAGAAAAAAAAAAACATGTACACAAGTAGCGCAGAGCCACACCAAAAACCAGTTAAAAACAATTAATTTTCGAATCATAATGACTTTTTAGGGTTAAAAGCTAGTTTACGTACAACATAGGTGAATCACGTATATCAAGCAATGTTGCTTTAATGGAGTTTAAAGGGTCTGATAATGAGAATAAGTGATAGACGTCGTTTAGTTTCTTGCAAACAACTTTGAGCGGGTTAAACAGCTCATAATTATATTTACATTGACTAAGCTTAACTAAGATAAAGTGCCTGGGGAACCGATTATAGTACCTATCTATAGTACCATTTATTACTTTAGTTCGATTATAACAGAAAAGTTTAATCGTTTGCCCAACAGCTTTCCTTCTGCCATCCTATTAACCATCTACTACCTCTGGGACATAAAGAAAATTGCAAAGCAGTCATTAAAATCCTCAGAGGATAAAAAGACTATTCTTCGAAACTATTAGTAGATATACCCAACTAGTATCTCTACGTCCTGAGCTTCGAGATTATTTAATTTGCCCGCAGTAGATAAGCAAGCTTTATCAACCTCATTTATGATATAGTTTAAAAATGTTTTCTTTTCAAATATGGAAATTGTAGAATTTCCATTAAGAATCATTATCACCTTTCCGGTTGTAATGCGTTTAAATGAAAACTTGGATATTGTATCCAAAGAAGAGATAGGGCCAAGTTAGAGCATTCATTTTGTTTCTATTTGATTTCAAGTTGTAGATATTGTTCCTAGTTAAAGTCGATTTTTAAAAAGTAATTTATTTAGTTTTTGTGTTACCAGAAAACTTGTAATGTGGCTAGCTAGCTCATTGCCGGTAGAGCAGTTGCCCTCGGCCCATAGTGCCGCATTACGAACAAAAAAATTAAAGACAAAATTCAATTAAATACTCAAAATGCATATCGAATGTAGTCCGTCCGGTACGTCGTCCGTTGGTCCTTCCCTTTCCGTCGGTAACTGTCCATTGTCCCCTCACCGCCCCCCACACGCGCACCGCCCCTTAGTTATTCATCTCACCTTGCCATGCCCTGGATTCTGTGTGTGCTGATTTGCGGATGTTCCGGAAGGTTGGTGTTGTCGAAGAAGTTTTGGTGTATCTCCAGCCGGTTGCAGCGTAGCAGGTTTAACTAGGCTATCTAATTTGACTAAAGCTGAATTCTCTCCCAACAATGCTTGAGGATTTCTTTGTGGGGTTTTTTAGCATTCATCTCAAGTACATTTAAAATCATTCAATTGCTTTGCTTCCTTTTTCCAGAATGTTTTGAGTAATACAAATTTTCTTGTTGTTTTTTTTTTTTTTCTTAAAAAGGCTTTAACAAGCACTTTATTTACTTATTTTTGCGTTAGTTTCAATATAATCCAAGTTTAGAATGGTACATAAATAAAAGAAAAACTTTGACCTTTAAATAGTCATCAAAGCAAAATCCCATAAATAAATACAATTTGGTACTAATACGAATAAATAGTTATTAACTTCATCGCATATGTTTTCTTCTTTTTTTTTTTTTATTTTTCAACAAGAGATTTATTATTGTTAGTTGACTGCTTTTCTTTTGATGCATTAGTTTATTCGTTCCTCAACGTATTGCCTTTTTCTTTTTTGTTCTTTTTGGTTTAATATTTTTAAGGTTTAGGATTATTATAGAAAAAAAATTCTTCGAATGAAACAATCAATCAACTTTTTTAACACTAAACCTACCGACATTTCATGTATACCTAATTCTACCATGAGCGGTCAAATGACCGCTTCAAAAAAACATATGTATCCTAGTAAAGTAGATAGTAAACAAAATATTTTTCTGATGCTCGTTCCCCGCTTTTCGATGTTCAATGTTTTATTTAGTTTTATGCATTTTCATCGCATTTTTTTCAAATTACAGCATTTTGTATTGCACATTTTCCACATACGTATTTTTTACATTTTATACAAATTTTGTTTGTTTTATTGATTTTACAATATCTTATTTGACAAGATCTGCATTCAGAAGGAACAGTATTTGTATTTATTATTGTTTTTGATGGGCATTCTTTGCTTATCTGTTTCTCTTTCTGATATTCGGTCCCAAGTTCTTCTGCCAATTGAAATAAAAACTCTTGCCTCGATATTTCCTCACCCGTCGTTTCTTTATATAAAATCCAAGCATTTATCCCGGCTAAATCTAAGATATTAAAAAATACCTCTAAGGGCCATCTTTGACATTTAGATTTTACACTATATTTTCTGGCCATTTGATCGGTTACATCTACACCGAATTTTGTGCTATTGTAAAATCTAATTGTCTCTGGTATACGAGTGTCATTTTTTTCAATTTCAACGGATAAACGCATTGAACTAAGTATCAATACTTTTTTATTGGGTTTAGTTTTATAAATTGTAAGAATAAAATCTTTCGATTTGTACAATATTGTTGAGAAGCGTCCCGTACTATCCTTTGCCTGTCTCGCTAATTTTGGCAGCTCTCTTTTATTTCTTCGGATAATTCCAACAAGCGTCGTTCTTTTTGCTAGAAGTTTACTCGCTAGTGACGCACTTGTAAAAAAATTGTCAACTGTCATATTTCTCCCATGGCCCGTGTATAGTTCTGCTAATTTCAAAGTTATAAACTCTCCAAGTGGGACTGATGATTCTCTCCCTTCATCTTTTCCCAAATATGGAAAGCCGTTTACTATATATTTACTGCTTACATCGGAAGCTAACCAGAATTTTATGCCAAATTTGTCCGGTTTGTTGGGCATGTATTGAGTAAATCTACAACGTGCTTTTGTAGGAAACAATTGTTCATCTATAGCAAGATATGCTCCTGGTTTATAACAGTCTTGACTGTTTTCGATAAATTTATACCAAACTTCAGAAATCAATGCAAACTTATCGTTTTGTAAGCGTTGGCTTCGTTGATTTTTGTTGTCAAATCGAATAAATCTCATGATTTCTGCGAAGTCATTTCGACTCATAGTTGTCGAGAAAAATGACTGACCCCATTTCGTGTTCCATAAATATGATAAATTAATATTTTTAGCCTCATATGCGCCGCGTGCATACAGAAGTCCAAAAAATGCATATAATTTTGCAATAGATAAATTCCATTTCGTTTTCAACACTCGAAATACCTCTGATTCCGTATACTCTCTTACATGTTCAATCATTTTATGATCAATAATCAAAGAAAATGCTGATTTAACTCTGCCCTTCATTATATTTCGTTTAGCGTATCCTGTCGGTCCTGATACTTCCTTGAAAATATTATAAATCGATGTTTTTCCACTGTTAGACACTTCTTTTATTTTTTTCCAAACAGTTCCGTCCATAGCAGTTTTAATCTTCGTATATTCAAAATATTGTCTTCGTCCGTATCGCTGTCAAATGAGTCACAATAATTTTCTGCAGCATCATCATCAATATCGTAAACTTCTTGATCATCTTCCGAACAATCCTCGTCGATATTATTTATTTCGTGTAATAAATTGATATTCCTCGAATGTCTTGACATTTTTGGGGATGAATATACAAATGGTAAAGTAAAAACTAAAATATAAAAATATAAATCAAACGGGCACAAAAAAAAATGTAAATCATACCACAAAATATTGTTGAGTCTGTTACCTTTGTCGAAACTATCACTTATACCACGTAATAATTTTTATTATAATATAATTATAATTTCTATTATACACTGAAATTTTGATGCTCTCTGTTCGTATCGCAAGATCGTACGGTCGTACAAAAAACGAAATGTCCTTTGTTCCAATAACAACGAAAATGCCATGCATGGATCCTAACCGCACATTTGTCTACAATGTAGACACATTGATTAGATTGTGAACTGTCTACAATGACATTGTACACTCGTAAAACAATTTCAAGAATGCGATTATCGAAGAATATAGTCGTAAATAACATAAATTTTTCAGACGGTCAAATGACCGTTCGTGGCAGACTAGACATGGTATAATTTGTTTGCGGAAAATACAAAATAAAAAAAGTTGTAAACATTGAAAAATAGGTTGTATGTATATTTTAGGAAAACTCAATAAGCTACATGATGATACAGTAACGTTGTCATTTGACCGCGCATGGTACGTTTAGTGTTAATACATTGTCACTATTTAAAAAATATTGGTTAGCTTCTTAAGAACTAAGCCTTTTTTTTGTTTTCTTTTTTCTACTTTTCTTTTCTTTCACTCAAAAATATTAGATTAAATTTTAATATTTTCTGGACATTACTTTTACTTTTATGCCCTGCCACAACAAGAAGAAAAATGTACTTTCATTGCTACTGCTGCTAAATACAAGGCGCCGGCAGTTTTTTGTGTCGTTTCACCTCTCTTCCGCTATTGCAAACGTCACCTTTCATTTGATTACATTTTATTATTTTTTTTTTTTTTGCCACATCTCCGAAACGAAGTATTATTCTGTATAATTGAAATGTTTTTCGATGGAATCGTTCATCAATAATTGGTCCGATGGTTAACATAAAGAGAGAAAAACTGCCTTTTGTTTTATCGGAAAAATAGGTTTTATGACAAATTAATTAATTACAATACGAAATGGTATTCTTGTGCGTATACAATAAAACATTTTGCACACTTTTCTACAAACTATTTAATTTCCACTTCCTAAGGGACAATCTTTTCAGCAAATATGTAATTTTTATGTGTAATAATTTAAAGTAAATAGAAATCTGTCTTTTTATTTTTCTTTTGTTTTTCTTTTTTCTTCCGAACATTTCACATTTCATGTTCAACAGCTACAACTCAATTGACCAAAACCACCAACAAGAACTTTTCTTTCGCATGATTTTACAACAACCAAGAATATATACTGATTTTTGGTGCATTCATATCTTGCTTGGATGATCAGGCCGGCCTACTACCATTAAGTCCGTCTGAAAAATTCATCTGAGTTTCAAGTGTCAAAGGATCATGTCAGTCAGCAAACGCGAGAGAAATTGTTTGTGCGTCAGTAAAAAAAATAATACATATGTGTATACATTCAAGTCTGTGCTCTTTACAAGTATTTTCTTTTTAGTAATTATTATCCCTTACAAGGAATTTCTCATTATATATGTTGCCTTAGTTGTTTAATTTTTTCTCCTTTTATGTAACTAGCGGGAATACTTAATATTTTTGCGAAAAGTTTTGCAGATTTTATAAGAGAAAAGGCAAAAAATAGGGAAGTGAAGAGTTTGGATTTGTAGATAAGAGATCAAGGAAAATGTTCTAAACGTTTAAAAACTAACCTTCCTTCCCAAAAATTTCAACTTATGTTTTTTCTATTTTAAATTAACTCTTTTAAATGAACTACGTGGGATTTTTATCAGTAAGTTTTTGAATTTTGCTTCCAAAACCATCATACTATCACTGTTTCAAAACGAAAAATTGAACCAAATGATTTCCGTAGGGATTCCTTAAAGACAGCTGTATATCAATAACAGATTTCTCTAAAGAGCAAACCTAATCGAAGACGGACGAAGCAAAGCGTGTGGCATTAGCGTTATTGACGTGGTGGTGTTGTGGTGCATCTACGCGGATGCGGGGATGCCCTGAAGACTATTTTGGAAAAAAGGTTTGCTTCTTCAAGAGAAGGACCATATTCCGCACTGTGGAACACCTTTCCGCTGAAAGAATTTTTTAGAAAAGAGGAAGTCAAATTCCAATGTAGTAAAGAAAATGTTATATTTTCATCCGTCCAAATCAGACTGTGGCTTCGATGTTGGAGTCGTTGCTATTTGTACTAAAACTTTAGCAATTCCAAAGTAAGTACAACTCTTTCTTACACTAATTATCCTTGAATTAAATTTATTTATTTTTCGTTAGTTCATCCACGCTTTAATACTCTAAATTGCTGATTGACGCCGAATTCTCTTAGTCGCGCGTCTAATTGCACTTTACTTTGTTCATAACTTTCCTATTCTTTATATTGCTTTGTTTTATCGATTGCGTTGTGCTCACATTGTCATAGTTCAAGGTGTTATAGTAAGGTGTTTGCTTTCGGCAAAGAAAACATTAGACACATATGTATCTAAATACAAGATACATCAATGCATAAATCAGAACAAAACAAAGATCAGGTGCTAGTTAGAAACTCAGAACTCATCGTTTTTGAACAATGGAATAAACGTTCCAACTTTTTTTAATTTCTTTTGTTTTAGGTTTGGCCATGAAATTTGACAATATAGTATTCAACGGAAATGTGCATACATTACAATGTTATTAAAGTTACGCGATTCTAAAGCCATCTTTTATACGCCAAGAACTTTTTTCTTGAAGCAATATGAGAAACTAACCATCTTAAGCTGTTTATTTAACCAAATAAAATGTTCTTGCACCATAGAAAAGTATATTTGCAGTCAATTATGAAGCAGCACGCTCTTTCTTATGGTATTCGCTAGCGCCTATATTAAGGTAAAGTTATAAGGTACTTGCCAATGTTATCGAAACCGAGAGCATTTGCCTTAGATTGCTTAGTGTTACTTCTAGGGAAACAGGTTTCTCCAACACTTTTCCACCATTTATCATACAACATTTGTATATCACCCTTCTCTTGTAGTTCCAAAATTGCCAATGATATTTTGTCACGCCAAGGTGATCCTTTTGGTGTCGCAATACCGTAACCTAAAACAAAATTTTTCCGAATAAAAAATAAATGCAAGCAAAACACAACAATTTTATATACTTCTCCTGTCAAATTATTCGACATCAATTGGATTCAAATAAACGATATGATATGGTGTTAATTTCATTCATTTATTTTTTCTACCTTATGGTACACGGACACCAACAAGGAAGGAGCGAATTTACGTTACGGTCACCCTTTCGATTGGGGCACTTTATCGGGTTCTTCAAATATGATGCTTTCAAATACTGCACGAGTGTTTCTACGAGTGTTTATAATTATTTGTTATATCTATCAACCATTAGCCTCTTTGCAATAATAATTAGCTAGTCTGTTGCGCGAAGTTTGTCTTTTTTTCTCGGTCGTTTTCGCTCAAAACGTATATTAATAAAACAAGTTTCTTAAGTGCATTCAATGAAAAATTACAAATGGATACGAATTAAAAAAAAAAATGTTCATACACAGCAATCCCGAATCTCTCGCTGCACAACATTATGACCTTTGAAAGTATTTTCAAATTGCTGTCCTATTTTGCAATTAAACAGCATCCAGGTGGATGGTTTTTAGGAAAGCCATCATCGGTCATTGAAATAGCAAACCTGCTGGACCGCGTTATTTTGTGAAATGAACAAGAAAAGCGTACAAACACATTGTTATATACCAGGCCATAGTATAAAACTTCCAAAGTAATACTAAAGGCAGAATACTGTTGGCAGTTGTTGGCCCAGATTTGGTTTTTTATACAGTGAACCAGAAAACACGTTCACAACAGGCCGTCACGAATCTTTTGTTGAGGTCGCACTACTAAACGACATGCCGCCTATTCTCTTATCTGCTGCAATACCGTCATTTGTCTTTACAGCATTCATAACACAATCACCATTCAACGTTAAAGATGCCTTCAATTCCGCAAACTCGGAATATAATTCTTCTTTCATAACGTTTGTAACATCCGGAAAGGGCTCCAGAGACGAAAAAATATATGTATTCTGGATCAGCATCAAATTCCAAATTGATTTAAGCACGTCCATCTGTCTGTCGGCTTATGTAACGTCAATGGTAAACATTCTCCTTAAGACATTTGCTACCGCTGCTTGTAATCTCCTAGGCATAAATATTTTATATCGCCAAAGTAAGCAATCGAACTTAGCTCTGATTTCTTATTGAAATAGGGTAATGAAGCGGGATCGACACACTTTTTAGGCCATGCAAACTTTAAAATGTGTTTTTTCTAACACCTCGTCCGATTAAGTCTCTTCTTATCTTATCAAAATTCAAACAATTACTTTCTTTACATTTTTCTCAGTTCACGTATTCGTACTATAGTTGAACTAGAGAGCCTAATATCGAATGTTTTCAAAAAACTTCTATCTTTGCGGAGGTTTATTAAAAAACTATTTTTCATTTTCTTGGTCAGTGTAACTGCACTTTATTGAGTTCAAATAACAATTATATCTAAAAACTTATCCTACTTTACCAATCATTTTATGTTTCTTTAACTTCTGCGGCGGCGTGGTATTATTCTTGATAATTCATCGCAGACGCTGATCTTGCATTTTTTGGTGCATTACTCGGGGATGTGGGAAGTTGTTGTTTTTGATACAGCTTCACATTTTGTTTGCTTAACTTGGTTTGCTAGCTTAGCTTGAGTTAACTTATATAACATTATTTTCCAGATTTGTGGTTAGTATATTCACATGCCGTAAACTTTTACCTTGGCGGTTTGGCTGTGCTACAGCTCCGCCGCTGCTCTTTTGTGTTGAGCTGATATTGCTCACTTTGTTGCTCAGTTTCAACGCCGTCATTTTGTTTTTTTTAATGAATTTGAAACTTTGGTCACTGTTGTTTAATATCTTCCGCACTGTTTGATATACCCATTGTTTTGGCTAAGTCCATTGAAACATATCTTTGGCTGGAACAATTTTCAATCCCATTATAAATTTATTACGGATTGCCTCTTCTCCGAATTCACATTTTGCTACCGATTTGTTACCGATTTTACTCGGACAGCCCATTTATTGACAGGTTCTCTACCTTCTTTATTTACACTCTAAAATGTTCACCTTTCAGCAAAACTTAATGATGGAAACTTAAAGTGTTTTATCATAACCAAAACGCACATACCAAACATTGTGCTTGCACCCTCTACTACTGCTGGCCAATATAGATTTTGAAGTAATATGTATGACGCTTTAGCTAATAATGTGACCAATATGGCTTTTTTTTTCATTTCATCCAATATACTGGTTTCCGATAATAATTGTTGCATTTGTATGGCAAAAAGACCGCACGAATTTACCGCATTGTCAAAGAAAAGTGTTTTTCCAATCACTCCATTCATTTTGTACAATACTTTTTTATCTATATATTTACTTTTTTACAGCAGCACTTAACACAACACGTTTGCATTTAATGTATACTCTTTTTCCATGTCACAAGTGTGATATTTTGAAGTAATATCGACCTAATTTATTTCATTTTGTGTTATACCATTTCAATTCTTAGTTTAACTCTTAATCTATATTTATATACTCAATGCGACGTCGTTGACACTTGTGCGATTAGAAGCAAAGAACAAACAAGAGAGTTATAGCAAGAGTTCAACACTTTAGCGTTGTCGTCACTTTGGTGTTTAATAGGTTATCTACCGTCTTACAAAACATTACAAAGAAAAGCACTTGAAAAATTTTGTTTAAAACATTTTACATCCATCAGTTGAACATCGAACATTCAGACCTCTTACTGCTTATGTGCTATACCTTTTGTATCAAGTAACCCGCCGATTTGTGTAAGATTACAATCGCGTTGCACGACGTAATCTAGCATTGTAGATTCCATTAAGAATGCGTAATTACTTTCCTTGACACGTTTAATGCCTTCTTCGTAGGTACTTGTGAATGTGCTGCGTTTTTTTATGTTTTCCATGCTGCGCCACATTTTGCGATATGTCTCAATCAATGAATCGCGGAAAAAAGTCATAGTTGAGCCACTTTCGAGAGTACCATAAGATATTTCAGTTTGGCTAGACAAATCCTCGGCATTTTCAATAGGTGTGGTCATTCGTTCAACAGTTAGAAAGGCGGCCAAATTCGCCGTATATGAAGCGATGATAATGAGGGAGAAGAACCACCAAATTGCGCTAACTATTCGAACTGAAATTGCACGTGGCTTCAAATTAGAGCTCTGTTGCATTAAAGTTCCAACTGCAAACCAAAAACTATTTCTCAACGTAAACTTATCCAGATATTTAACGAAATATTTTGAGGAGCGATTGAAATTTGATCTTTCTATAGGTGAAATCTTTGCCATTGCATGTATGGTAATAGAGACGCAAAAGTATGCCGCTAATACGTACAACCACACATCGAAAGCTAAAGGATTCATAAAAGAAAACAGTTTCGTTGACGGTGTGGATGGTACCTAGGATTGGAGAAAATGGCCGAATGATTGCGAATGCTTATGCTTGCTCAAGGATAGAACAGCTACCTTAAATAATATACTTATCCCAAGATTCATGAAGGGTTTTGTGAAGTCAATGACACTTTCGCGTGCATATGTTATTGTCATGGATCCAACAGCCAAATCAGCTTTCTGTAAAATGTATAAGAGGCAAGTTGCTTGTCTGGTCATACTGGGGTGGGAGCAGAACTTACATATTTCATTAACTGTTCCACCATGCCATTCCATTGGCCAGTTAGCGGATCTTTGGCTCCATACTTTCGATCTGGTACCAAGTCCAATATGTAATCAAAGCCCACATCTCGGGCCACCAGTCGCAACACATCCACGCAAAATCCATAAAATCTATTATTTCCAGTATAGTTTTTGCCATAGCGCATCATCACGTATGGTTTTTCCTATTCGTTACAACATAAAAGTTAATCGACAATTTGTGACATAAATACATACAACGGCATTGAAAAAACTTACGAGTATCGTGATAACAACCAATGTCACATTCATTGAGCCAGTGTCGAAAAACAGTGAAGGCTCTGTTATGTTTAGTCGCATATGCGGAGACCACTCCCCAATTTTTACAATGGAATGCTGTTTCAATTTAACAAGATCTAATTTAAATTGTGTTCGGCGACCTTCCTTAAATCGTATTGGACCGGTTAAACCTTTCCATTCAACCTAAAGAATAAAATAAGCAACAAGCTTCATCTTTGCCTTTACATACTATAGATAATTTGCGGCTAGTTAAAGCGTTAATTCCTGAGAGAAAAGCCACACAAACACAAATTTCAAAACAAAATAACATACTTTTCTCAGTTTTTACATTATACGGTTTTAGCGTATCCAACATTTCTTATGTTAGAAATATGAAATGAAACCAACAAAAGAAAGAATCAAAATTCCAGTCAAATTAAAGTCAGGTTTATCTCTTTTTATATAGGAAAAGAAAATTAAGAAAATTAGGTATTTACTTAATCCTACAAGAAAATAAGACTACTTATGACCAATCAATAAATTATCCAAGAAGCCCACCAAAAATCAATGAGTTTTTCGCATTTTTGGAGAATGGGCTTCAATCGCTGGAGGCAGCCCGACAAAAAGCAAAATAAAGAAAATTATATTCGGATGTGATGTGTGGAAGGAAAGAAAATTCTCGCACAAGGCGGATTATTTTCATTTTTGTACGATACATAATATACTGATTCTCATTGTCATAGTTTATAAGTGAAGAGCAAAATTACAAATTTGTCTTACTTTCGAAAACGTAGGTGCTCCCTGTTTACGTCGTTTTGTGTGTGTGTGTGTCCTTTGACTCATTTAATCAATCTTCGATATCAGCCTGCGTGCGAAAATTTTCAATGCTTCTGTGAAATTTGGCACAGATATTACATTTGCAGAAAATTAGAGAGACGGACATGCTTAGAAGTAATCAAGGATATAATTTTTGCGTCCCTGAAGTATCTTTTAGAGTTACGAACTATCCGACAAAATGGGTACCTCCATCCTTGGGTACGGACGGTAGGTATAAAAACGACGAGAAAATTTATACCTTTCACTGTCCCTACCTTTCTCGAGAGTAAATGTAGCTCCTCTGAAAAGCGGCTACACAACTTACAAGTTTTTTAAGTTACGCGTAGATGGTCATACACAACTTTGTATAAAGCACATCCTGTGCTCTGTCCGCGTTTGCGTCAGCACTAGCTGGTCAAAAGATGAAAAATGTTCACCCATATAAAATACATCTGGCTTAACTTGCAACGCTTCTATTAAAGGACATGTATACACAAAAGAGCTATGAGATATGACAATACATTTCCATAAACGGCAAAGAAGGGTTTCTCAATATCGTTAGAATTAATTAAAATTAGAGCGCTTTTCTGTTCTGATCCGTTTGGCTGTATAAAAAGTTTTTTTGGGCATTGTCGTTTTCCTTTAGGATAATAGGTATTATCAGTCGCAACCCAATTAAGAACATAGATGTGATGTTACTTGCCTGTGATTACGTTTGGTAAATTTGAAGATTATAACAAAAATCATGAGTTTCTAATAAAATATATCAAACTGCTAAAGTCGATAGCCTTAGATCCTAGGGCTTTAAGACGTTAATCTTAGAATTTATTTCTCTAGCTAAATTAATTATAATAACAATAATATCAAATTGAGAGAAAAGGTAAAACTAAAACATAAAACCAAAGTGCTTCGTCTGCAGAAAAATTTTAACTCGCTGGTATGTGTTAGATGCTAAATTGCACTTTCCAACGAGCTCTCTAGAAAAATTCTGCTGAGAGAAAAAAACCGTTTACAAAACGCCTCAGAAAATCCAGACAGTAACAATAAAATATATGACTAAATCAATAGCAACGGCCCAGAAAACCAACAACAGTAACAATAGCAAACAACAGTGTCGACAACAAGAACAATAATACCAACTACGAAAACATCAATAACACAAACAATAAGACGGACAATAGCAATAGCAACATTTATAACCATTAAGGCATAAAAAATACAACAAAAACAGTCAGTAAACCTATAACACTTATCGGTCTCACATACACTTACGCGAACTTTTCTACTTAACTCCAATCACCAGGTGGGTGACTAAATTTAAAATTGACCACTGTAATATATGAGAGCTGCGGACATTTAATCGCCTCTTGCGAATTCCAGGTAAATGAAAATTAGGTGGATCACTGGTGCGGTCAATTAAGACAACGATCGATTGGGTTTCACTTATCTAAATTATGTGGACATCGCCAAGTAACGAAAACAGTAATGAACATAATTTTCATCTATCTAGATAAAAAATTATTGAAACTTTTGCATCACACAGAGACGATTTTGATATATATCCGCAACGACGTAGTGTTATAATGTCGGGAATAGTGCAGCACTTAGAATCCCGAACTCATCTTGCTATGGGTGAAATTCTGTGTCCAAACAGACACGCCGCATGTTGGGTTTGTTTATAGAAGCGAAAACGGTGATAGGGGTCTAAAAGCTTTCACATTCTATCCAACACAATATCTTCCATTCTAGACAATTAATCCAAAAATGATATTGTAGTTGCTGGCAATTTTAACGCTCACAATAAAACTCGCCATGCCATTAGGCTCATACATTTCCGGAGGACTGCGACGCGGAGGTCTTTTGCTTACGCACCTCATAGGTGAGTCAATATATATTTCAAGCCCTGATGAGTTGTAGCAAAATAAACTACATCTTTTTGTTTTTGGGCACTCACACAAATACGAAGTTAAGATCTTTCAACTTAGCGGTAACTTGGACCACTGTAACATTTCGGCATCCGAATTGCTATATATTTTTACTTACGGTAATCCAAATTTGGGAGAGCTCAATCATGGAATGCTAACCGACATTCCAATCAGAAGGTTGGTGTCTTAACACAACTCAAAAAATCTGCTACGCACACAATCTAGAATTATATGCAACCAGGTACTTCGTCGCGAGAAAACTTTACACAAGAAACAACAACACACTTAGGTCCTTTGCGCCCCAACAAATAGCAGGTACTTCTATTCTTCCTCGAAAAGAATTTGAAACCAATCTACTGTATCGATCTCAATAGCGACGATATAATATCCTAATGTGCTTACTAAAATATTTGCTTCAAACTCCAACGTATCACATAACAATCAAACACTACCACCTTTTGAAAGAATAGAATGTTCGATGCCTGTGTTATTTTTTCAAAAGGAAAGGTGCTTGACAATTTCAATATTGGTACAACTCTGGGTTCGGAAGCAACTTCGGTTATAGTTCTACAAAATGTGCTGGCATGTTTTCCAGGTCATTGCGCAAGCTCTTCAGCAAGCACTACCATGCCGGCAAATTCCTCACTTATTGCAAGATTGCTGATGTCCAACCAATACCCAAACAGGTAACTTAATGTCCTAATATACCGTGAATTGGCACAGAGCTATTCGCCTTGCTCTCAAAAGTAAGGTTGTTTCGCTAGATATTTCCAAGGTATTTGACAGGGAATAGCATGATCCACGGTAATTGAATTTGGTGCTGACATCATTTTCGTGCTGACATATATCGTGCTTCCTAAGCAACTATTCCATAGGATTTGCATTCGACCATATGAACTCCTTTTTCTCGTTTCTTTCTCCTCGTTTGCAGAATACCACATTGTCTGACTCGTTTACCTTCAGGAAGAGGTTATGCAGCAACAGCACATGCATATTAACGCTGCATGACCAAAGACACATTTAATAGAGATTGCGCAAAAATAACTGCATGCGATTAACTAAATAGTGCAGAATTTAACGGCGCCGAAACCCAATGGTGTTTTTTAACGAGTAGGAAACGCAACGAACGATTCATTGTTTATATACAACCTGTTTTTGCTTAAACCTGACAAGTTTGCACAAAAAGCCAGCCTCAGTAACACTTAACTTACGCTAACATTCAGTGAGAACTACAATGTAATTGTCTCCAATAGCACGCCAATAGCCTGTCATCCAACTAAGTATTAAAGACATGGCCGCTCTGGTATAGCTCAGTAAGTTTGTTATTCCGTTTATTTGAAAGTTTAGTAGTATTATTCATTCTAATGAGTAGTTTTCCTTGAAAACTACCTCAGGCCAGAAATACTTATTTACATAATAATAGCAGAGCTAAGATTTCAAAAGACGATATTTCTTTAAGCTAGTCGGTATTAGATTTAAAAATACCAATAAAATACAGGTGTAACTCAATACCATATGGATCCTAGTGGCGGACTTAGAATGCAAGACAATAAAACTTTGCGACGAGGAGTGGTAACTAAGCCATTCATGGTCATCTATTCCCAAGTTCGGAAGTTAATAAAACTTAACCACTCAGCTCAGGCCGAACTATAGGGTTCAACATACTCAGATTTACCCTTGTTACTGGAACAACAGTAATCAAATATATAATATCCATACCTAGAGGTGGGACGAGGACGCCCTCAAGAAGATATCAAACCGAGGCAATAAAAGGGTAGTACTCGCTTAAAGAAGTAGTAGATTACGTAGGAGATAGGGAATCACACACAACGTTGCGAAGGCTCGAAATGGTCAGCGATAAATCATTAGCGTGTAAATTCTCTTTAGACAAATATTCAAAGTATAATATGTCTATTAATTTTTTCATATCCTTGCCTAATCCAGTAAAACTAATCTAAGTCTGTTTGAAAAGTTCATAACAGATCTTCGACACTTACGGAAAGCCCACCGGCGAATCTCTCTATTAATGATATGGTTAAGCTCCCTGTTCCTAAAACTAATTATATATATATAAATTGCATACATAAGATAAATAGCAAGATTAACCTGACATGCCGTTTGTGCTGCTAGAGATGGTGATGTAATTGAAATTTTAGATGATGAAGATAATTATATATTTGATGACGTAACAGTAACTGGAAGTCCAAGTCGTTGTTTATGTTTTTATTATTACTGCCTCTTTTATATATATGTAGTGTAATTGTATTGTAGCTTAATTGGAAAGACCATACACCTTGTCCATAGCTGATGATTCTGTTTAAATATTTTCTTCTTTATTTTATTTCTATTTTTTTTGGAGATTTTTGACTATATTCCTTTAAGTTATAAATACATTTTCTTGCGTTTTTCAACATAAATTTTTTTACTCTAATATAAAAAAATTTGTCATAATAAACTAATAATTTAATGCTTAATAGAAAGTTTCGCAATAACTTTGCAATTTCCAAGTATTTCAATATACCGCCCAGTATTTTTTTTTTACATTGTACAATTGGCCATTAGAATAATAAAAAATAATTTCCTCAATTTTTTTGTTATTCACTTACGTTAAGTAATTAAACATTGTTGTACGTAAACAAATTAAGTGGTCACATCCACAACTAACGTTTGCGACACTTCTTTGCGACGCGTTTGCGACCACAAATCACATCTCCTTTTTTGTGTGTTTTCTAAAGACAATGTGATTAACAAATATTTACAAATTTTTAATAGTTTGCTATCAATTTCTTTCTATTAGAAACATAACCGACTCGAGATACATTTCTCTTGTGATTACAATAAACAAAAATCACTCGCGAGTTTATTATTCATTGTTGATAGCATTTTTATACGCCATGGTTGTAATTAAATTCCACAGATTTCCAATAGAAAACAAGAAATGTCTGCTTAATTGTAAGTCATAAATGTCCAAGCACTTTCTTTACTCAATTTTTTTTTTTCAAGTTCTTAATTATTGCAAGTGTTTAATTATTGCTTCCTTTAAGTTAATAACCACTTGCAAACTGACCAAGCATTCTCGAATTTTTTTCTCAAAAAAAAAAAAAAGAAATCGTTGGAGCTATTATCTCCACTTTTCGTAACTTTTTTTTTTCTTCTTCTACTCTAATTTATCCATTTCTAAATGAGCTAGATTACTAATCTCGCCAACTCACAAGTATTGCATTTGTAACAAATATTACAAGATACAATCACATACATAGCCCATCATTTTCGTTCCAAATAGGTGAAAGGTTAGGAAGAAAAAGCCGGGACAATTATCTTTCTCTTCAGACTAACGGCTGTTTAGATGTCTAGATGTTTAGGTTGTTTAGATGTTTAGCAAGTCGAACATACTGCTGGCGTTGTCAGCGTTTTCGTTAAAACTCCTTGTAGAGTTTGGTACGGCTAGAGAGAAATATAGCAGTTGGGAATTGTTCTACTTACAGCGTTAGTAATACTAATAGCTTACCACCGTCTAGAGAGTAACCCCAATGTTTTCAAGATAAAATAATTCAGCGAAGTAAAGTTAGTAATACCTTGATATAATTATACTATAGCATGTGCCTTTGCTTAGGGAGCAGTGCCCGAATTTTAACGAGGTTGTATAGCATGAACAGTAATATGTAGTGTACGACAGTATTTCATTAAAGTGAGAAAAACCTCTTACTTCACTTTCATCTGGAGCATATTTTTCGAAATAGGCTGGTCATAAATAGTTCATTTTTGGGCAGCATACAATAAAGCGCCATATATTTCGGCTGCTTGTTTATGAAGCTGACAACTAATACCTGGTGCTTTCAGCTGCAAAAATGTTGTTCTTACATTAAATATGTTTGTTATTGCTGTTATGGGGTATAAATTGCTGAAATCGCTCTTTAATAGCTCCCAGCACTAGCTAGGCATACTTTCTTCTTTCTACGATACATATTTTTGGCGTAATGGTTGCACCCGACGCATGTGAACCTTATTTTAGACACATATTGCCGTATCCACGAAAACTTTGCTTTTGCTCTGCACTATACTGCTCGCTATTATTTTAGACAGTCGATGATTTTCCATCTTATTTCTAATTCTATGACTTATATATAAGCCGATTGCGGAAAATAAGCGACACGTCGCATTCGTTTTACTGTGTAGTTCGGTGTATTCATTGGAAGCTGGAAAAGCCTCTTCATAAGGAAAGTTTTCGGTTCCTTCACTTCTTTGTAACGGCAGGAACTCCATACTTAATCTGCGTAGCACATGATGTAACGGGCGACGCTCTAAATACTCTAGATTTGCATGGAAACGTTCGGGTTAGCCATTATCTTTTTTTAACTATAGTTAGAGGTAAATTTTTCAGTTTTGTAAGATGTTTAGAAAATGTCATATTGTGAGATACCATGAACCCAATTTACTTAAATTCCTTCACGTTTTTCGGTTCTGGTTTAGCACTGGCGTTCATATTTCCTAAAGATGGCAAATATGCTTATTCCTCTAAACCATTCTGGCGGTTTCTTCGCATGACACTGCATTATACACTGCAACAAGGACGTTTAAACACAGTCGCCACAACTGAAATACCTAGGGACACATTTTTGATGAACGCGTTACCATTTAGCTGTTTCAGCTCTGCCTCAAAGTCGCTTACACGCTAGGTATTACCGAGATTTGCAACCGTGTACGTACATACGTCTTCTTACTAATTTTGCGGAGTTTTTGTTGTGCCAAATTATTTCTGTGTACAATCGCAAAATTATATGTGTATTATACTTTCTTAATAATTGTGCACCTTGGAAAGACGTTTTCCGTGCTTCATTACATGCATCGTCGAACATTACATGATTCTGTCTCGTAACTAAATTGGTGTGCTAATAAAATTTGTTCCTGATTTTTAAATAACTTCAATAAAATTCTAAGAAGCGATTATGTCGCTTAGTCTACTATATATTAAACTTTATTACTTAGATTTTTCTGATACGTCTTGCTGCGGGTTTATTGGATAATACCTCGTCGAAAGGATTCATGAACACAGCACAGGTTTAGCAGTGTTATGTTTTACCATTGCTTTAAAGAGACGAAAAAGAAATTTACTTCAACAATTTCAAGATCCATATTCTCATTTATCCATAATATTTTTACAAAGGAATAGTTAACCATACTGTCGACATATCTGGGTACGTCACGTTAGTTCCCAACCGCCATTCGTATAATAACGACCGATTAGTACGGAAAAATCCCACGAGTTCTACAAATCGACTAATTTCTCGTCTATACTTGAATATTTGACTTCCCTCTGGAGATGCACATGTGCTTCGGTAGCATTCCATATTGGTAAATGCCTCTTTTGGAATTCTGGTTGTCTCTGTGATTATAGTTTAGTAAATTTCTAACACTGTTGAAATCTTGTATCCATATGAAAGATGTTCACACTCTATTTCAAATTTGATTAAAGGTGTGGTTTCTATTGATTGGAATTGTGATTTAGTTTCTATTCTTATTAGCTTCCTAAATGCCAGAAGAAGCCACTGGTCCGACCTCTATTATGCAAACGTATAGCTGGGATCCATGTTTTTTCATAATACAAGAAGAGATTAATAAAACCCACGATATTATTCTCAACATATGTTTCAAAGTATAATATAACATCAACTTTCCATAAATAGCCAAAGAAACAATACAAACAAAATATTGTTACAAAAATGCTATATTTAATAACTCGACTTTTCATGAGAATTATTCGATTTTCTAAGAAACAAAACTCTAAAGAAAGAGAAAACAAAGTCCACATTCTTGGCGCGTTGCCTAGGTCAGGCAGCTGGCAACTGGCGAAAAGATTACCAGCAATTGGCAGAAATTTACGTATACATATCGCGACGAACTTAGGTAATGTTAACTTGCTTGTAAAAGAGTATATAACTAGAATATTTTAGGAAAGCAAATAGAGTCGAACAGCGAGTTGAGTTGGCCGAAAGTCTGCCATGATTGAGAATTAAAACGTTGTAAATATAAGTTGGTGTAAACAATTTCTAAATAGATTTCCTAATTTTGTAAATAAAACTTACACTATGCTAAAAATTACGATTCATTGATACGAGCTTTATTTCAAAAGCATTTGAATAAATAACGTAAAATTCACAAAACATGGATATACGTTACATATATATATATTGTAAGGAAGCGTTTTGCTTCCTTACTAAAAACAGTCCGTCTGAATTGTCGCCCCACATGAATGCCCCTTACGTGCCTGCTCCCCTTACGATCATCCTTCTCCCGCACACGCTAGTGACCACAAATGTATATAAACAAAATATATAAGTAGCACATAGATAAACACTGCATATAAGTCTTTACATTGTCCAACATGTATATAAGTAGGGCCTTATAAACATTGTAGAGAAACAAGTTATAATCCGTTAAGCAACATGCCAATAACTCACCCTCAATTATCAACAAGCTATTGAACCACTCGCATTTGCAAAAGCACAAACCTAGCGGCTTTGTGGTTTCGAAAAAAAACCATACTTAACTTTTAGCAAATCATACGATTCGGTACCTAGATCAATAATGTTGATAAAAACAAGACAGGTATAAGGATAGGCAAACAAACAAACATTACGAAAAAATGAAGCGATTAAATTATACATGTTGATATGATGTATATCATATGAAGACATGTTTAACGGTTCTGCGGTTTATAAATCATCCGATTTGATACCTAAGCCAGCACTAACAATAAACTCATACGGTTCGGTACGTAAGGTAGTATTAGCATATGCAAGCAAACATACGCGACTAAGCATAAGTCACGCGTACAAGCAAACGTTTGTGAAGAAAAAGGAGAGCTTATAACAATACGCATATTACATGAAGGCATGCTTAACGGTTTATAAAATCATTCGATTTGGTACCTAAGCCAGCACCAACAATCACATGAGGTAGTAATAATAATAAAATATACATATACAGGATATCAGAATAACACTTATACAAGGAAAGCTGAGATGAAAACATGGTTGCAGGCAAACATGTTTGATCAGATCTCAGCTAGCACACATAGAAATAAGCAAAGCGAGCAGGTAGACATAACATGTAGTTATGAAGGCAACAAACAGGTTCGATGACACAAGCGTTATCGAACCCAAATTAACACATATAAACATAGCCATATAAGAACAGCATTGTACTAACGGGATAGTTTGGTGGCCAGCACTATAAAAGAGCGTGTCGCGGCGCACTCAGCCTTTCACTCGTGTTACAGCAGCCAAAGGATAAGTAAATACAGACTACATTGCCAGTGGACTTTATAGCTAGTTTATTTTTTTTTTTGACTTTACGGATAGGGGATGGCAGGTTTGGCATAGCCACCATCCCTGAATGAATATTAGGATTGCTGACGTTTACGGATAGGGGATGGCAGGTTTGGCTTAGCCGTCATCCCTGAATGACCGATAAGACTGTTAACTTTTACGGTTAGGGGATGGCAGGTTTGGCTTAGCCGCCATCCCTGAATGACTACTAGGACCGCTGACCTTTACGGATAGGGGATGGCAGGTTTGGCTTAGCCGCCATCCCTGAATGACTAATAAGACTATTAACCTTTACGGATAGGGGATGGCAGGTTTGGCTTAGCCGCCATCCCTGAATGACTAATAAGACCACTAACCTTTACGGATAGGGGATGGCAGGTTTGGCTTAGCCGCCATCCCTGAAAGACTTATGGAAACCCTCTCTTACGACTTGAGACGATTAGGGACGGACAGGTGGCCATGTACGCCATAGCTGACTGCTGTAACACCGGCGACGCGTGACGTAAATTATTTACGTCAATTTGAAGATGATGCGATTGCGAATCCAAGGAGAAGGAAGTAAACAGTGTAAGGTCGTTAGCGTATATTAAGATGAGGCTGCATTTAATTACCGAGGGGCGATCATTAATGTATAAATTAAATAAAAGCGGTCCTAAGTGGCTTTCTTAAGGAACGGCAGACGTCACCCTGATGTTCTGAATGTTCTGTTATGCAGATAAGAGCTTATGCATTTCACTAAGTAGAAAGGAAAGCAACAGGACTGGCGTTTGAAGATCAATAAGTTATGGTTAAGTAAATTAAAGGTTTTACTAAAATCAGTATATGCGACATCCGTGAAAGTGCTATTGGAAAAAGCCTTGAAAACATGGCAAGTAAACTCAAAGAGATTCGTGACAATAGATCTTTCTTTCCGAAAGCCAGGTTGGAATGGAGAAATATAAGATTTGATAGCATGAGCTGAATGCTGATTAACAAGTCGATCAAACAATTTAGATAAGACACTCAATTTGGCGATGCGTGACATCTATTTCCATATTTGTGAATTGGAATAAGGAAACTAATCTTTCAACACATGATTTTAAGGAGTGATTAAAAATCAGTGAACTTACACCACATACCTCGTCAGACCATGATTTGAATATACATAATGGAATGTCATCAGACCCAGGCGCGCGTTATGAATCGAAACCGAAATCTATGCCTTGTAGCAGAATAGGCGAAATAGTAGTAAACAGAACCACTTTTCAAAAAATTTTTTAAAACTTTGTTTTTCTTATTTTTGTAATATTTAATTGACTTGTTAAACCATGGCGGACGCTTGTTTCGAGGGACGGGTTGCTTGATCAGAGCAATGACTGTAAGGTTTCAATATTCCCAGCAGATAAATCGAGTATAATCTGTGAATGACGAGATTTAAGAAGTATCATAATGTTTATTGAAAGAAGTTGGATTTGGCATGATAGAGTAGTTCAACGAACCATCACGCCTGTAATAAAAGAAAATACAAATTGTTGGATGCTACGGATCCTCAGGTAAACTAAAAGGTGGGCAGCGTTTTACAACTGTCTCCGGGAAATTGGCAAAGCAATGATTTAGAAGTTTGCTATTACAATTAGAAATATGGTTGTATTGAGGAAAATTACGATCAAATAATTCAGTGAAAAACACGATAGCTTTATCAGATGTTAAAGTGGGGATCATACAGTCAGAATTATTGTTATAACACCAAGTGACTCACGGAAAATTGAAGTCACTAACGCTATGACTCTATCAGTAGCCCTAGACTTTTCGGCCACGCTATAAATGAGGGCAGCGTGTTTCTTATTAATAGAGATATGTGGATTTGGGGGAATATAGGAGCTGCGTACGTATAACTGTTCATTCATCATAATTCAACGTCGAAAAGAGTAGCAAATTCACCGTCACCGATGCGTCCTTTCTGAAAATCTGGAAAGAATTGTGAAGAAGTTCCGACAAATTATGCCTTAATCAGGTTCCAGTGATAGCCAAACAGAAAAAGTCCATGCTCACTGAATTTCGGAAAGTAAAGTAAATTTTTGAGTTTCGGCCGCTAAGATTTTGGTAAATGAAAGTTGCAGGGCTTGAAGAAACATATTTTGTGGGTGGAAGAACGGAATCTCCCGGCGAATGAATTACTTAGCTAAGGACCCAACTGGTTAATAGCCAGCCAAACCATTTTGGCCACCAGACAGACCCGAAAAGCGAGGGGGAGAGGCGGATTTGTTATTTTTATAAATATTTTTTGAAGATTTACACAGAGCAGCCTGAATGGCACCACTGTGGGAAGATACCCGCCACTTCAGCATAGCTAAAATAAGGATGCCTTCTCAGCTTATTTAATATTACCAGGTGAGTCAACGATAGCGGAAACTCTGACGTTCTTTGTAGGCAAGAATGGGCTACTCACATGAGTCAAAAAAACAAAAAAGATTATCCAGTACACAAAAATGATCTCTCGAATTGGACGTAAGCTTCACACTAGTAAAGACACAGTAACTAAAGAGCAAGTTAAGAAAAAAACCACAAACACGCAAAAAAATAAAAGAAGAAAGACCCAAAAAGACACCAAAATGAATATCTACACAAAAAGTTCCATATAATTCAATTAATTTAAACACCTTTATTCTTTTATAATTAACTAGGCTTTAAACGCATATAAAACTATACAGCAATAAGACAAAAGAAAAAGAAATGGCAACGGTTCTTCGCACAAAGTAAAACAGTACGGCTACAGCGTGCGCGCAAAGTTGCCAAACTTATTAAACGTATATCTCACATAATGCATAGGATGCCCATCGTTGGATGGAGACCCTGCCGAAGTATGTACAACGTGTATTCGACTTACGAATTTGTACCTTATATATATAAAATTTCAAATATAGGTGTAGTAATACTTATATTGATTATACTGGATTTAATATTTCGGTATCCTATTTGCTTGCCTGTTCCTTCGTGTTTCACTTTGTGAGGACCAAAGTCCCAGAATCGTTTGGTCACACACTGCTGCTTTCACCCGTTTTTACGTATATATTGTCTTTCCTTTTTATTATTATTCAACTTTATATTGTATTAACTTATGTATATGAATACATATTTTGTAACGAGTCTTCTTATCCGGGGTATGCTCATTCCCGCCCAGGAAACCCCTTTCCAAGAAATTTATAAAAAGTCTTGAACTTTCGTATTTTCTTCTATATGATTTCTTTATTGTTTGCACTAAATTCAACAGATAATTTCGATGTCGTGTATTTTAGCACGACGACGATTTTTATATAAATTTGTGATCATGATAGATAATTATGATTTCGTGAAGAGAAACTAACGTGGTGATTCGCGACTTGACTTTTACTCGTAGTTATTTTATCAGATATTACTTTCCGCGTTCCGTTCGTATCATAGTTCAGCAAAATAGGCGAGAAGTGTTGCAGCAGGCAATCTTATGGGATAATAAGGGCATTCATCCGTTCCTACCTGTGTCCTAGTTGCTTTTATTGTCCGTAACCGTTCGAAGAGTCATCAGAAAGAGTTGTCTTGTCCATTGTTCAGGGATAGGGACTATGCTGAGCCTGCCATCCCCTATCCGTAAGTAAAAAAAAAAGAATTACCCGTATCGGTAAAGTCAAAAACAAAAAAATATTTTGGCAGATATCACTTACTTCCTTGACTGCTGTAACAGAAATCAATGGCCGAGCTCGTCTGTCACGCTCGTTTATAGTCGCGATCACCATCGCTGTCCCGTTGCTCCGCTTGTGCCTGTTACAGGTTGGCACGCATTATAAGATGTATGTGTTAAAAATATCAACGCTATCTTATGGGTGTATTGGAATATGCATATCAATGCCATCCTAAGTATGTGTTATATCAATGCTGTTTTACGTACGTATTGGAATATATTAATACTATCCTACACGTGTATTAGCATATGTTTATCGCTTATAATTAAAATGTATCATCATTGAATCATGGAAACTATAGCTAGTTAACAAAAATAAATATTACCACGTGTAGCCGTTAACCCCTACATAGCAAGAACAATTCAATATGTTAGTCGTAGCAAGTAGCACGTCAGAAATAAGGGTAGGTAACAAAACATATCGATCACTGTGTGTATACCTATGCATGTAACGAAAGTAAATTTATTACAATGTGAGCCAGTTAGGCCAAAAAAATTCAATGTGCAGTTCTTACTATATTGACGTAACTGTTAATTAACAAATAAACGTTTAGGTATATGATTTCGCGTATGACAAGATTAAATATAAAATACAATATCGTTAGGTATATTCTTCTGTATGTATTATTATATGTATGATACTTGTAGGAAAAATATATCAACGTGCATATATATGGAGGCGACGCGTAGGTAACAAAATAAGTACATTACAATATGTAACCGTTAATCCCTAAATAGCAGGAACAATTCAATAGGCTAGCCCTATCATATTGACTTAACTGTTAATAAACAAGTACGCGTTTAAGTACACGATTTCGCATATAGAAGTATGAGAATAATAACAAAAGAAATATAGAGAACACATGAATATGCCTATGATGTCTTATTTAATAATAGGCATGTTGTATGAAGATTTGGAACATGTTTGTAAAGAGAAGATACTTTTACACATGTTTATACCACACATACGCTAAGGGGATGGTTGACAGAGAGGTATCTACACTTTCAGTGTAAGTTAATGGACGAATCAAACAGAGAGCTCAACTGCTTTTAAATTTTGTTGCTTACGGGTGAGGGATGTTTCGTACTATAAGCGGAAAATTATGCTGACAGTTTTGTTTGGTAATTAGGATTAGGATAGAATCGGGGTGGGTAAGTCATAATCGGTTATCAAGCAAATATTTGTACGACTGAGAAACTTGTCGAGCTAACCCCAGCACACTGTTACAAGAATACGACTTATTTTAAATACAGGGGTGCTAATTTCAAATCGGGTTGTACTTGGTTTTTGCTTAGTTACAGTGATCACATATCGTAGTACCAGTTGGCCAAAAATTTTATTTTTTATGTTAGAGGAGGTTTTATAAAAGTACACGTCTTTTTTTAATCTACATTTTTTTGCATTTTTTAATCTGATTAATAAGCTGTTATCGTCGTTAATCCTTTCCTTATGGCACTAAATAGATTTTTTTGATATATTAAAACTTCAGGGGTTATTAGAGAACATTACATTTCCTTCTTCTAAGTATTAGGGTTTGACTTAAATAGGATCCTTGATAGGAAATTTGTGGAACATTGTAGCATCAATAAAACTGACAAGTTGGTTTTTGTATTACTACCGAACTTTGTAATTAAGCCGAGTTATGTTAGGATGTCTGCGGGAATTGCTCCCAGTCTATTAGAAGATTATTTGATCGATATTATCTACGTTTTCTTTTTTTTTTTTAAATGTGACCATTCACTTAGAAGATTATCTTACCCTCATTCTTGTCACATGCTGACGGTGAGAAAGAAGTGAGGAAAGAGATAGGGAGCTGGTCACAGGCTAGCGATTGCGTGGCTAAACAAAGTGTTATGTCTTTATTGACTGAGAACTCAGTGTAGCCACGATTAAAGTAGACTGTGTCTTACTGAGGTTTGAACAGAGACTTGCGGTTCTTATCTAGTTCGTTAGTCATGCCCTTTCAGATGTAGAATATCGGTATTTATTTGGTATATTTCTTCCCACGAATGTGATTTCGTCTTACACGCTTCAAGTAAAAATCTTAAAATTTCTTAATATAATTGCTAATGAACATTTGGTTTTGATTGACGTGTTCGCTTATGTTCCATATTTGGGTAGCCAAAATGTAATTTATGATTGTAAGGTTGTTTATCTTGTTTGTTAAGTCTTGTATCGAAAATGGAGTGCATTATTCATTTGGATTTTATCGTCGGGTGCGTTTTGCTCTATGCAAGTGGTTTGCCTACTACTCACTAAGGCGTTGACAAACTGAGATATGAAGCAACAAATCGAGCAAATACAAGTTTCGGATGGGAGGCGAGAAATACGATAGAGAGTAAATGTGAACTAAAGAAGATTGAAATGATGATCGTATGTGTTTTTCTTCCTTGTATAAAAGTGATTTAATGAGTAGCTTGAGTTAGGAGTATTACTCGGAAATCAGACGGGTAAACAACAAGAAAGAAGGTAAAGGAAAAGAATAAGGAGCTTATAATGCTATATACAACGACAGTTTTCTTAAACAAAAAAAAAAGTTGCATAAAGAAATAATTCGAACTAAGGTGATATAAGTAGACAAGCAATTAAAAAATATTTTAATTTGACTTGTATCGTGAGCGAGGAGTGCAAATTATTTTGTTGTAACGTGGCAATTTACATATAGCTTGGATTTCGCTCAGAAGAAAGAAATTTATTCGGTAAATGAACGAAACCTTCGCATTTTTGTGTTAAATCAAATACATATTAACGAAATTTAAGGAGAGTACAAAGTGGCTTTATTTGCGAAGTTACTTTGTACGGAAAGAAAAAAACCAACACGTATTTAGTGGGCAGCCTCGTTTTCTTTTTACTGAAGAAATATGACCCGCGTGTGACTTTGCGAAAATGAAGGTGTTACGTGTATAATCTGTTAATTATTTTAGTGGTTCAGCAGGCAGTCTACCGAGTCCCTAAAGGTGTAAGGTTCCTATGGTGTGCTTTCGGGCCGGGAGCCCATAAGGTAATGCTGCAGGAGCACGCCTTTTACCTTAAGGACGCCGTTTCGAAAGTGACGGACTACTAGGTTGTTCAAGGCTGGGGTATCGTTTCGGGCCCAAAGTTTATAAGATAATGATGCAAGAAGACGCTGCTATCTTAAGGACCTCCAGAATTCCACCAAGAACAACAGCAGCGATCATTCCAACCTGTCACACAGTTTCGCCAATTCCTCAAAATACCACAATCAATACAACAACAGCAACACCCGTTGTAGTCAATCATAATACATAAAGTCTCCTAAAAATCAAAACTATAACCACAGCAACACGTCTGGGGAACCAATCGCTAACATACGATTAATATTCGGAAAACTAAAAAATTGTGCAAGACTCACAATAGATAACTGTCCAAAGTTCTTTACCTTTTTAGTTGACAAAGGTGCGGACATTAGCTTATGAAAGGAAGATATATTAAATTGGTATGGAGAAGACAGAACGGAGCGCTGCAGGTTAATCGGCCTCACAAAGCAACAAATTTATTGTCTAGGCGATACGAATATAAACATCAAATTGGAAGATGACAACCTCAAACATAAACTCCAAATAATACCTCAAGACGCTTCAATGGCCACCGACGGAACACCGTAACTTATCTAGGCAAAGTAAAATGAAACAATCGCAGCTCAATATATATTTTTCTTGTATTTGTGAATGCGGTTTCCGTATGGAGCCTTGTTGAATCTCAGATGATTTTTCTTATTTGTATTTGATTGTTATAGAAGCGCAGTAGCAGCCTACTCTCTAGGATTTCCGCACTATTCTCGATTGCAATGCTTGCCGTCTCTACCGGAATCAATCGGCACTGCATCAGGACTACCTTTGCTGTTAACCTTCTTGTACATGGTTTCGTAATCGAATTTCGACAATGTTAGAGTCCACCGAACAAGCGTGGAACTCGATTTTTTTATCAAAAACAGCTAAGTCAAAGGGCGCTGGTCAGTTTTGATAATGAATTTGAATTTTCTTTCAAATAAGAGAAAGTCCGAAAATACTCAGCGACCCAAACGTTGAATAATAATTCTTTTTTCAATTTTGTAGTAGTTGGTTTCGTGTACCTTCGGTTAAGTATACGGCTTTCGTAACACATGCCATGATTATTCTGTGAGAACAGAAGAACTAAGATGTAATTGTTGGCATCTGCGCTCAAATTAAATGTTACCCGAAAATTGGGATGTGTTAATATTCGATTATTTGTGAGAATTCTTTTAGAGATTTCGAAAGACTTTTAATAGAAAGGTTGGCTAATATTGACTTTTGCATTGTTTCCTAAATAGTTTGTCGTGAAGAATAATCTTTAACAAATTTTTTGTAATATCTCGTTAATACGAGAAACTGTGTTATTTGCTTCGTGGTCCTCGGTAATGGAAACTGATTATATGTTCTAGTAGTTCCGTCACTTTTTTGAGGAATATCAATTTATCCAACCATATCTTTAGATTGATCTCTTCTAATTCCTCGAATATTAGTTTTCTTGATTGACTGTGCTCTTACAGCGAAGTTGAGACGACAATCAAGCCATCCAGGAAAAACGAGGCGCATTTTGTTTATGCAATCTTGGTTCCAATTCCCAGTTTGGTTATTTCGGAAGATGAAGTTTTTAAAGGGTTGAGTTCTCTAAAATATACCTGCGCGCCTGGACCTGATGGAATTCCATCATGTGTACTTAAATCTCGCGCTGTCGAGGTATATGGTGTTATCTCAAAAATTTTTAACAAGTAATTGAATTTAGGTGTTTTCCCTTTGTGTTGGAAGAGTAGTTTCCTTACTCCTATTCACAAATGCGGAAATAGACAACTTGTTGAGAACTACAGAGGCATAGCCAAGTTGACTGTCTTGCCCAAGTTGTTCGAACGAACTGTGACTCAGCATCTGACCTTTGCAATTAATTCGTATAATTCTCCACACCAGCATGGCTTCCGGAAAAGGCGATCAACGGTCACCAATTTGTTAGAGTTTACTTGTCATGTTTTCAAGAATTCTTCTAGTGGCTCTAGCACAGATGTAATATGCACTGATTTAAGCAAAGCGTTTGATTTGGTTAACCATAACTTACCTATCTTTAAACTCCAAGCCACTGGCTTCCCTTCCCATTTAGTGAAATGGATACGCTCTTATCTGCACAATAGACCCTTCAGGGTTTTGTTTAACTTCATCCCCTCGGATGATGGCCCCGTTATGTCTGGCGTACCTCAAGGAGGCCACTTTGGTCCCATTTTATTTAGTTTATACATTGACGATTTTCCATCGGTGATTAATTTCAGCCAGATCTTAATGTATGATGATGATGTGAAACTCTTTTCCTCCTTCTTCGTTGAATCGCAATCACATCAGTTTTAAGGTGACTTGAATAATTTGGTTGCATGGTGCTCTTTGAATCTTCTGAAACTAAATCTAAATAAATATAAGAAGCTTTCTTTCTCAAGACCTCAACTCTCCCTTTTTTTTTTAATCACACATTCCTCATCCTATTCACCAAGAAACGGAATATCGCTGCTGCGCACAGCGCGAATCGAAATGGACTCTGAACTATCAGTTATAACATAGCTCAACTGATCATAGGATCATTTTTACCAAAGTTTGCTCTTTAGCGATTTATATTATGTATTCGAAACCCTTTAAGAATCACTGTGGAACATTTATGTTTTTTTTAGAGAGCAAGTGCTCGAAACCAGATATGCCATTCAGCAGTTTATGAATGACACATACATACAAAAGTATTCATCTGCTTTCCAGAGTGAGTAACTTTATTAGAGTTAAACTATTTCTGTATGGTGGAAGAGACATAGAAACGGATTTTGTACGGGTTCAGTTCATATACGGTAATGTCGTGTTGCGAATTCCACATAATAGAAACATATTCTAGAATATGCATATGCAATGTAAGTGATATAAGGATTATGAAAATTTCTTGCCTAGCACTTGATAAAACCCAATGTGCTTTTTGCCTTATTTACGATAAAATTTATATGTAAGATCACCAAGATCCGTAATTGAATGTGTTGAACGCATTGGTCCGGTAAAAAACCTTGTCCTTACATTTATTAATATTTAGGAACATTGAATTAGCATTGCACTATTTGTAAAAGTTTTCGAGATCCTCCTGAGAATAGACTTGGACTTGGATATCATTTGACCTGTAAATAAGTTCAACATCGTCAGCCTACATTGAAACATAAGGTTTTTTTATGACATGCGGGAAATCATTTATAAACAAGACAAACAACACAGGACTGAAATGAAAACCATATTATATAATTTAGTCAATGGAGCAGATGAACTTTCAGCATAGTTTGTCAGGACACAACAAGGTGCAGCGTCAGCGCCCACCTTAAAATTGTCAAATGCCAGTATCATATTCCTGTAAGCAAGATGAATGCCAAACAAATTGAAGGATCACTTTATCAGGAAACCTGTTTTTCCTATGTGGAGTCACATTGGTAACGTTGATACAAACATATACTATTTGAAAAAAATCAGAAAAAGAATTCCTAATTTCCTTTTCATCAACAGACTCAACATTGTTTAATTTTATTTATGAATTTTAGTGCGGTTGAAGCTCAATTGGAACGGCGATTTACATCTATTTCTTGAGTCCTTACCAGGAATATCCACTAATACTTTTATTAAGGGATTGGGTTTGTCTTCTAGTACGACTACAGGATAACAACGTTGCAGTGTACAGTTGCATGTTCGATTACAAACTACCAAACACGGAAAGTTCCCGAAAATAAGCAAGTAAGCAAGCAATAAGCAAGGCGTAAATAATATATCTAGGAAGCCTGGTAATTTTGCATTCAGATGACGATTGAAGCGGAAAAAACATCTTCGTTATCACCTACGCAGATTAAAGGAGAGGATGACAACTACATATATGCCGACTTTATGGCGAAGCATGGCTTCGGACTTGATATAGACAGACAGGTGCTAGAAAACGCTAATATCAGTCCGTCACTGGTAATTGGGTACGACATAAGAACCAAATTATTGCAGGTTGTAGACCATCGATTGCAAAACATCCGCCCAAACTCACCGAATAAACAATAGCCAATAGATAACATCATTAGTGGGACAACCATGCCAATGGCAACAATTTAGTACCGGTACCAGTGCCGCTCTTTATAGCACAGTGCCAAAAAGCCGATTATGTGGTAGATCATCAAGTAAAATTACCGAGGACAAGCTCAAGGATATTTGATGAAGCTGATCTAAGATAAGCAGCGGAGGAAATAGGACGAACAATTTCTGCGAGAAAACTAAATTATTTCTGCATGTGTTGGGGACTTAGACGATCGCACTGACTAAGATCGATGACAGTTTGGACACATTATCAAAGTCGACACGGATTTAAGCTTTAAATTTGAAGTGCGCGTATCGGCAAGGAAAAGACCGCATTTTTCCCTAGCGATAGTTTATATCAACTTATGGCAATAGCGTTCGGACTGCAAAATGCTCCTGCTACACTTCATTCGAAGACATTATTGTCATGCCAAAGATTAAAAGGATTGTTTTAAATGTCTCGAAAAAATTCTTCCTCGATTACGACTATCAGGAACTTTTGTGGGCGGAAATTATTTTAGCCTGCCCAGTACTAAGGGAATGTACTAGATAACACTGCAAGAGCGGTACGATTAGGTAGCTTTCTTTACCAGAAAATTGATGGCGAGGAAAAGTTGATGGCGGGGAGATTACAGTAAACGTTAATCCAAACTAGCGAGAAATTATTACGTCATGTGACATAAACTGCGGGCAATAATGCAATTCGTCTAATATTTACAGAAGTAACTATAAAGACAGATAACGGTACTTGACTAAGTCGCCAAGTGATCCACACTGCAAACACTGCGTAAGGCACGAAAACAAGGAGGTTATTATTGAATGCCCTATTATGTTGGAGCTCACCGGAAAGAGAACATTCGAAATCCATAAGTTACCGCCGACGATTTGAACGTAATAATAGTTGCTAGGGTAAATAATGAACGACCCAGCGAAAAACATATTGCCAAAGAAAGTAAAATAACGAAAACGATTCAGGCTCAGTGAAAAAACTTTAACAATGGATGTGTATGGCTTATTTGGCAGAATGAAGATGGTTAACGGTTAATTACTGACGGTTCCAAAAGCATTAACTCGAAAAATTAGTAAGGAGTATCGCAACGAACCAAGTGGAGGCCATCCAGAAAACTGTAGAAGAAATTAAACAAAATTTCTGTTGGATAGAAATCCAAGAATATGTAGCCGAGGGGATTCGCCGCTGTGATCAGTACAGCAGATAGAAAGGTCCGAAATATATGACTCGAGATCGCATGGAACCTGGATGTATCTTACAAGAGAATTGCTATGGATATTGCCTAACCTGGGGAATATCATAGCATTCCTAATCAAGAACGTACGGAGTAAGTATGTAATAGTAGTTATTCATCACATCAGTATAGGGTTGGAAAGCCCATGACGTCGTGGACGAAGAGTGGCAGGCAATAGCCCAGGCGAAATTACGTTACGCGTTTCGGGGCTCCCACAAAATTGCATTCTAATGAATGGAGTCATAACACCACAACAACTTCACTGTACTCTCAATATGACGAGACATTTAATCGAACCCTCTAATAACACCTTTGAACTTCACTTAAAACTGATGCGGTCTGCGGCGCTTTCCGTTTCTCGTCGGATGGAGTGATGATCACGGGCTGACAAGCAGGACTTACCCATAAGACCATGATGAAAACGAATATGACTGCCTTAGAGATTTGCATCTTTCACATGCAGTACACGTGCTGTTCCCCTTTCTGATATCGTTTTCTTAATACAACATGGCAGATATAGGTCTCAAGGACAAATAGCAGTACTTAAATATGTCTTCGAATGGTGTATTCCAGATACCTGGCGGGCTCTGCAAAAGTAAAATCGGCTCTTTAAACTAAAAGGGGTCTGTCTCGACACATCATATTCCCTAATCTTTGAACTCTGTTCTTCGAGGAAGAAACAAACGCAAAAATTACAGAAACAAGCCACGAAGGGGTGTACCATGCGAACTGGCAGAGAAAATTGAAGATATTATCATGCCCACGGATAGCTTAGGCATTAGCACGATACCTACAGAAGAGACAGACGCTCTCTTTGGCTCTCAGCTGAAGTCACTGTAGAAAGCATCAAAGAGGCCGATAAATCAAAGAAAGACGCTGAATCTACTCCTGAGGGACTCTCTGTAGGAACTCCCGAACGGCAACTTGCAGAGAGTATTCGTGGCGCAAACGTAGACAATCTACTAGTTACGTTTGCCTTATGCAGACGCAACGTATTAAATTAAAAAAGTTACAGTTAGATTAATTTAAGTTAGATATAAGTTTTCTATTCCTTGCTTACATACATACATGTTTTTAGCATGGTTTCACATGTATTATAACAGCCCTATTATCGTTCTTTGCAAAGAAAACCAACCAAAAATTCGTGCTTCAAATTTGTTTTTCATTCCCATTTACAGATTTGCACGTATAATTCTCAATCCGTTTCATTATTGATTGCAAAAAATATTGGTGGAAAGCTTGCATCACACCAAAAACATTGATGATCCCCACGCGATCACAATTAAGAAAAAAGCATTTCGTTGAAAATTTGTGTGATTGCTCAACATAGAAGGGAAACCTGCCCAATCCTTATAAGTGCAAGAGAATACTTCTATCTCTCCGTTTCAGCATGCGTTTCTTAAGGGCTGATCAACTGGTACGAACCTGTTAGAACTTAGTTCTTATGTTTTTACAGCGTGTTCCTGTGGCTCACAAATAGACGCAATATATATGGATTTCAGCATAGCGTTTGATAGAGTTAATCATAGGTTACTTCTCTTTAAACTTCAATTGTCTGGTTTTCCCACATATTTATTGAATTGGAAATTCTCCTATTTACAGATTAGATCCTTGAGACTTAAATGCAACTCTGTCCCATCTGACGATTTTCCTGTGACCTCAGTTGTTCCGCAGGGCATTCGTTTAGGACTCTTTCTATTTATCCTTTATATAAATAATCTTCCATCGGTGATTAAGACCATTTATATAAACCGTTCTCTTCTGTCAATATGGTATGTGACCTACAATGCAGCAGAATCAGCTCAGAACTAATTCCTATTTTTTGCGTTGAGGAGTTTGGAATCCCACAGTCTCCTTGCCAGTAGATTGCTTCTATTAGCCCTCCCCTCACTTGAAAGTGAGTTAATTAAGGTAATACGTGGCGTTATTGATTTGCCAGGCTTATTAGGATGAGTAAACATTAATGTCGCTAACCATTCTTAAAGAAATTTCATCTTCGTAATGATTGAACAATGCACACCAAATTATAGCCTTTTTAACCCATTTAGGGTCCTTTGTAAAAATTTAAATGGTGTCTATAATTTAATGTCAATATAGAATTCGTTAAAGAACCATAGTTCATGCTAATAAGTACTCGAAATCTGCCGATGCCGTTTTTAGATGTAATTCACTAATAAATTCATATTACTTTTTGTTTCGCAAGCTGAACTAGCTATATCTAGTATTGGTTGCCAGGAAAGCTCTGCCCTAACTGCCTAGTATAAAATACTTACGGGATTTTTATTGTTTGAATTATATACTTATGTGTATATATACACGGATCGAATACGTTATATCAGCTACAATTGTTACCTCCAATTATCTAATATTTTGCATAGCTCTTTATGTACTATGAAACTACTATAACATTTGCCCTGAAAATTCTATATTTGCTCTTATGTGACCACTTGTTAAAATGTTTGTAACTAATTTGAAATAATTGTATATAAGTAAATTAAAAATTTGTAGGTTACTGCTCATTACTAGTAAATTATGGACGATAGAAGACTGAAATTCTCCAAATTTATCTTGCGGAAAACTCTAATATTTAAGCGCAAAATTGGGCCATACCCACAGAAAGGCCACAGTGTATAAATTTTCTCTTTTCCACTTTGTTCATCGTTTAATCATAAGGTAAGCAAGACGGAATGCTTAAAACTATTTTGTAGATTCCACAAGTGAAGATACATTATCTGCCTAAAAATGCGTTAATTCTAAAATATATATAGTGGACACCACGAGCTAATGGGTTAATTTTTTCTTAATAATATCATCAATGTGGGTATCACATAAAAGGAGTCAGAGGGTAGAATCCGACGAGCTAAGTGTGTTAATTCTAAATTAATTATGGTGAACAGCACGACATGATGGTAAAATGCAAAAAGTTAAGTATGTTTATTTTAATTAATTAATTATGGTGCATGTCACAGCGTTGTACATTAATATTTCTTAACAACAGCTTTTAGTTAAGTAAAAGGTGAAAGCTAAATTTTATCTCATTCACTGTTTTATGACAATAAATAAAAGCCTGGGGCTCCGAAGATTTTAAATGTGGCCGGTATGCGAGATTCGTCAGCAGTAAAAAACTTCAATTTATTTGTACTAGCTTGAAGAATACTTCCTTGGATTTAGTGACAAGCTTAACATATACGTTCGCTGAAATTTATATGCGCAACTCTCGCTGCACTTGATTACGTGAAAGCTTGATTCACATTCGCTAATGACATAGACAGAGTGTCTGGAAAATTCCCATCATGACTTTCCAAAGAATCGTTCTTGGATAACAGGTGCCGCACGCTAGAAAATATCAAAGTTATCAAGCAGATAAACTGCTAAACCATTCAGTCCGAAAAAAAGCCTTTTTCAAATGATCGAAGTACTCTTGTGTCTTCTACTCCGCCGTCGCTATCTTGCACATCTTAGGCAACGCCACGAGGAAGCCGAAAGATGAAATTGTACATTAACTGTTTAAGAAAAGGGAACAAAAGGTCACCGTTCATCACTACATTTTAACAGTCTTGTCATCGAGTCTGCTCCAAGTTTATCTAGATCTACAAAACATATTGCTATTCCTACAACTTCACAATCTACTTTTATTTCGTCATTATCAACTACCACTTCAGATCAACCCTAAAAATCTTTGCTATCTTCGAACGTGTTGTTGGCTACAGCAGCAATCTGAGTAAAAAATCGATATGATTTACTCGTACCTTGTATCGCCATTTTATATTTATCACAATTAAATTCGCAACTCGTTTATCAAATCAACTTCATTTAAGAACATTTCCGGTATAGAAATTCGTTGCAGATGAATTCGTCGATATTTCCGTGCAATAGAAACATGGACATTATTCAACTTCACTACTAGCTGTCTGTTATTATAGGTTATCAGCATAGTATCAGCTCTAACGTAAACAAATGGAATATAAACGTACGTGCGATTAGCAGTCCCGTTACTTTACAAACAAGGGTGCACAGCCATTTCGATTGGCGCTGGACTATTTTTCGATTTGGTGTGCATTGGGCATATTCGCTTGGTCGAAAATTTTCCTACTTTACAAGTTCTATATAACCTTCATGAATCTCGTCCTGCGAACAGTGAATCATGATATCATTTGTGAGCAAAACTTTCAAAAAACAATATTAATCCAAATGCATTTTCTGTAAGCCTGCCGAAGATAAACGAATGTCTTTGATGTCTTTGGAAAATCTTAGCTCTTCAGCGATTTAAAGGCTTTGAACAGAGGTTGAATAAATATCCAGAAATCAAAACCCAGCATACAGCTTTCATAAACGGCTATATGAACGGATACTTGAATTACATGCCGCTACTCACATACCCACCAAAAGTCTCCACCTACTACCTATCACACCATTATGTACATAAACACTTTTTGGCATAGACACCAGTTTTATTAGTTTGTATTATTAAAAATCACATAAGTAGCGCAAAAATCCGGAGCGTAAGGAATCTAGCCGTGAACAAGGTTGTCAAACTTGTCGTAAATTCATTTTATAGTAGTACTACCTTGTGGTATGTGCAGATCGACGTAAAGTTTTTGTGTATTAAAAACAGGTCAGCAATTAGCGAATTAATCTTCACCAACCTTCTCTCTACACAAAATTTTCCAAGTTTGTTGGCCTCTGGTAGATGTCACAGACCTTAACATGATTTGCGAACACATCGAACAAATTTCCTATTCTGCACATTTATCCCAGTCCACCGTCTTCATTTACTTATTTATTTATTTATTTTACCTACTTTTACATGAAATTCAACTAAACAAAATTAGCAGTCGAATTCAAATACAGCTTAAGAGTGAATCTTATACTAATTGTTTTAAAAACTAGTATACAATATAAAGGAAGATATGAAAAACGAAGAGTAATGAAAACAAAAAGGAAGTAACTTAAAAATAATAGTTCATGTATAAATAGTTAAAGAGAAAAAAAAACAAAAAAGAAAAACAACATGTGCGCAGCTAGCACAGAAGCACACCCGCAACAAGAGCAGATCCAGGTTGTAAGTGAACCCCTAAACCATTGCAAACATGCAAAAGCTTGGCAACCGACACGTTAACAACACCATATCATTTTTGAAAAAAAAACAAAAGGGGGATATTCCAAACGCAAGTTAGTTTAAGTACGACATAGGTGGATCGCGCGTATTAAACAAAGTTGGTTTAATAGACTTTAAAGAGTCCGATAATGGGAATAAGTGATAGACATCATTTAGGTTTCTGCATACAATTCTGAGCTGACTTAACAGCTCATAATTGTGTTTACATTGACTAAGCTCTATCAAGATAAAGTGCCTAGGGAAGCGGTTAAAGACATTAAAGCTTAACTCACTAAGTAATGCGGGCAAGTCTATAATATCATTTATTACTTTAGTTTGATTATAACAGAAAAGTTTAATCGTTTGCCCAACAGCTTTCTTTCTGCCATCCTATTAACCAGCTACTACCTCTGGGAGATAAAAAAAATTGCAAAACAGTCATTCAAATCCTGAGAGGATAGCTACTACTAAAAGACTATTCTTCGAAACTATTAGCAGATATACCGAAGGTCTTCATGCCGTACAACTATTTGTACGTCTTGAGTTTCGAGATTATTTAATTTGTGGGGACTCCAAACTATTGTACTATTTCTATGTAATACTGCTGTTCTATTGTATCACCCGTAAAAAATATAACTAAATTCATCAGCGGTTCTTATGTATCCTTCTTTTCTGCAATGTTTACATCTATTACAGATTTATTGATAGCCCGTGATTCGATAATTGAGCCTTACAAACTTCTTTCATGAATTCTAAATTCACTGCTCTTATATATAGGCAAAATTCTATCATCGTTTTTTATAATTTTTTTTTTTTCATATTTATTATCGCACGCTTATTGTATTTCTGATTCGTGGACTTGTTCGCGAAATTACGATATTACAATTTTGTTTATCAAATACCAAAAACATAACGTTACAATTCTTATTTATAAGTATTTTTTCCTTCTTCCTAGAAGATTACTACTCTTATTGTCGCAATCTCACGACAATTTGCTTAAAAAGCACTTTCCACGAGAAAAAACGTTTTCATGCTAAAATGCTTGCTAATTAACTATGTGCGGGTAGTTCTTAAAAATATTGTTACTCATAGGAAAGTAACTATAAATCATAAGAATTTATTGTAAGAAAACTAATTGTCTACTTTTAAGCAAAAATTATACCAAATACAAATGTTGCAGTACCCAAACAGAAAGGGTTCTTTAATTTCAACAATTAACCGACGCCCAACTCAACAAGAACAAAAAAAATTCACCAAAATAATGAAATTTCAAAACCACTCGAGGAATGAAAATTTTTAACATTGAAGTAGCGAAAATTTGAAAGAGCTTCAAAGTATTGAAAAACTGGAAAATATTAAGATGGTAAAAAAGTGAAATTAAAAAAAAACAAAAATTAATGAAAATTAAAAATTCACTAAGGTAGCCGAAAATAAGAACACTAAAAAGCCAAAAAACTTAAAGAAAAAAAATTGAAAATAAATAAACTAAAATCTTTTAACTTATAAGTCGAAAAATCACAAAGTAACACAAAAAAAGCGACGAAAAATATCATCATTTTGTTACACTTGATGTGGAATAAAAAGTATCAAATAACAACATGCGATGTCTCGTGCAATCGTGCAACATCCTACGGCACTGCCGGCGGTCTCCTAATAACATTTGAGGGTTCGTGAAATTTGGAAACAATGCCAACGATTAACATCTGCTGTCGTTGCATACTCGCTTAAGCAATTATTTCTTCTTCCTCTCAAACACTTTGTTCAAATTTAGTTTAGTCAACCAAAAAAAAAAAAAAAATGCAACATTCAATAAGCTGTAGAGCAGATGCTATAGTTTAAGACTCACATTTTTATTCCTTATCCTAAAATTAATAACAGTAACAAAACTTATGAAACAAAAAATAAAAATACAGATAAATAAAATTTTTTTCAGTCTTTTAAAATAATTACTATTGCTAAGTAATTGTAATACTACTTTTATCCGCAATACATCACAAGCACCATTTGAATAGTTAAAATATCACTTCTACCTCTCTCCACTGCCCTTTAATAAATTAAATGTAAAATTAAATTATAAAATCACCCCACGGTTAAACTTGTCGACTATCTTACGTTAACAAACTGAACATAAAATAAAACAATAAGATCATCCCACAGTTAAAACAATTTACTAAGACTAATAATCATTTACCTGAAAGTGGTATTTATAATCCTACTACCATGAACTCAGAAAAATTAGAAACCGCATTAGCGGATGTAGTCACTAAGATTTGTAGGGTACAATGTAGCGAATTGATAAAGGAAATCCTAACTCTCGACGCAGCCGCGGCAAGACTTATCCATGCGGAACCTCAATTTTGCCCTTAGGTCGCATTCACGCTATCTGCAACACGATATACCTTCAAAAAAGAGCCTGAACCAAAACAAGGATTGCAACATTATCACTCAAACTCTAACAGGCAACAGCAGCAAATGAGTCCACCGACGACACACGTGAACTAAGAGATTATTACCCAATCACGGAGCCACCAAAAGCACTAGCCCTAAAATCAGCACCGAAAGCAGAACCCGAGGTAGATCAGTAATTTTTCTATATTTTTTTTATAAAAATCAACGTAAACATCAAGAATTACTCATATGAATAGAAGATGCAATTGGTTTGCAAGGTTGCTAACACTGTGTGCTCACGTAGATTTGATTGCTATATTTTTGACAGCTCGATTTTTCACCATAAAATTTGCTCCTTGGTTATCACAGCAAACAAGAATAGGTTACTTAATATACTCGACAAAGCTCGGAAACTTTTTCGGAAACTTGATCAATACCTAGCACAGGGTCACATATTCCGCCTCTATGGAACACAATGTCACTACAGACTGCTTTTGAGAGTCCCTTGCCACTGGATCATTTGCCAAGAACATGGCAAAACCAGAATGAGACATTCGATCACAATCAGCGTCTGTAAAACATAAAATATCTTCTCTATTCTTAAAATGTGATATTTTCCCACCATGATGTTTATTCAAACATCTTAGCCATATTTCGCAGCTTATACGCGTTCCTTATGAGAATGTGAATTAAATTGTGAAAACTTTGAAACTACAGCAGCAATATCAGCTCTGGATACATCCGCTATTTATTTAAGTGGCGTAGCAAATACTGGTATTCTTTTAAATATAATACGCACTCTTTCTTCTCACATTTCTTCAGAATTTTTCCACTTGCCAATGCTGTAGATGCAAAGTTTAAGTTTTGCATATCCCATGTTTTCAAAAGTTGTCGTGTATATTTTGCTTGGTAGATTCTAATTTTACCTCTAATGTTTTCTCTCTCGATTTCCATACATAAATAAAAAAAGATTGACAACCAATTTTTAAATTCAATATAATCATTTAGTCGTATAATAATAAAGTTCATGTCAGCTTGAGCTGAACATTTCAAAATCAGATCGTTTAGACTCCATTTCAAGGAGAATATTCCATATTTTTCCTGTTCAATTGTCGGCCGGCCTGGCATAATCCATTTAATGCTTTATTCAGGTTGTAGCCTTTACTTGGATAATCCTTCGTCAGGTATCTATTGCGAACACATGTAGCAGTCTTAATAGCTTCAGCCAACAAACTCTGTGGAGGCGTGGACCCGTGCAGCATATATCGAGCCACTTTTGCCAGAGTCTTATTTATTCTCTCTGCAATGCCAGTCTGCTGAGTGTATGAGTCACAGTTGTCTGATGCAGTATAATATTCTTTTAAATTTTACTTTAAATACCCCTCACCACTATTACTTCTAATTTGTTTTAATTAGCGGCCTGTTTTTTTCTTTGCCACCGATTTTGGCCATCAGGCGTCTTTATTGAGGAATATGTAATGCGTTAAAGGCATGATAAATGCGTTAGCTGAGGCGACACAAAAAACTAAATACTGTCTTATTAGTTGCATATCAAAACGTTCGGGGTTTCAATACCGTATTATATAACACGCTTACAAATGCATTCGGACCAGTGCATAACGTTGTAGCGTTCACTGAAACATGGCTAAAGCTATGTGTTAATAATGCTGAAATTCTGTGGACCGATTATTTGATATATAGAAATAAAATGCCATGTAGGGAGAGCCATTCTAATTGCCGTCATAAACTCAAAAACGTCATCACTGGTGGTCGTTCCGAATGTTGTCAATGCAGAATTTATTATCACTTATAATTTAAGGCTATATAGGTACATCTAAATTGTTCATATATACCCCCTACACCTGATATAAATTTATTTTTATTTATAATTTTATATTAATTTAGCATGTTACCACTCCTTCGCAACCGTGCGATAAAATTGTTATTCTAGGTATTTCAATCTCTCTCATGTGTGTTTTGACGACGAGCTGGGATACTTTGTTCCTTCTTCTTACCCACATATGTTTATTGAGTTTTGCGAAGAGATCTTCCGACTTTGTCTTTTCCAGCCAAATGGGGTAGTACATATTAACGGTAGATTACTCGATTTGACATTTTCCAATGGAGCTATTTTTAAAATATTTCGGGCTGATCCTTTTGTATTTCCTGAGAATGTCCACCATCCTGCCTTATTTTTTGAAATGAGTGGTACGTCTACCTATAACTCTAGTAAGCTAACTCAGCTTAAGGGTAAATACTTGTTGTACAACTGAAAACTGAAAAGTTGGCTGTCATGTATAAAGCGCTTTTTTCTGCCATCTCATTATCTGTGTCTATTGTAAAGTCTTGCTTAATATCTGATTGAGTCGTTTGACATATTACCACGGATTGTGTTTTCGAAAGAAGAAGTTTTTCTTTCCGATCTGTTTTATTTAATTGCCAGCATGACCTCTCTAGTGGACGGCCAAATTCCACTAACTTATTGGAATTGACTTGCATACATGAAGGGTTTTCAGAACGCGAACAAGCTGATGTAATTTGTACTGGCTTTCTGAAATCCTTCGATAAAGTCAGCCATAGCCTATTAGTTTTCAAACTTGAATCGATTGGTTTTTTAAGAAACATGATGTCTTGATTTACACGAATTCGAAGTCAAAAAGTGTTATTCAACTCAGCTTCTCGGGGTACAATACAACCCTTAAAATTTTTATGTGTATTCTAAAATTTTTTACAGCTTTTTTGAAAATAAAAGTGGTGGCTACAAAATGAGTGCGTCTGAATCCGGAGCTGACAACATCGTGATTGCTTCAACAACAACAACTAAAGCAAGTTCAGCAAAGTAAAAAGCAAATTAACTATTGCAATTTGTTTGTGTGATCAAAAAACTTTGCTAATGTTGCAGTAAAAAGTTTATTTTCATCAATTTTTTTTCTCCTAATGTTACCAAAAATTTAAGACTATAAGTGAAGAAATTTGGTGTAAAACTATTTTGTTGTTAAGAACTTTGTGGTAATAAGAATAAAAAATGAAACAAAATGGGTCCTTTTTTTTGATATTATATATATATTAATTTTAATTTTTGATTAATTTTAATATATATATTCAATTTTAATATATATATATAATTTAATTAATTAATATTTAATTTTGGTGCTATTAATCTCAGTCAACTTTTATATATATTTATTTTTAGTAAAGTTTAGTGACCTAATTTTTGTTATTAACATAAGCATTTACACAGCAATTAACAAGCATTTATATAAACGCTTATATTAATTTAAATTATGTAAATTCTTATTCTAGTAAGAATATATAAATTTCTTCTTCTAATAAAAACTAGGCCACTAAATATATTAAAAATGAAAATGTTGACTAAGGTTAATCGTACCGAAATTAAGTGGGTATGTTAAATATATTACAATATTGATTAGTCAGGTATTTACTGGCAAAATCGAACACTTTTTTTGTGATTAGATACTTAATTTACAGTCTATGCACGACGATAAATTTTATAGCAAGCTGACGAAAATAACATAGAGTTCCCCAAAGACAACATAAAGCAAGTAAATGCGACGCTTAGGTCAATAAGAAGAAGGTATGTAAACTTACAAAGTGCATTAAAATAATCTTATTAAGACAAGTAAACTAAGTTCAAAATGGAAAATCCACCATATGATGCCTTTTCAATGTTCGTATTTCACTGGATTCCCCTCGAAGACATATTACCAGGAGATTTCTATGATTACTCAGTCTGACAAATTATTTTGAAGAAATGTGTTGAATTAAATTCTTAGAAAATGGAATATGCAGGTCATCATGAATAGTTTCGTTGCTAACGAGCGAGAGTCATATCTTAGTAATCTTGGAGTATTTGAATATTAGAATTACTAGCTTCTATAAGCTGTAGATCCAAATCTTGTATAAAATGCGTTTATTTCTTAAATGAAGCTCACATTTTGAACGAATTAGGCAATAGTCTTCTATTTTTTACGTCAAACAGCAGGCGTTATTTTTTATATGATCTTTGCATGTTGATATTTGGTTAACATGTAAGACAAGATATTTCACAAAAATGTTTATAGGAGTATTATTGACAATCAAAATAGTGAAGGGCGAGAGGCCGCAGTTGACGTGAAGGTAATTTGCGTAGATTTTTTAGTATTTATTTCAAAATTCCATTTGTTCATCCAAAGCGAAATTTTGTTGAGACGAATTTGTAGTTTGTAGGAAACATTCGTGTCGTCATTAGATGAAAATAGGATTGCTATATTGTCTGTATCCGTCGCAGTTCAAATATTGCCAGCAATTGGAAATTCTAAAGTAAATAATGTAAAGAGTATTGGACTCAAAACAACTTCCTTTCGCCATTCCTTCTGCAACAAAAAAACGAACAATTTAAACGTTATTATCATAAAACCGTCTTGTCCGCCACTTAAACCATTCAATTAACAACAATAGAAACTACAGTATACTCAATCTATAATTATACCTGTTGCGATAATTATATTAGCATCAGGTATTGGAAGCTCATTAGCGACGAGCCTATAGTCACCACGGACTAATAACTTTAGCTTAAAGGTAGGATTAATAACTGTGGCACCAATAGCAATATCTTCAAAACTGCCCAAGATTTTGCTTAGTTGGAACGTAATATTTGATTAATTGAGATTGTTTAATTAATTATTATTATTATTATAATTTTAGCCAGAGAATAAATTCCAAGACTAAAGTCTTAAAGAACTAGCATCTAACGCTTTCGGCTTTGTTAAAAACTATACCGAGATTTGAACCCACGACCATTGTCGAGACTCTTGCCTACTCGACTACGGTCAGCGAACAAAAGAGCAAGAGTGGAGCGGAGAGGGTGAGGCGAGTGTGGGTCATGTAACGCGTCAACCCATCTTCCGTGCGTTTGTTTAATGCGCTATACAATTGATACTGTCCAGCTTGTTAAACTGGTGCTGACAAATGGCGACCGCAACTCGATCAAGTATCCCCTTTATTACGATAGCTCAGCGCGATTCTCACAAATTTATTTAAAAAATCAAAGGTTATGAAGCCATTATTGAGTGCCTAAAATTTGAGAATGGGACTGCACAGCCAAGCTCATTTGTCTGGCTATGCCCGTCGGTGACAGCACCGTCCTCGATAACAAGCTGACGAGTTAGCTGATTTAGACTCGAACGGCTTATGGCTACCGAGCAACCGAGCATATCGAGTATACCGAGTATACGGCAAATCGCGTCAACCTGATCATACTAATTAGCGTAACAAAATTAACTTGAAAGTAATTCTCCCGATGATGCCAATTTTCATCTCTACGCTTTCTAGCGATACATCTGTAGAGGAGATTAAGGATTTTATTCAATAAATTGTCCTGATATTTCACCTGGGTTGGTATCAGGCTAACTGATAGGGAAATTCATATTGTTTACTCCCACCTGGGTCCGATATTTCCACCTAACTCCTTCATGTTGCGGGAGAATTCTTATTCTCTTCAATTCAGAGGCTCTCTAATTATTCCTAGAGACATCACTTTGTTCTGTGTATTACAGAAACTTGATGTCGATGCAGGGCATCTGTGTTTTTTCTATCGCTATGGTGGTATTGTCAATTCAAATCTCACTCACCAAATCTCCGTTCGTAAAAATAAGCAATAGGCTTTCTAACTTAGCTTTTGCCAATACAACGGATCTAATTATTGCTCGTTCCTGTCCTCGCAGAAGATAATTATCCCTGTCTGATAACATGATGAAATCATATATGAGTAGGTTCAACTTTAAACTAACTATTCTAAGGTGATAAATTATAGAATTGAAATTTCAACTGAACTTTGTTTCGTCGTCTGCTCTTCCTCATACTGCTGCTCTTCATCCACAACTCTCGTTTAACCTCACCGTAGTTTACGGGCAAGCAGAAACATATTGGAAATAAGAGATAAAAACCCTTTAACGAGTACTTCAGACTATGGAAAAGTACTAGGATAAGGTGACCACACCTAAATCATTTGCGACTTACTATGAATAGTCTTATTGTTGTATAAATTTAGCGAGTAAAGTTGCTGATTATCCTAACGGAATTGAACACTATAACCAGCTCCCTAATATTGGACTTTCAGAATTGGAGGTTTTTGTTTAGCAGCTCAAGAGTTTTTAGTCTACAAACTATCCTTAAAGGGCTTTAATGGGCCCCTAATCTTTCGAGTTGGATCGCTTCGCAACTGAGTAATCGAACACAGAAAGTGGTTATTAATTCCCAGGCCCAGGGCACCCACCTGGGTTCAATCCTTTTCTTGCTATAAATAAATGACCCTCCATTGGTGAATAAGCATAGTTGCATTATCAAGCAAGCTGATGACATAAAGCTATCCCCGTGAAGGTGTGGCCGGCTTCCATCGACTTCAATCTAATGTTTTACTCCTGGTGAAGTGTTGCGAGATTAACGACTTGTCCTGGAACGTTAGAAAGTGGAAGGCGATGTTCTTTAACAGAACACTGTTGATGCCCATCGATTTCTATATTAATGGTTTGAATCTGGAGTTTGTTACATCTATTTTTTATCTGAGACTCGATGGTTAATAAAACTAGGTCAGCTGTTAGCTTCATAAAATGGTGGGCTAAAAAGTTTGACGATCCGTACGTCGCAGAAAGTTTCAATGTATCTCTAGTGAGGTGAAATGTCCAGTATGCCTTAATTGTATGGTCACCAAGCTATAGCTGTTATGTACAGTTGATTGAATCTATTCAGAAAGAATTCCTCCTCTTTGTCTTTGCAAGCTTAAGTGGAAAGACCAAACAACATTTCCTTCTTATGACACTTACTAATGGCGAAGTTGAGTCTTCATTTCAATTGAATGAGCTCGGCTTTGTAAAAGCTCTAGGCACTTCTTTCCCTTGGGTTTATCGCGGTTATTATTAACTGCATTCTCCTATACGAGTGCTCTGTAAACAATTTAACGAAAAATAATAGTAATTCTCTATCTTGAATTAAAGTGAATATGTGGAAATTATGCTCGGTCGTTTAAGATATGTGGTAAGTCTCTCATCAGACATGCCTGAGTTGACGTTAACTAAAAAATTGTTCATTTATTCATTTCTTCTCTTAGCTGGATGCAACTGTAGATTCTTCGTAGCTCCATTGAGATTCCTTTCTTCTAGAAGATTCGCGCGCCTTTTCCATTGTTTTCGGAATCATCTACTTTTTCTAATCATTTGCTTTATTTCAAGGTTAACGTCATTTTTTTTTTTTTTTTGTGTTATCAATCACTTTTCCCTTCGCATAACACGTTAGCAGTCAGAAAGAAGTAAAAAAAGAGGAAGAAAGAAGAAACAGCCAGGTGTTGGCAGCAGCTGGGCGGATATGTGCTCAATCGGTAAGTGCCGACAGAGCGCTCACTATAGCTACTACAAAAGTAAACTCTATCGCACTGAAATTTGAACCTTCGAACACCGACTTACCTACTCGACTACTCAAGCGAAATTATTGCGATATATAGACTCATCAAAATTTCTAGGAGTAGATAGAAAATTAGTTTGGTGAATAACATTGGTAAAGAGCTTTGCAAACTCTGAACATTTAATAATGTTACCACTCCATTCTCTAAAACTCTCAATATCAGTTGTATGATAAGTGACATCATGTTTAACTGAAAGGTTGTCAAGGGTCGAGTCTAAGTTGAAAATCAATGGTGAGAGATCAATACTAAAGTCATCATTGTCATAAATAAGGACTAAATTAGCGCGAATACCACTGTTATAAGCTTGGATAATGTCGAATTTACTGATTCTTCTATAATAGTGGACATTTTTGAAGATTTTTTCAGTAAAGTCTATCATTCGTCAAATATTCCATTTAGTAACTATCCTGATTCTGTAAGTTTATTTAACATATTTCCGTCTGTGCCTCCCCCTCAAGATGACGTATTTGTATCGTTGTCGACTTTGAAAGCACCCAATATTCAATGGTCCAATGGCAGTTCCTTCTGTTATTTTCCGGTGTTGCGTTGATTTGCTATGCTTCCTTTTTAAACAAACTTTCGATAAATGCTTGAAAAAAGTTACTTTCAATCGGTCTGTTTTTTTTTTACCACTTTTATTTTGCCACTTTATAAAAGCGGACCAAAAAAATGCATTGCGAATTATAGAGGCATTGCCTAGCTTAGTCTATTGCCTATGCTGCTTGAAGCACTGGTAAGAAGGGTCAGTTATAAAGCCGTCTCAGCACGATTTCTTAAGAGAGAAATCAACTTCCATTAACCTCCTAAAGCGTTTTCTGGACGCAAACAGACGTATGTTATCTTCCCCTATTTTTCCAAAGCGTTCGACAGAGTGGATCATGGCTTGCGAGTTTATAAATTACATTGTGTTGGTTTTCCGAATAATATAGTGGCTTGGTTTAATAGGCACCCCACTGGTCGCACTTATTGTGTGTTGTTCAATTCTATCCAATTCAGAGAAATCTCTGTTTTTTTGGTGTTCCACAACTCTTATTTATATTATTTTTGAATAAAATTTCTGAGTGCATTTAACTCTCTATGGTATTTATGTTTGCGGATGATGGTAAATTTTCCCTCTCCTATGACTCAGTGTGTAGTGTTAAAATTCTTTTATCTGATCTTCTTAGTGTGTATGCTTGCTGTGTGACTAACGGGATGGTTTTGAATACAAAAAAACAGTTGCCATTGCTTGGATTAGTATATAGCTCTCTTACAGCATTAATAATCTTATTCTAGAAGGTGTGTCCAACTTTAAAGATTTAGCTGTGGTTTTTGGCTCTAAACTCAGGTTTGACACCCATATTGAGGTTGCTGTTAATAAAGTGGGATCCCTCCTTGAGTATGGTCTAAAGATTTTAATGACCCTCACCTTATCAAGAGCTTTTATACATCTTTAGTTAGACCAACACCGTTGTTGCACGCAGCTGTTGGGTAACTTCCTAATAATAGAGGTCATATTGACTTTTTCGGATCTATCCAATATGACTTTCTATAATATGTTTTGCGTGGTTTGGGATGGGATCCCGCCTTGTCTCTTCCACAATATGAAAACAGACTGAAACTCATACGTTTACCTAGTTTAAAAAAAAGGTGGGAAATTTTGTGTGTGAGGCTTTTATGTAAACTAATAAAGGGTGACGGTCTCTCACCTTAGTTATTATACATTAACATTACATTACATTATTATTAGCATCCCTAGCAGGGTCCTAAGGCATTTTGCTTTTTTAAAGGTACCGCACTGCCGAACTAATTATGAATTGTTCAATCCATTTCGGGTAATATGTAAATTGTTAAACGAGTATTACCACTTACTCGACTTTTCAGTTATGTCTGGTAGCATGCTTAAAAAGTTTATATTACGTAACTAGTATCCATTTTTCCTTCTTTTGTTCGAACTCAAAGTAACATCAATTTTTCCAAATTTGTTTGTGAAAAAATTCTGTGTTCTCTTAGGTTTGAACAATATGTACCTACATACATTTGAAGTTAAGTTTTATCGTATGTGCATAAATGCTTGTAGTCTTGTATTGATTTTAAATACTTTTGCTTTTCTTTCATTTGTTATAATTAGTTGTGACACATTGTTGCACATTTCATACAGTCCTGTATTCCAAATTGTTGTCTAATTTGATATTGTTGCAGATTGTGAGTAATTTTTAAGTAAGTTTTACTTTAATGATTTTATCTGTAACCGAACTTGATTAAATAAATCGATAAATAAACAAATAAATAAATATATCAACATGCATGGCAGGCACCCGCTAGAAACCTATTAGAAATTGCGGCCCAAATCTTTAAAGCTTTTTCCTGTGGTTTGCGGACCGATATTTGCACTGACTTCAGTAAGACCTTCGACAGAATTAACTTGTTTTTAATTGTTGGCATCCGAATCCCCTTCAGATATTGTTCAATGGATAGAATCAAAATATCTTTGATAGATCATACAGAAAGTGCTCTTTCACTTCTTTCGATCGGTTGGGTTTCCATTTTTGTCTGATAATCCTAAAGTAATCACTTGATATCGATATTATTTGTATAGAATATGATCTACCCTTCTTCGATTAAGTCATCCCACTTCTTAATGTATCCGGATAATGTTAAACTGTTCATGTCTTTCAACATTCAATATGATTCCATTAATCTTCAATCAGATTTAAGTTGGATGGCTAAATGATTCCAATTAATTATTCAATATTGCACTTCAGTATAAAAAAAAAAAAAAAATAACATTCGTAAGAAGGAGTTTACTGCCAAATCTTATTGAGTTACATAAAATAGTGAAAGTAGAAAGGGTTTTACAATAACCTTCTTTATAATTTACGCATAGAAGTCCGCATTAATAAAGCTAGATACGTACTCTTGCTTTATTACACACTGAACGCATGAATTTGAAGATTACTATGTCACAAAAGCACTGCGAATGACATTGGTTCGCATCAATTGAATTAGTTCAACAACAATTCTTACTGTTTGCCTTAAAAAATCTGCGGCACGACCTTCATGTTGCATGACCACCGTATGGAAAGAAATTACTACTAACAACTTTAACTGCACTTGAGAATCGTAGATGCATCTTAAGTATTAGCTTTTTAGTAAAGTCGATAAATAGCTATGGATGAATGGATGATTCGCTAAACTTTTTGAGTGCAAATAATTTCAACATTACTATTCGCCCATCTAGCATTTATTGTTTCATAAAATATACTAAGCGAGGGTCTAAGTACAAATTTTTTTACACCGTTAAAGTTATATGTAAAATGAGTAGCATTTATAATCCATCCATAGTCCAATCTCTCTTCGAACTCAATACATGTCATTAAACATTTTTGATAACGCTGGAGCCTTGCCGAAGTCGCACCTAAGCAATGCAATTAACGGAGTCAAATAGTACAAAATGTAAAACAATAGATTGTTAGGTTATGGTATATTTGCGGCGTCTTAGCAGAATATTTGAACGCTGGTGTTCACTGCTGGTGAGCATTCCAGCGTTGTAGAAGAACATACGTTTTCTCCCTTTGATTTTTTTTTATTGTTCTCTTAGCAGCTTCATTTATTAATTTGTTACGTAAGTCCTAAGTTAATAGCTCCAGTTTATTGTGATCTCAAAAAATGTTGCAAACTAAATTGTAGCTGAATTGTAAATGTACATTGTAGCTGAATTGAAAAATGAATTAAAAAATTAAATGAATAATTGGTAGTTTTTACAGAGTACGGGCAATAAATGGAAGACGGACATGTAACGAAGGGATACCTGATAAACAATAGAGGAAAGTATTTTTTTTTTTGCAATTTAACTCTTTGCTATTATGTTTAAATTTCTTTCTTTAGACCAAGGTCAACTTCTTTAACCCTTACCCTCTGACGTTATAGAAGACAAAATAGTGCTCGTTAGAAGAAGCAAGGATTGTAAATAACAATCAAGAGCTTCAAGTTTTTAAAATGTGCCAGAGAGATTCACCGAATTCGATATTCGCACTATTTGCGAAATTCTACTGCTAGTTTCCGAGCACTCATTACTGGGATCGCTCGTTCCTTAAACTGTCCGCCTTCGAAAGAGTTTCTTTAAAAATCTTTCGCAGTATTCCCCATGCTCTTACCTTCAAATTGAGGGTCCACAAAAACTACATTCTCCTTGTCCCCTTTTCTACCTAAAATTTCGAATGACTAACGTCGCGTGTACATGTGTGTGGAAGATTCTGTGAGTGGCTAGGTAGTCATATAAAAAAAAAAATGTTTCCAAAAAAGAAATGACCGGGGACTCCTGTATCAATTCGCTAACATTTTAAACGCCGCGTACCAAAAGGCTACGTGTAAACTGATACGAACTTGCAACTGTGTGCAAATAAAATATTTGTGAGAACAAACTTATCCTACCTCAACATGTCATGTGATTCTGGCCGTCCGCAATACGTTCGTGTTTTATTAACGTATTTAAAGTCTTTCTAATTATAAACACGAACACACCAGTTTCGGGAAGTGGACAATGATTTACTTTAAGAGAAATTTTAAATACAAGCTTCGCATATTCTCTGGCTTGGCTTTGCGATCGCTTTGGCCATGCAAAGTGTCCCGGTATTATCGGCCGTGCTGCTGACGCAGTCATTGATCCTTCCAAAGGCTTACGATGGTCATGTCCCAACTGTAGGAAGCGGTACATTGACTTCTACAGACTGTTCACGGAGACGAGAAATGCTTCCTCAGAATTAAGTAAACATCTCGGCTCCATGCGGGAAAAGTTTGGGGAAATTAAGTCTAGGTTTGATGAGTGTCGCTTTATTGAGAACTCATCTTCTTCCCAGGCTACCAAAATAGCAACTCGTAGCGTAGGGACGTCACCGCTGATTCCCTCTAAACTTGATTCGCTTATACAAGTTAGCGCTCCCTCTAACTCCATAACGAAAGTCATCGTTTCCGATACTGCAGATTCGGTTGGTAACAAAATTGTTACAAACAAGCCGGCAAGTCCTACTGGTTTAAGCTATGCTGAAGTGGAAAGGGTATCTCCTGCCCGTGTCGTGACCCACTCTAATCAGGCGTCGTCACCTAAAAATAATAAAGAGCCAAATAAATCATCTTCTCCCCCTGGCT